>JBBPBO010000002.1:11068221-11139518 GCA_037974295.1 Cicer cuneatum | reverse complement strand
GATGACAGAGGAAGTTGGGATGATGTACTGCCATTGATTGAGTTCACCTACAACAACAGTTTTCACGCGAGCATTGGAATGGCACCCTATGAAGCATTGTATGGACGCAAGTGTCAAACGCCTTTATGTTGGTATAAAGACGGAGAAAGTATGATTGTTGGACCTGAGATGGTGGAACAAACTACAGAAAAAGTCAAGAGGATACAAGAGAAAATGAAGATTTCACAGGATCGTCAAAAGAGTTATGCGGACAAGCGTCGCAGACCTTTTGAATTCCAACAAGGCGATCATGTATTTCTAAGAGTCACGCCTACAACTGGAGTGGGCAGGGCTATTAGATCCAGAAAATTGACTCCTAAATTTATTGGACCATACCAGATTACTGCACGTATTGGACTATTGGCTTATCGGATTGCTTTACCTCCAATGCTGTCCAATATTCACGACGTATTTCACGTGTCGCAGTTAAGGAAATACGTTTCAAATCCGTCACATGTGATCGAACCAGACACAATTCAGCTGAAGGATAACCTGTTATTTGAAGTATTCCCTGTAAGAATTGATGACAGGAAGATTAAACAGTTGAGGAGCAAGGAAGTCCCACTAGTCAAAGTGATTTGGAATCCGACTACTGGACACGCGACTTGGGAACTAGAGAGTAAGATGAGGGAACAACATCCTCATTTGTTTAACGACATGTAGTTTCGAGGACGAAACTAATTTAAGGGGGGTAGTAATGTAAGACCCTTAAATTAAAAATTAAATTCAGATTTAATTTTAAGTGTATTTGGGAATATTTGTAAAATATTCAATATATGTATGTTTTGTGTAAATATATATATATATATATATTTTGGAGGTGGAATTAAAATTATTGGATAATGGATGAATTAATTTAATTTCGAGTAATTAAATTATCGGACCGTTAATTAAGATATTCTCTGCTAATTTCGACGAAACGGGTTAAGTGCTGGAGGATCAAAAGATATTTTAATATAAGAGTTGGGTGAGGTGGCGTAGATATTTATTAAGAAAGAAACAATTCCTTCTTTCCTCTGCTGTGTCAGTCTGCATTTATGTGGATATTTAAGTGAAAAGTTTTTCTTCTTTCCACTACTGCGCCAGAATTCTGCTTTATCATCTTCTTCTTCTTCTTCTAATTTTCTGTGTTGGTGAAGGAAAAACAGTTTACTCAAAATACATTTTTCTTGAAAATCTGAGTGTCGAATCAGAAAGTTTCGAGTACGAAAGTTATTCCCCAGATCGTTACGGAGCTAAAGAACTAATTTTCGTAGCGGTGAACGGGAGTATCGTCGACTTTTGTCGCAGAAGTGTACGAGTTAAGCGAACGTAATTAAGGTAAGGGCACCTTCCAACTTTCTAGATTGCATTTAGGGCTGTAAATGCATGTGTGATGAATGATTATTGGTTTCTGTTTGTGAAAAACATTGTGTTAGGTTTTGGAAAATCAAACTGTTTTGATGTTCCTGCTGTTTTCAGTGAAGGAATTTATTGTGTTAATGATGTTTTGTTTGTTGTGTTGAGTAAGAAATCATTCTGTTGTGTTGAATGATGATTTGTTTGGTGTTATTTTGGAGATGATCCAAATGCTTGAGTTAGTTTGTTTGAGACTATTTTGTAGTTGACTTTCTGCTTTGGTGATTTGAGAAAATCAGTGATGGTTATTCTGGTAGTGATGATTCTGTTTCTGAGTGTGTTTTGTTAAAAAAAATCTGTTGTTGATGTTTAATGAAAAATGTTATGAGTTTTGAGGTGTCTAAAGAGTGATAAATATGATTCTCGTGTTGGGTTGGTTTTACAAAGGAAAAGGTTTTGAAAATGTGTTGAAGTTTCAGGAAAATTTCACTGAATTCGAAGGTTTATTCGAATACGGCTTGAGTGTATTCGAATACAGCCTGCAAAGTTTCTGTTTTCTTCAGATTTTGAACTTGTATTCGACTACGACCCTCTGTAGTCGAATACAGATTTGTCAATTTTGCTCCTGACTTAGCATCTGTATTCGACTACGACCCTCTGTAGTCGAATACAGATTTGCAACTTTTGCCACTGACTTCGCATCTGTATTCGACTACGACAACCTCGTATTCAAATACAGAATGCTGATTTTTCACTGTTTTAGCTTCTGCATTCGAATACAGATTCGTGTTTTTTAGAAATTCAAGTTTTAAACATTTTTTTTATAAACCTTAAGTGTTGGGGTACCTTGGGAAGGTTTGTGGTGAATAAAAATGGAATTTTTGTGATAGTTTTGAAGTGGTGGTGATGAAGTTTTTGAGACTTTACTGAAGTTGTGGAAATTCTGACTTTTGCACTGGGAAAGCCTCTGTATTCGAATACAAAGAGTCTGTATTCGAATACAGGGTGTTGATTCTGCCCTGTTTGGCTTCTGTATTCGAATACAATGAAGCTGTATTCGAATACAGGTTCGTTTTTCCAGAAATTGCAGTTTTAAAACACTGGTTCTGAATTTTTGGAGTTGGGGAAAGACTTTTGATAATTAAGAATGGAACCTTGAGGTAATGCGAAGTGATAATGTTTGCTTAAATGGTTAGTCATTGATATGTAGATGATGATGTTGATTGTGTGGAAATGTTTTGAAAAATGATGGAAATGCATGAATTTTTACTGATGTTGCATACTGTTTCCAGTTAGGTGAAACACTGCATACTCATGCATAGCATAGTCATGTGGTACCCGCGATGGGCCACAGAGTAATGCGCAACCACGTGTTTATCTGTGAGCGATTGCACAAGTGCTGATCTGTGAGTGATTGCACTAGGTACTGATCTGTGAGCGATTGTACCTTGGTATATAAGTGTTGGTCTGTTGAGCGACTGCACTGGTACTGGACTATGAGCGTCTGTACCCTGAAATGCGCAACCACGTGCTGATCTGTGAGCGATTGCACGTGTGCTGGTCTGTGAGTGACTGCACTAGGTACTGATCTGTGAGCGATTGTACCTTGGTTTATGTCAAACGTGCTGGTTTGTGACTGCACGAGTGCTGGTCTGTGAGCGACTGCACTGGTGCTGATTTGTGAGCGATTGCAACCTGGTCTTGAGGGCCGTTAAAGTCTTACATATGTAAATGTGCTGGTCTGTTGAGCGATTGCACCTTGGTGAATCCAAGAGAATGTATTCATGAGCATATACATATTGCATCGGGGTGATAGACTAGTGGGTCACGTTTTGGTTATATGATGATGGTTGAAAATTGTTGTGTGTGTAAGTACTTTTTGAAATTTGGAATTTCTGATGAATTGGTGTGATTACTAAATTGATGTTTGTGCTTACAACATGATTTTCATATTAAATTGGTTGCTGTTTGAAAAGGTACAAATGTCATGTATTTTCAAAATTGAGCATTCTTATTTATCATCATTGTTTCATGATGTGCCGTGAATATGTTTGATATTGCTGATATAAATGCTATGTGGTATTTGTTAATTTCGGACGGTGACCCTTTACAATTATGGTGGAAAATTGGGCTTTGCCCTCAGATGATAATCAAACCCGTACCCCCGACAGTCACACTAACGACAGGGAACGTCGTTTATTTTCCTTGATCTTTACATTGTGGGCTACGTGAAGGGATGGACAGCTGGGTGAAGATAAGACTTGTGGATAATGCGGTGGAGACCGTGCTACTATAGCTTAGTGTATGATCAGTTTAGACTTATGTATAGGGTTTTGAGCTCAGTGGTTGTAAATAATTATTTTGGGAATTATTGTAAAACTTTTCTGCACTCTGATAAATATTTTGGTGGATTGAGAATCCAGTTTTGATGTATCTTTATTTTAGTATGTTATAAAGATCAATTTCCCAAAAATATCTCATTCGATTAATTGTGATGTTGTTTTAATTACCTTATTTTGGATTACAATGTCGAATGATATTTAATTTGAATTTATTTTAATTCCCTTGAACCGTAATTCTGAAAACTCTTTTATTTATTTATTCGTTTTAAAAAAAAAATATACACTCGCGCTGTTTTTTAAACTCGGGGTGTTACACCAATGGTTACTACAGTTCAGCAAGGCAAAGATCTGAACAACTTAAAACTTGAAGATCTGACCAGCTCACTCAGGTCTCATGAAATAGAACTAGAAGCAGATGAACTAAAGAAGAAGAAGAATCTGGCTCTGAAGTCGAAATAGAAGAAAGCTGCAAAGGCAGCATCAGAATCAGAGGATAGTGACAGTGACTGTGATGATATGGCTTACTTAACCAAAAAGATGGTTAAGATCTGGGAAAACAGGAAGAGAAGAAGCTTCAAGAAGAAACATTACAACAAAGGAAAGGAAGAATCTTACAAGAAGAGTATTGTTTGTTACGGATGCAATGAACCTGGACATATCAAGTCAGAATGTCCAAAATCTGGAAAAAGGCAAACAGCACAAGAAGAGTTCCATATTCAGAAAGAAGGGTCTGATGGCAGCCTGGGATATATCAGAATCAGAGAAAGAATCGTCTGATGAAGAAGAGGCAGAAACAACAAAGATGGCACACATCAGGTCTGCCTCTGGACTTCATTAAGGCAAGAATTCAGGAAGGAAAATAGGCAGAAGGAAGAATGATCGAAGCAGTCATTCAGGCAAGTCTGGAAGCACATCAAAGGAAGCAATTCTGGCTCTGATGGCTCATACCAACTCAAGTTCTGGATACAGTTCACACTCTGGAACAGATTCAGAAGATGAAGACGATAAGGTATTTTATGATCTCTCTAAATCTGAGTTAATTGATACTTTAACAGATTTTTTAAATGCAAATAATAAGATGGCTTTAAAACTAAAAACTCTTAGGGAAGATAAGAAAAATCTGACCAAAGAAATCCATGTTTTAAAGAATCAAAATTATTAGTATGCAACTGAAAACAAGGATTTTAAAACTAAAGTTGCAAGACTCAAATCTGAAAACCAAACTCTCAAAAGCAATGTTTGTTCCACTTCCAAAACTGTTTGTGAATCTGATATGCATGAACAATTTTTTCAAAACTTTATTTCAAATGGAATGGAAAGAAGTAAATATGCATCTATGATTTATGGAAACAGTAACACTGGAAAGAGAGGCCTTGGTTTTACAGAAACGATTACTGAAAGTAAAGCTGTTCATTCTGATGTTTTATGCATTGTTTGTGCTAAGAAAGGTCACTCTGAACTATCTTGTCCAATGGTAAAATCTGAACAAGATCAGAGAGCTGTTAAGACTAACAAACCTGGACCCAATCAGTTCTGGGTACCAAAAGATCAAATTGTCTATGTTCCAGATGTTCTGAGCAACCAGAAGGAGACACCAACAATAGTGCTTGGACAATGGATGTTGGTAATGCACAAGCAGAAGAAGGTTTATGTTCCTGCTACAACCAGGCAAAGGCAATCTGAGTCTGATGGAAGAAGGCCTGGTCAACGCAACTAGAACCAAAATCAGAATAGAAACTAGAACCAGATTCAGAACTAGAACCAGATTCAGAACTAGAACCAGATTCAGAACTAGAACCAGTATCAGAAGCACAGAAATTGGAACCAGAACCAACACTGGAACCAGAACCAAAAGCACATAAACTTGAACCAGAACCAAAACTGGAATCAGTATCAAAAGCACAGGAACTGGAACCAGAATCAACTCTGGAACCAGAATCAGAATCAGTACTGGAACCAAAATCAGAATCAACACTGGAACCAGAACCAGAATCAGATCACGAATTACCAGAATCACCAGAATTACCAAATTCATCAGAACCACCAGATTCACCCAAATCACCAGAATCATCAAGGTTATAAGAATAACTAGATTCACCAAAATTACCAGAATCAAAACATGTTCCAGAATCATCAAAGGAACATGGTTTATCAACCAAAGTAGAATCAAGGAAACTGCTCAAACAGGCCAGAAGAACAACTGGCTCTAATGGCTCGAACAGAAGCTAAGTCTGAATCTGAGTCTGACTCTAACTCTGATTGTGACAGAGAAAAGGCAAGGTCTGATCAGCAACACAAAACTTGGTATCTTGACAGTGGCTGCTCCAAGCACATGACAGGAGATAAATCTATGTTTCTGGATCTGACTATGAAGAATGGAGGTAAAGTTTCCTTTGGAGGAAACCAGAAAGGTCAGATTATTGGTACAGGAACTGTTGGAAACACTTCTTCTTCCCTTTCTATTAAAAATGTTCTGTTATCTTTAATCAAAAAACTTGCAAAGCTGTTAGTCTACTTGATGGGTCGGTTTTATTTACTGGCACTAGGAAGGATAATGTTTATAAAATTGATCTGATCAGTCTAGCTAAGTAACAGGTTAAATGCCTATTATCTGTAAGTGAGCAGAATCTAATTTGGCACAAGAGGCTAGGGCATGCAAACCCTAGACTTATATCCGAGTTGAGCAAACTCCAGTTGGTAAGAGGGCTTCCCAAGGTAAGTTCCAAAACTGAGATTCTGTGTGAAGCATGTCAAAGAGGTAAACAAACTAAAAGCTCTTTTAAAACTAAAAAATGTGTTTCTACCTCTCAACCACTTGAACTGCTTCACTTAGATTTGTTTGGTCCTGTTCAAACAGCTTCCCTCAGTGGTAAGAAATATGGTTTTGTGATTTGTGATGATTACTCAAGGTGGACTTGGGTAAAATTTTTAAAGAACAAAGATGAATCTCACAAAGTATTTATTTCTTTTTGTAAGCAAGTTATGAATGAACAGGATATTATGATCATAACCATCAGAAGTGATCATAGAGGTGAATTCGAGAACAAGTATTTTGAAGAATTATGTGATGAGAATGGCATCTCTCACAACTTCTCATCCCCCAGAACACATCAACAGAATGGAGTGGTAGAAAGGAAGAACAGATCACTGCAGGAGATGGCCAGAACCATGCTGAATGATATGAATGTTGCCACCTACCTTTGGGCAGAAGCTGTCAACACAGCCTGCTACATTCAGAATAGAGTCTACATAAGGTCCATCTTAAATAAAACTCCCTATGAACTGTGGAAAGGTAAGAAACCTAATATTTCCTACTTTAAGCAATTCGGTTGCATCTGTTTTATGTTGAACACTAAAGATAACCTAGCTAAGTTTGATTCTTGATCTCAAAAGTGTATCTTTATTGGCTACTCTGAGAGATCAAAAGCTTATAGAGTGTTTAACAAAGAAACTAACATTGTGGAAGGAAATAATCAATCCACATTAAGTTTGATGATAAATAGCTTGACTCTGAAAAGTCAAAGCAAGCTGAAGAAATTGCAGATGAATTAGAGGCACAAGAACCAGAAGCTGAACCAGCAGCAGAATCTGAGAAAGATCAAGATGAAGAAGAACATGCTGACTCTGAAGATAAGTTAGAGGGAAAGAATGGATGGAAGTACAAATCTTCACATCCAAAATCCATCATTATTGGCAATGCAGCAGAACCTTTAAAGACCAGATCATCAAGTAGAGAAACCAGTCTGTTTGGTTTACTCTCAACAATTGAACCAAGCAATGTTGATGAGGCTTTGGTAGAGGAAGGTTGGATACTTGCAATGCAAGAAGTGCTGAATGAATTCCAAAGGAATGATGTTTGGGATCTGGTACCCAGACCAAACAAAAACATTATTAGAACCAAGTGGGTGTTCAGGAATAAAATTAATGAAAAAGGTGAAGTGGTAAGGAACAAAGCCCGACTTGTAGCTCAAGGATACAGTCAACAGGAAGGTATAAACTACACTGAGACTTTTGCTCCAATGGCCAGGTTAGAAGCGATTAGAATTCTTTTATCATTTACTGCTAATCATGATATAATGCTGTATCAAATGGATGTTAAAAGTGCATTCTTAAATGGCTATATAAGTGAGGAAGTCAATGTCAAACAGCCCCCTAGATTTTGAAAATTCTGATTTTCCAGACCATGTTTTTAAACTTAAAAAATCTTTATATGGTTTAAAACAAGCACCAAGGGCATGGTATGACAGACTTAGTAACTTTATGCTTAAGAATGAATTTAATAGAGGCCAGATTGATAATACTCTATTTAGGAAATCCATTAAAAATGAAATTTTGATTATTCAAGTTTATGTTGATGATATCATATTTGGATCGACTAATGGCACTTTGTGCAAAGAGTTTTCTGACCTAATGCAGAAAGAGTTCCAAATGAGCATTATGGGAGAACTCAAGTTCTTCCTAGGAATTCAGATTCACCAAGGTAAATCAAGTATACTCATTCACCGATCTAAATATACAAAAGAACTTCTTAAAAAGTTCAAATGAGTGAATGTAAGCTTATGGCCACCCCCATGCACCCAACCTGTTCACTTGAGAAAGATGAAACCAGTCAAAAGGTAGACCAGAAAACATACAAAGGTATGATTGGATCCCTTCTTTATTTAACTGCTTCTAGATCTGACATCTTGTTTAGTGTTTGTGTCTGTGCCCGTTTTCAAGCTGACCCTAGGGAATTCCATTTAACTGCTTTCAAACGAATTTTGAAATACCTTAAAGGAACCACCAACCTTACCTTGTTATACAAGAAAACCCCCACCTACAAACTCAGAGGTTTTTGTGATTCCGACTATGCTGGAGACAAGCTGGAAAGGAAAAGTACAAGTGGCAACTGCACTTTCTTAGGTGATAATTTGAGCTCTTGGTCAAGGAAAAGACAAAGCACCATTGCCATGTCAACAGCTGAAGCTGAGTATATATAAGCAGCAGGATGTAGTTCACAGTTACTCTAGATGAAACATCAACTTGAAGATTACAACATCTTTGAAACCAATATCCCTTTGTTCTGTGATAACACTTCAGCCATAAACCTAACCAAGAACCCTATCTTACACTCTAGAGCCAAACACATTGAAATAAAACACCATTTCATTAGGGACCATGTTCAAAAAGGGACTTTAAGCATCCAGTTTGTGGACACTGATCATCAATGGGCTGATATCTTCATCAAAGCATTACCAGAAGATAGGTTCGAGTTCATCAAGAAGCATCTCAACATTGTCTCCATATCTAACTACCTCAAGTAGTCTTCTTAGTTGTTTTTTAATTTTCTTGTACTTTTATTTTATGCTTTTTAATTTTCTGTTTTTACTTTATGTAATTTGTAAAGAGAAAAACAAAAAATTACAAAAATAGTAGGACCTCTTTTTGGCTGATGACAAAAAGGGGGGGAGAGAGAGAGAGAAAAGGAGAAATAAGTAGAAAAGGAGATATAAAAAGAAAGGAGGAGTGGAAAAGAAAGAGATGAAAAGAGAAGGAGTTGGAAAGGAGAAGAATTAGGGAGAGAGAAAAAGAAAGAATGAAAAAGAGAAGAAGTTGAAAAGGAGAGGAAACGGGGAGAGAGAAAAATAAAGAGAGAAAAAGAAAGAGTGAAAAAAGAAGGAGTTGAAAAGGAGAGGCTATGTGAAGGGAGAAAAGAAAGAGAGAATGAAGAAGGAGTTGAAAAGGAGAGGAGAAGAAAAGAAAAGAAAGAGTGAAAAGAGAAGGAGTTGAAAAGGAGAAGAAAAAGTCAGTATCAGACTTAGGGGGGAGATTGGTCTGAGGGGGAGTAATTCAAGTCTTCGAGTTATAAACTAGCAAAATAAGTTAAGGTTTTGTCATCATCAAAAAGGGGGAGATTGTTGGAACCAAGTTGGTTCTAAGTACTTAGGATTTTGATGTTTACAAAAGCACTCCATGTAATCTTATTTTGAACCTTGAATTATTAAATCAAATGCCACCAGAAGCTGAAGTAATCAGAAGCAGAAAATCAAAGGGTTCCAGAGATTGAATCCTGAAGGTACCAGAAGATACTCCAGGATGTCAAAACATCACCAGAAGATATCTTTGCTGACCCAGATCAGAAGGAAGCAAAGTCAGAAGAAGGCCTGGTCCAGACCAGAAGGAAGCCTGCCAGAGGGAGACTTGATCCAGACCAGAAGGAATCAAATGTCAAATTTATTCCAGAAGTTATTCTGACCAGAAGATGGCCTGACAGTGAAATAATAAACAGCCCAGACTTAACCAAAGGATAAATTAATGGGTCCAGAACAAGAGAATCAATCCAGATTTGACCCAGACCAGAAGATAGCATGGTTCAGGGTATGAAACTAAGTCCAGACAAAAAGAAATGATTTCTAGAAGTGATCCAGACCTGATTCAAAATCAAAGGTAAAATGTCCAAACTGAAATATTATTTGTCCAGAGTTAATTTCAGTTCAATCCAGACCAAGTCTAGAATTGGTCTAGATAAGAGGGAAGATATTCAGATCAATGGTTCAGATTTAAGTATTTGGCCCAGTGTTGGCCGAGATCAGAAGATTAGACCATGGCCCAGTGTTGGCCGAAATCAGAAGGTTAGAATGTGTGGTCGAGTAGTGGCTGAGATCAGAGGATAACAGCAGATCAGTTTGCTAGACCAGGATGGCCGAGATAAGAAGATCAAAAGATTAGAAAGTGTGGTCCAGGGTTGGCCAAAATCAGAGGATCACAACAGATCACTTAGTATGGTCCAGATGTGGACTAGCGCAGAAGATAAAATGGTCCAGATTTAATCATGAGGATTAACAGTGGAGATTTTAATTTATTTTGATCAAAGTATTAAAAGGATTTGTTACAAAAATAAAGTGACGTCGTATGGGATTTCAGGAGTTGTTGGCGGGAAGAAACTAAAGACATGATTGGCCAGTTATTTTTGAAAGAAAATCTGAAGCTTAAAAAAGATATGTTTTTTATTTAAGTGAAGCCTGATTGGTCAAGATATTTTTGCAAGAGAATGCAACAAGATACAGCTCGAAATTAAGCTTGGAAGAAGCCCTAATTCGCATCTATAAAAGGAGGCTCAAGGCAGAATAATTAGCATCGAAAATCACAAAAGAGTCATACACTTCTAAAGCAAACACTCAAGTTTTCAGTGAGGTTAATTGTGAGTTCCAGCTTTTAAGAAGCAAGCACTCGTGTTATTTTCTTTCCCTTGTGTTAGATCTAAGTTGTTGAAGTAGAGTCTACAATCTGAGGGAGTCAGAAGGGGTAGCAGATTACTTGGCAATTAGATTCAAGGCGTTGTAATTCCTTCTACAATATGGGGTTGTTAGATTGGCAGGAGAATACTTGACTTAGGAAGTCAAGGTGTTGTATTCCTCAAGAGTCTAGGATTGTTAGACTGTTTGAGAAGACTGACTTGGAGGGTCAGTGGAACTGTTGTAATTCAAGGTTGGAATTAGTGAAATCCTTCAAGGTGAAGGGATTGGACGTAGCCTCGTTAATGGTGAACCAATATAAAAATTTTGTGTTTTATTTTTACTTTATATCCGCTGCTAACTCTGTTTTTATAAATACATCAAGTTTTGTTTTAAAAAGTGTAAAAACAGAAAAGTATTCAAGTTAGTCAAACACAATTCAACCCCCCCTTCTCGTGTTTGCACCTTCATAATTGTGTTTGCCAAACTTGGAATTACTTGATGAATAAATAATCAGACTCAGCAGCGGATATTAACAACATAAGAACACAACGATTTATCCTAGCTCACCATTAACTTGGCTAAATTCAGTTCCTTCATTCCGAAGGCTTTAATCAACTAATTCAAAACACTTTCAATTACAGTACCTGACCCTCCAAGTCAGTCTTCCCAAACAGTCTAACAACCCCAGACTTTTAAGGAACGATAACAACACGTTAACCCTACAAGTTAAGTCTTCTCCTAGTAATATGACAACCCCAGATTATAGAAGGAACTTCCACACCTTGACCCTACAAGTCAATTATTCTCCTACCAATCTGACAACCCCAGATTGAAGAAGGAACTTACACCACTATTAGGTTTGATTACAAGGGTTTGGAACTTTGCAATGTTGCTTCTGGAAAGCTGATTATAACATTGACTCTCACTCTCGAAAAAACACTTAGAAAATATTTCTCTTACACACTAGTATTTCTCTCTTTTGAACTCTCAGATGACTTTGAATTTGAAGCTTGAGTTCTTGTGTTTTTCAATACTTACTGCTGCGGTCTGAAGCCTCCTTTTATAGTTGAGATATGGGCTTTGTCCAAGCTTAATTTCGAGATGTATCTTGCTTAGATTTCCTTTGAAAATTCTTTTGACCTGATTCTATTTCTTTTTCATTTCGAACCAAATCTTCTTTGCTCAGATCTCCTTCGAATTTCCATCAGGTCTTCTTTGATTTTTGAATCAAATATTCTTAAAACATTGATCAGATCTCTTTCAAATTTCAATCAAGTCTTCTACGAATCTGAATCACGTTTTAAATCTAGACCGTGTATACTTCTGATCTGGACTAAGTCTGGACCATGTCTTCTTCTGATCATGTATTCTTCTGATTTGGACCATGTTATCTTCTGGACCATGTTTGCTTCTATTTTGGACCATGTTTCCTTCTAATCTGAATCATGTATTCTTCTGGACCATGTTATCTTCTGATCTGGACCACGAATGATATCCTCTAATGATGTCATTGATTCTTGCCTCTGATGATATCCTCTGATTTTTGCCTTTGATGACATCCTCTGATTTTTACTTCTGATGATATCTTCTGGTATCATCTAGAGGTATCCTCTTATGATATCCTCTAGTATCCTCTAATGACATTTTCTGGTATCCTCTGGTGATATCTTCTGGCTTTATCTTCTGGTGACGTCATCTTCTGATTTTTGCATTCTTCGAAGTCAAATATATTATTTTCATAAAATACTTTTGTTAACATCAAAACTTTAAGTGAAAGAACTAACTTGGTTCCAACAATTTCTTCATCTGCTTCTTCCTGTCCACCTTCTTTAGTTTCTTCTTCAGATTGTGATGGCATGCTTTCTTGATAGGCTTTTAAGGAAATTGCTTTGCCTATCTTTGTTGGTTTGTCTTCCATCGGCAATACCTCATGTGCTCGCAAGGTTCCAATTAATTCTTCTAACCCGAGTATTTCAAGGTTCCTTGCTTGACTTATGGCTGTTATCATTGGTCTCCAAACGACTGGTAGACATCTCATGATTTTCCTTACTCGATCTTGCACATAGTATGCCTTACCTAAGGATCTCATTTCATTAACAATAGTTGTAAATCTGGAGTATATTTCATCGATAATCTCTCCTTCATTCATTTCAAACAACTCAAACTTTCTTATGCCTATGTCGATCCTTGTTTCCTCTACATGACTAGTTCCTTCATGGTGAGTTTGTAGTGTGTCCCATACCTTTTATGCAGTGTCGCAATCATCGTCTCTCTCACTTTCTTCCCTGCTTAAAGCACATGATAGAAATAATTGAGCTTTTCAGTTTAGGAGTGCCTTAGATTTTTCTTCTACTATCCAATCGGTTTCTTTCTTTTCAGCAGATGCTGGTTCATTTTGATCGACCCTTGGTATGTAATCTCCTTGTGTAATGATGCGCCACACTCCTGTGTCTTGTGACTTTAGGAACAACTGCATTTTGTTTTACCATAAGTAGTAATCTGAGCCATCAAAGTAGGGTGGTCTATTTGATGACCCTCTTTCAGCAATGTACTTAACTTTTAACATTTTATTCCTAGATCTTTTCAATACACTGTTTAGGTGTTGATTTTAGATATCGTGCTCTGATGCTAATTGAAGTAGCAATTTACAAGAAAGGAGTTTGAATTGTAAATTTATCTTTTTAAAATTTCCTAAAAAAATTAACTCAAGATTGATCTTGGTTGCAAATCAGAAAAACGAAGAACGTTCTTGGTTTAAAACCAGAAACGGAGAACGTTCTTGGTTAGTTGAAAATAACAGTTTTAGCTTATTTATTGAACTTGATATTGAAAGGCTTAAAGGTAAATAGATAACGGAAGAGATATAACAAACAGATATATCCTAGTTCACCCAATACGGGTTACGTCCAGTCCTCACAAATGTGAGATTTTCCACTAAGTGCTCAAAGCAAGAACGCTCTTGGTTTTTACACAACTTTCTAAAGATCAATCTTGATCTGTTACAAACCACAAACTTTTAAACCAGAAAGGATTTTCACTGATCTACCTTTCAATCTTTAGAAAGGATTTACGCACTACCTTCTTAAAACATAGAAGGATTTTCAGAAATTTCTCAAGACTAGTTCAACACACTTTGTCTTAAGTTTACAGTGAAATGAGAAAGAGTATGATAGAATCTGATTATCCTCAACTCATGTTTGAGTATGGATTCTAATCTTGGAACTCAGTAGTGATTAAATGTTACAGCCACTTGAGAACTGAACAAAACTTAGAAGGATATTTGAAAAGCTTAAAGACTCTTGAATCTGATTGTAAATGATGCATTGCTTGCTTTCTCGAGTTCTGATTTTTTCCTTCATCTTGAGGTCTCTTTTATAGGCTTCAAAAGAGCTTATGACAACTCATTTGCCCATTGGGAGCAGTCCAGCTGTCCTATGTTAGTGAGTGGATAAGATCAGGTAAAAAGCAAGAAGGTTCTTTCGATTCTGGGCATCCTTACTTTTGAAAATCAAGAACAATCTTCGTTCTTGCTTTTGTGGTAATTGAGTTTCGTTTTTAAGAAAATATATCATTTACCTTTGTCTTTTTAGAGTAATATTCCAACAGTAGTCTGCTCTTGTACATCTGAGAAAACATGCTTGGAATTGAACTGCAAAATCTAAATCTGAATATGCTTTACGTTTTTGCATTTCTGGAGCACCTAGAGAACGTTCTTTGTTTTTCTTCAACATTGTCCAAAACATTCTTGTTTTTTCTGTCTTAGTTTGTTTCTTCTTTAATATGATCTGGTTTGAGTTTCTTGATACCTATCTTGTTTAATAAACTCAAGCACACATATTAGATACAAAATGCTTAGAATCATAATTATAATTCTTAATTAATCTTTGTTTATCATCAAAACATTTAATTTGGAATTTTGTCTCAATAGATAATACCAAAAGACCTTCAACACAAATGATAAACAAATAGAGAGATCACTACAAGAAAAAACCTATATACCTACGGAAAATTACCTACGGACCTTAGTCCATGGGTAAATTATAAATTACCCACGGAAAAACCGTAAGTAAATTCATTATTTTGAAAATTTTTTTAACACTATACCCACGGTTAATCCGTGGGTAATGTAAAAAAATGCAATTGGACTTAATTTTTCAGAAAATTTTCGTATTTTATGTTTCCACGGATTGTCCGTGGGTAAATTTAATATGTAATTTTTTTTAAAATTCTTTATTTATGTAAAACTGATAAAATGTAAAAAAGTGGACTAGGTCGAGACCGAAGAAACGAAACTAAGCAAACACTCAAAAGAAAAGCTTAGATGGGCTTGCCTTTGTACCTACTATGACGAAGCACTAAGGACTCCGTCGTTCTCGCAACGTGTTCAGAGCGTCGTTCTCGCAACGTGTTTAGAGCGCCGTTTTCGCAACGTCTTCAGAGCGCCATTCTCGCAACGTCTTCAGAGCGCCGTTCTCGCAACGTCTTCATAGCGCCGTTTTCGACCTTCTCTTCAGTGCGGTTCGATTAGGTTAGTTTCCATTGCTTTGATTTTATAATTGTTAGAATGTGATCTACTGTGAACTTTGTGTTGTGAGGTTTGTTCTGATTTAGGGTTTTTGTGTTGTGATTATTGTGATTGTTCTGATCTACGAAGACATTGCTTTGTTCAGCTTCTGCTTCATCTTCTGGTTTTGAAGCTTTGTGAGCTTTGTTCTGATTTAGGGTTTTTGTGTTGTGATTATTCTGATTATTCTGATCTACGAAGACATTGCTTTGTTCAGCTTCTGCTTCATATTCTGGTTCTGAATCTTTGTTAGCTTTGTTCTGATTTAGGGTTTTTGTGTTGTGATTAATCTTATTATTCTGATTATTCTGATTGTGGTGTGGACTTCACATATCATGTTAGAACCCTGACAAAGGAGAAACTGAATGTATATATGCATTGATCGAAAATTGATGTTCAAAATTAATAATAATGTAAATTATAATGACCTGCAACATTGCAGCCACATCTTGTTGCTATTGGAACCAATATTGGTGTTGTTATCTGTGAGTTTGATGTTAGATCTCCACCCCCTGTTGCTCCCCTACTTACCCCACCAGATAGTAGAGAGCATTCTGATGTATTTGTATTTGAAAGGGAGCTAAAGCTATTAAATTTTCAATTAAACAACTCTGTAAATCCATCCCTTGGAAATAACAGCTCCTTGTTAGAAACCGGAAGACCTTCAGGATATTCTTTTGAACCATTACCTGTCAAGCAGGGGAAGAAGCACATTAGTACACTTGTTCCTCATGATTCATACTATGTTCTTTCTGTGAGCAGTTCAGGAAAGTAAGTTGCCTCTGACTTTTGCTACAACTCTATTGATGTTTCCCCATAAAGCATATATGTAACTAAAAGCTATTTTTTATTTTATTTCTTAATATACTTCCATCCCTAATTATAAGCACCTTTTGATCAATTCATAAGAATTAAGAAAATTTGTTGATCTAGTTACTAGTTATTAACATTAAATTTGTTAAAAATGTGTATCAATTTTCCAAAATCTACCTTCAATTATTGGGACTCATTTTTCCACTTAGTTAATGTTTGTCTCAGTTTTTAAGTAATTAGGGGTTTTTGTAAAGAAATAATTAATGCATCTAGTAATTTGGAAAGAGACTTGTTAAAAGGAGCAATTTATTATCATCATCATCATCATCATCAACATCATCATTATTATTATTATTACTACAATGTTGTCAATGCATAAAATTATGACTTCCGGTATCCCTCTTATAAGTCACAAGTTGCTATTGTTAACTTCACTATGTTTGTGTATGTTGTTTATAGTCTATAGTCTATAGTCTATCTACAGTTATGCCACCTCCACTTCTAGTATTTAATTTGTTAATCGGAGTGCCTTTCGGGTGCTTTCTTACTGTATCATATGTTTGCAGGTACTTAGGAATTGTTTGGCCAGATATTCCTTATTTCTCTGTCTACAAGGTCAGTGATTGGTCAATAGTTGACTCTAGCAGTGCAAGGCTTCTTGCATGGGATACTTATCGTGATAGATTTGCTATATTGGAATCATCATTGCCTCCACGAATTCCTATAATTCCCAAGGGTAGTTCATCGAAAAGAGCAAAAGAAGTTGCTGCAGGACAAGCAGCCGCAGCTACTGGTGGTTCCACAGCTTCTGCTCAAGTCCGAATCTTGTTAGATGATGGAACATCAAACATACTAATGAGGTCTGTTGGTGCACGCAGCGAACCCGTAAGATTCTTTCCCAGTCTAAAATATTCCTAGTAAAAGTTTATCATAATATTCTTGGATTTAACAGTTTATGGCTTTACTGATGCTTCTACTCTTAAGAATCAAACTAATGCAGAATTTTAAAGCAAAAGGCAGTTGTTAAGATTTATTTATCTCATTTTGCATTTGTCTTGATTAATTAATTAATAGCTACTAAAAACGTAACTGTCTAGTCTTCTCTTATAAATTACATATATTAGTTGATTGAATAACTGGATCAAGGTAGTCCGTGTTTGATAGATAATTGTTTCTATTATGTAATTGCCAATTTGGTGCTATAGACTAACTCATAGGATAATTCGTTGCTGAAAGGTTTTTGTGTTTATTGGTCCTTGTATAGTGTTGTGGTGAGCATGTGATGAAATTGGCTGTAGTAGTGTTCCACGATGTATTAAACATGTCTTAGATTTTAAAATTCTTTAGAATAAATTTGCCTCTATCCTATTGCCAAAAGTCATAAATATGTTTGTTTTTCTATGCAAAGATAGTATGATCTCTTATGCATGTTATTCTTCAAAGAGAGTATCATTGGAAACTAGAGAAACTATTTGAATGTTCGGGTACCTTTTGAAATGACTGTATCTATTTTAGGTCATTGGTTTGCATGGAGGGGCACTACTTGGTGTTGCCTATCGAACATCTAGGATAATCAGTCCTATTACAGCTACAGCTATTTCGACAATCCAGTTTATGCCCTTATCAGGTTATGGAAGCAGCAGTCTTTCTTCTTTTACCACTTATGATGATGGATTTTCTTCACATAGATCTGTAGCTGAGGCGGCACCTCAAAACTGTCAGCCATACAGAAAATCTGTGGGTAATTTACCCACGGAAAACCTGTGGGTAATTTACCCACTGAAAATCTATGAGTAATTTACCCACGGAAAACCTGTGGGTAATTTACCCACGGACATTCCTTAGGTACCCATAGCCTACTGATTGTCCGTGGGTAAATATTTACCTACGAGCGAAATAGCTACGGACCCGTGTCCGTGGGTAATCCGTGGGTAATTTTAGGTTACCTACGAACTTGCCGTGGGTAAAACTAAAATCTTCCGTAGGTAATAAACTTTTTTCTTGTAGTGGATAAGGGATATCCTTAGCCCCGTTTCCCCTAAGTGATATGGCTAACCACATCACCATCAACAATCACAAAGTAGCCCACAATCTCAACACAAAGCATTATCCAACCAACTAATTCACTTTGAGAAAATCATATAGTGGTCATGGCATCACAAAGATAATGGCAATCAATCATGTCATAGGTTTTGCTTATGTTCAATTTAAGGGCAAAATTTATCATTTTACCACAAGTTTGGAATTTCATATAATGAACAAGTTCAATAGCCACCGTAACATTATCAAGGATTGATCTATCATGAAGAAAAGCATATTTATTTTCATAAATGCATTTATCTAAGACACTTTTAATTCTATTAGAGAGAAATTTTGCAATTAATTTGTAGATGATGTTGCACAAAGCAATGAGCCTCCAATCTTTCATCGATGTTTGAGAATCACCTTTCGAAGTTAAGGTAATATTATTTATGTTGAGACAAAATCTCTTTCTAATGGTTTTAATGATAACAAAATTAAATGATTATGATTCTTGTTAAGACTAATTTGTGCTCTTGAGTGTATTATTATTAGAAAATAGGTTGTTCTTCAAATGAGATAAAATCTATGTCAATTCAACAATTTTTCAAACTGGAGGATGGACTAGAGGATGGATCTTCAAAGAGGATGAACCAACTATTAGTCAAAATAGTCAGAATCACGTTAACTTTGATTTCTTTCCATGTGCAAAGTCAATTCAGTGTTAAAGTTTGAAAGAAAAACAAAGTCAACTGAAGAAAAAGAAAGGCAAAGGATGAACATAGAAATTTGGAATATAGAAGAATGGACCTCTAGCTCTATTCATAGGCTTATGATGAAAATGGTTCTACCTTTTCAACTGCACATAAAGGTTATACTAAACAAAGCCCAAAATAGAATCTGACATGCCTTGGAGAACAAAAAAGCAAAAGGACAGCTAAGACACAAACTTCTAGGAGGTTTGTATCTGCCATACGAGGATGGACTGTATTCTCATTCTCCTGCACTCAAACAAGACAAAAGACAGCTGGATGGCATTTTTGTAATTCATAATACTAGGCCTTGACTTTTTGATCAATGTGCCCAACGGACATGAAGCATCAAAACCCATTGTTAGACGTTCTTACTACTCTATAAAAGCAATGGTGCACTTCTTCATTGGACACACAACTACAAAGCATTTAAAGAAAAAGGCTAAGAGCTATCAAGTGTCATTCTCATCCTCTCTTTATACTTTCTATTGTATTACACTAGATCTTTGAAACATCCTTTTAGAAAGTGCTAGTAAAGAGAAACATCATAAAAACCTTCAAACTCTACTGTAATTTCTAAGTTACACTTAGAAATAGTTGAAATTTGTGAGAAGATATTGTAAGCTTGGTGAAGCTCAAAAACACAAAAGCTGTAACTAACCTATGTGAGAGGTTGACTAATTTATTAGTGAAATCTCACAAGTGTGTGAGGACTGGACGTACTCGTTTTTGGGTGAACCAGTATAAAGTTGTGTGTGTCATTTTCTAATCTTTCTCTTTTAAAAGTAATCTGTTATTATTTATAGTTTGAATTTCCAACCTCTATTTTTCATCCTCTCGAAGAGGATAAAGCTTTAAAACTCAAAAGAAATTTTTAAACTTCAAATATCTCTATTCAACCCCCTTTCTAGTGATATTCTAGCTACTTCAATTGGCATCAGAGCAAGGTTCTCTAGAAAACTACACCTAATAGTGTAAGAGAAAAAGATCAAAAGAAAAAATGTCAAAAGCTAAGTATATTCCTGAAGGAGGATCATCCAGCAGACCTCCCTACTTCGATGGCACTGATTACTATCACTGGAAAGGAAATATGAGAGTGTTTCTCATATCACAAGACAACAACATGTGGTCTGTGGTTGAGAATGGAAATCACGTCGTTAGAATCAACAACACAGATTCATCCTCCGATGAAAAACCTCAAGCACAATGGACAGCCGAAGAAAATGATAAGGTACTCCTAAACTCTAAAGCTCATTTATTTCTAACGTGTGCTTTGAGCAGGGAAGAATATGACAGAGTTGAAGAATGCCAAAGTCCTAAAGAACTATGGGACACTCTGAAAATCCATCATGAAGGATCAAGCCATGTTAAAGAGGCGAGGATTGACATGAGTGTTAGAGAATTCGAATTATTCGAAATGAAGGAAGAAGAAACTATTGATGAAATGTTCTCAAGGCTAACAATCATTCTAAATAATTTAAGATCTCTTGGAAAGGAATATTCTGTTCAAGAGAGAATAAGGAAAATTCTGAGGAGTTTACCAAAAGAATGGAGACCAATGGTGACGGCCATCACAGAAGCAAGAAACTTGGCCACCATGAGGTTAGAAGATCTGGTTGGGACTCTTAGAGCTCATGAACCATTGCTGCTTGCTGATAAACCAAGCAAAAAGGGAAAAATGATTGCGTTAAAATCTAGCCAAACTGAAAGTACTTCCTCCAAGAAGAATGAAGATGTCATAAAAAGAGAAAACTCAGAATATCCTCTATCTGATGAGGAGGATGAACTCACTCTGATTTCTAGAAGAATTCAGAGGATGATAATTAGAAGAGGACAAGAAAAAAGGTCTCCTCAAAAAGAAAAAACTGACAAAAGTCAGATAACCTGTTTTGGATGCAACAAAGTGGGACATTACAAAACTGAATGTCCTCTAAACAAAAGAAAAACACAAGAAAATTTCAAAATAAAAATAAATCTATGATGGCCACCTGGGATGACAGCGATGGATCATCCTCCAAGCAAGACAAGGAAGAAGAAGCTAACCTCTGCCTTATGGCAAACTCAGATACTGATGAGGTAACTACTACTGAACTTTGTCCCTCTTGTGAAAAATTAGAAATTGAATTTGACAATCTCTTAAATGACTCAAACACTTTATCTCATAAATGTGATTTTCTTAAAAACCAACTTTATGAAATAAAAAAGTTAAATGAGGAACTCCAAGCTAAGAATGATAAATATCAAAAAATCATTCTGGGCTTGCAGGCATCTCATAGAAAATTGTCATAACAACAAAAAGTTTTGAACAAGAAAATTGTCAATATTCATCCTCCAGAAGAGGATACAGAAAAGAGTGTTTTAAAAGTAAAGGTAGAAGAACTCAAAAAGGACATTACCAACTTTGTTAAATCCACTGAAACATTTCAAAAAATTATGGGATCTCAATCTGGAATTTTTGACAAAGCTGGTATTGGATTTAAAAATTCTCAAAAACAAAAATTATATGAAAACTTCTTTCTACCAAATAAACAAGAGGACAGGCCTAAATGCACCTTTTGCAAAAAACATGGACAAACTATCAAAGTTTGTCATGCTAAGAAAAGGGTTGAAATTAACAAAAGGAAATGTTCATTTTGTGGTAAGTATGGACACCATGATTCCATTTGCTACCATAAAAAGAAAATCCTTACAAGAGGACGAACTAACTACCAAGGACCCAATTCCATATGGGTACCTAAGTCACTCCTAAATTCTGACACATGCATATCCTCTGATCAACAAAAGAAAGCCATGGTTCTTGGACAATGGCTGCTCAAGGCATATGACAGGGGATAAGCATTGTTTCATTTCACTAGAAACAAAGGATGGAGGATCAGTCACATTTGGAAATAATGATAAAGCTCATATAAAAGGTACATGTGTTATTGGTAAAAATAATTCTGCAAAAATTGAAAATGTTCAGTATGTAGACGGTTTAAAGCATAACTTACTAAGCATTAGCCAACTGTGTGATAGTGGATTTAAAGTTATCTTTAAACCCACTCTATGCGAGGTTAAACATTCATCCTCGGGTAGAGTTTTCTTCTCAGGTTTTCGAAAAAAGAATTTATATGTATTATATCTGGATGATTTGCCTACTGAATCTTGTTTTATTTCTCTTGAAAAAGATAAATGGATTTGGCACAAACGAGCTGGTCATACAAGCTTAAACACCATTTCTAAATTATCAAAATTAGAACTAGTCAAAGGTCTTCCAAAAATTGATTTTGAAAAAGACAAAGTGTGTGAAGCTTGTGCCAAAGGAAAACAAGTTAAAAGTAGCTTTCACTCAAAAAATATTGTTTCAACAAATCATCCTCTTGAACTCCTTCATATTGACCTCTTTGGTCCAATTAAAACTCCAAGTCTTAGTGGAAAAAGGTATGGATTTGTGATAGTTGATGACTTCTCACGATTTACATGGGTTTTATTTTAAAATATAAACATGAAACTTTTGATGCATTTCAATATTTCTGTAAAAGAATTCAAAATGAAAAAGCAACTAAAATTATTTTTGTGAGAAGTGACCATGGAGGTGAGTTTGAAAATGAGTCTTTTAAAATATATTTTGATGAAAACGAAATTTCCCATAATTTTTCCTGTCCATGAACTCCTCAACAAAATGGAGTTGTTGAAAGGAAAAATAGAACTCTACAAGAAATGGCTAGAACTATTTTGAATGAAGCCAACATTGAAAAATACTTTTGGGCTGAAGCCATTAACACAGCTTGCTATGTTTTAAACCGTGTATCCATCAGAAAAAATTTAAATAAAACTCCTTACGAACTTTGGAAAGGTAGAAAACCAAATATTTCTTATTTTCATATTTTTGGTTGTTATTGCTACATACTAAATAATAAAGATAATTTGGGAAAGTTTGATCCAAAATCCGATAAAGGTATATTTCTAGGGTACTCCACATCGTCAAAAGGTTATAGAATTTATAATCTTAGGACTCAAACTGTGGAGGAGTCCATGCATGTTATTTTTGATGAGTTTGACGACTTGTGTCTAGAAAATATAGATAAAATAGAAGAAGGTGATCATTCATCCTCTAAAGTACACTGTTCAAACGAAGAGGATGATTCTGATCCATCCTCACAGCAGCCTCCAAGAGGATGGAAGGTAGCAACGCATCATCCTCTTGATCTGATTATTGGGGATACGGCAGATGGTGTGAGGACCAGACAATCCTTTGCAAATAACATGGCCATGATATCACAAGTTGAACCAAAAAATATTGATCAAGCAATATGTGACAAATCATGGGTAGAAGCCATGATGGAGGAACTATCACAATTTGAAAGAAATAAAGTATGGGATCTTGTGCCCCATCCTCTGGACAAATCCATCATTGGAACAAAATGGATCTTTAGAAACAAATTAAATGAAGATGGAGAGGTTATTAGAAATAAAGCAAGACTAGTGGCTCAAGGGTACAACCAACAAGAAGGAATAGATTATGATGAAACATTCGCTCCGGTTGCTAGACTTGAAGCTATTAGAATCCTCCTAGCTTATGCTACTCATAAAGGTATCAAATTATTTCAAATGGATGTCAAAAGTGCCTTTTTGAATGGTTTCTTAAATGAGGAGGTGTATGTTCATCAACCTCCTGGTTTTGTAGACGAGAAAAAACCTAATCATGTTTTCAAACTCTCTAAGGCCCTTTATGGATTAAAACAAGCTCCTCGAGCTTGGTATGAGAGGTTAAGCTCATTTTTAAAAGAAAATGGTTTTTCGAGAGGTCAGATTGACACCACACTCTTTAAGAAAACTCTTAAAGAAGATCTGTTGATTGTGCAAATATATGTTGATGATATAATCTTTGGGTCTACAAATGAAAAAATGTGTGAAGATTTTTCTAACCTCATGCAAAGCGAGTTTGAGATGAGCATGATGGGCGAACTGAAATTTTTTCTTGGGTTACAAATTAAACAAATGAAGTCTGGCATCTTTATTTCCCAAGAAAAGTACACCAAAGATCTTCTGAAAAAATACAACATGAATTCAGCAAAACCCATGGGGACTTCTATGCATCCATCCTCCATATTACATAAAGATGATGAAGGAACCTCCATATCTGAAAAGGAGTAACGAGGGATGATTGGATCCTTACTATACTTAACTGCAAGCAGACCTGACATTGTGTTTGCTGTTGGACTTTGTGCAAGATTTCAATCCTCTCTGAAGGAATCTCATCGTATAGCTGTAAAAAGAATTTTCAGATATCTGATTGGTACCTCTGATGTTGGAATTTGGTATAAAAAGAGTTCAAACCTTGACCTCTTAGCATACTGTGATGCGGACTATGCAGGGGATAAAGTTGAAAGAAAGAGCACGAGTG
Organism: Cicer cuneatum; assembly: GCA_037974295.1. Lineage (NCBI taxonomy): Eukaryota > Viridiplantae > Streptophyta > Magnoliopsida > Fabales > Fabaceae > Cicer > Cicer cuneatum. The sequence goes on along the minus strand of JBBPBO010000002.1, from coordinate 11,115,048 downwards.
GAACATGTCAATTTCTTGGGGAGTCTCTCATAATTTGGTCATGCAAAAAACAAAGCACAAATGCTTTGTCAACCACAGAGGCAGAATACGTATCAGCTGCCCAATGTTGTTCACAAATACTTTGGGTAAGAAATCAATATGAGGACTATTCACTAAGGTACGCAAAAATTCCCATCCTCTGTGATAATACAAGTGTCATAAATCTTTCAAAAAATCTCATACAACATTCTCGATCCAAGCATATCGAAATTAAACATCATTTCATACGAGATCATGTTCAGAAGGGAGATATTGAGCTAACTTTCATTGAAACTGAAAAACAATTAGCTGATATTTTTACCAAACCTCTTCAGGAGGACAGATTCAAAAATATTTTGGAGAACTTCTCCATCATAAGTCTGTCCAAAATTCTTTAATTTTTTTTATTGTTTATTTTTAAAATTCTTTATTACTTTTTAATTGTTGAACTTCTTGAAAAATCATTGTGCATTTAAAGGTATCCCGAGAGGATCATTCATTAAAAAGGAAATAAGTTTGGTCCTTTTCAAACTCCTAATTATATCAAACCATTTTTTTGGTCAAAATTTGAATTAATTTGTCCAAACTGATTCTGCAAGTTTCGAAACAAAAAACATGTTTGTCTTTTTTGGTGAAATGGCCTAGTGTCAACAACTGCCGCGCACGTTTCCCCTCTATGTGCAGTTTTCCAGCCAAACTCCTTGGCTTCCGTCATGCATTAAATGTTGACGGCTGAAAAGTAATTGTTCCTGTCACACGTGCGGCCTAGTCACCAGTCTACCTCATCATACCCTCACGTCCAATCCACAACTGTTGTAACCTCTCTCTTCCAAATATTCCTTTCGTCTTCCCTTCATCAAATCGTGAAAACATCCTTTCCTTGAAAACTAAAATCTATTCATCCTTATCCTTCAAAAATTCTCAGCAATATTTTTTTCTCACGACTCGCACTAAGTTTTCTGCCAAATGAAAATTCGTTGAACATTACTCTGAAGAAGAATACGATAATTATTCAAGCACCCACAAGAAGGATGAAGAAATCCTTCAACCCGAACCAATGACTACCATACATCCTCCTCTCCATTCAGCCACAATCCCTAACATTGCCTCAACTCCTCCTCACTTAAAACGGACCCATTCTTCATCCAAAACCTCCATACCTGCTCCTGTTCGACGATCATCCAGAATCATGTTTGGAATCCTCTCATCCAAAAAACCAACCAAATAGGATAACACCATTCATGTAATTGACTCTGATGATTCAGAGAAAACCGTATCTGCTGACTCCATTCCTTAACCACCTCTCAGTAACACTTCCTCTCCTTCATCTAAAAACTCTTCCATTAAAAAACCCACATCCAAAACACAATCTGCTTCCACTGGCTCTCTGTTTGAAACTCCAGCTTTGGAGAAAGTCTATCTCTCTAAATGGCACGACAAATCTGTCATAAATGGAAAATTTATTGATTTTTCTGACCTAAGGAAATGAGGGTTGAACATTGAAGATGTCTTTGATCAGATTGGCTGGACCTCCGTTTTAAAAATTAATGAACCTCAATATCCTCGCCTTGTGCGAGCATTCTATGCTGCGGCAACTGGGTCCAAAGGTGATACTGGGTTCAGTATTGTTCTTAAAGGTGTGCATATGGAGATTAATCCTATCTCCTTGTGTCACATTCTGGACATTCCAGATGAAGGCTCTCTGTGCTTCTCTGAAAAATGGTACTCTCAGTGCCATGTCTCCAGAACTGATGTGCTTCAAAATTCACTCATTCACTCCCCTAAGCCTCAAGTGGCCTCTAATCTCCAGCCCTTATGTAGAATTCTTCATAACATCTGTGTTCATTCCATTGTTCCAAGGGCAGGAAGTTTTGAAAAAGTCACTGAACTCGATCTCCTACTCATTCATCACCTCACAACAGGTACTCCTCTTCATTTGGAGAATATTATTTTTAACTTCATGCTAAATGCTACCGTTCTGGGACAATCTGCCCCCTATGGGATGCTCTTAACAAAAAATTTTAAATTTTTTAAATTGTCTCTTGAGGACGAACCCTCTGTCCTCTTCAACAACAGTTTTTCTATGCACAATATCAAACAAATGAAGCTCAAACCTGTAGATATGACTTCCTCCACCAAAACATCCATTCCTTCAAAAAATAAATCATCCAAAACTCCACCAGCCAAAAAAACGAAAAAATACAAAAAATCTACTCGTGCTACTCCACCAACTCCAACAGAACCAATCCATCCTCATACTAATGATACTATGTCTCCTAATCTAGAACCTGTTATTAATACTGAAAGAACTCCATATCCTCCATGTGATTTTGACATTCCATGTCCCACTCACTCTTCACCCCTGACTATAATTCCATCCACATTCAACTTTGTCACTAATGCCACCGAGCCACCGGAGGATGCTCCTCTTCAGCTTATGGAGGATGGTGCCGAGCTTTATCATGATCTAATTCTGCATCATCACACGTTCTCCCCACGAATTCCTAGTGAAGAAGAACTTGCTGGTATGAATTTAGCTGACCCAGTCACAATTAACTCATCCTCTCCACTGCCGCCTCATGAAAACTTGCCCACAGGTACTCCTTCTGTTCCTACTCCTAACACTTTTGGTTCATCATCCTTTAATCCTCTTGCTGGTGAGTCCTCTCAACCTCCTCCCGAGGTTCCAGGTCATTTTAACTCTACCCACTCCTTCTTGGAAACATCTGATGTTCCCAAAGAAGATTGCTCAAGCCACAAAAAGAAAGAGCGCAAAGATCATAAACAAATGAAAATGTTGAAGAAGATTCGCAAGAACCAAAAGAAGATGTTTGAAAACTTCACAAATTTTCAACATCAGCTGACTCATTTTGGCCTCCTTCTCAATTGGATCACCAACCACTTCATTCCTACCATTCTCCCAGGAGACCGTCCTCCAATTCCACAAGCCCAACCACCTTCGAATGCTGCATCTCACCTTTCCACCTCCTCCTCCTCAAATGACTCATCACCATCTACCTAATCTTCCTCCAACCGTTCGTCCTCCTCTTTTTGTTGCTGCCTAAATTCAGGGGGTCAAGATTATGAAGACTTTAGTTTGTTTTCAATTTGCAATTTCTTGGTTTTGTTAAAAACATTCTGCCTCTTGTCTGTAATAACTTTGACATATGTTTGTTATAACTTTGTGGATCATGCCTTCTAATTGTTTGTCAATTTGAAAGTTAGCTCATAACAAAAATTTTCAAAAGATTTTTTAAAAAAATACTTGAAAAAGAAATTGTTTAAATCATTTCTGATAATATTGAGGGGGAGCTTATATTCTGATCTATCAATATCTATCATAATCTAAAAAGAATTTTGTCATCATCAAAAAGGAGGAGATTGTTCAGACAAAATCTCTTTCTAATGGTTTTAATGATAACAAAATTTAATGATTATGATTCTTGTTAAGACTAATCTATGCTCTTGAGTGTATTATTATTAGAAAACAGGTTGTTCTTCAAATGAGATAAAATCTATGTAAATTCAATAATTTTTCAAACTGGAGGATGGACTAGAGGATGAACCAACTATTAGTCAAAATATTCAGAATCATGTTAACTTTGATTTCTTTCCATGTGCAAAGTCAATTCAGTGTTAAAGTTTGAAAGAAAAATAAAGTCAACTGAAGAAAAAGAAAGGCAGAGGATGAACATAGAAATTTGGAATATAGAAGAATGGACCTCTAGCTCTATTCATAGGCTTATGATGAAAATGGTTCTACCTTTTCAACTGCACATAAAGGTTATACTAAACAAAGCCCAAAATAGAATCTGACATGCCTTGGAGAACGAAAAAGCAAAAGGACAACTAAGACACGAACTTCTAGGAGGTTTGTATCTGCCATACGAGGATGGACTGTATTCTCATCCTCCTACACTCAAACAAGACAAAAGACAGTTGGATGGCATTTCTGTAATTCAGAATACTAGGCCTTGACTTTTTGATCAATGTGCCCAACGGACATGAAGCATCAAAACCCATTGTTAGACGTTCTTACTACTCTATAAAAGCAATGGTGCACTTCTTCATTGGACACACAACTACAAAGCATTTAAAGAAAAAGGCTAAGAGCTATCAAGTGTCATTCTCATCCTCTCTTTATACTTTCTATTGTATTACACTAGATCTTTGAAACATCATTTTAGAAAGTGCTAGTAAAGAGAAACATCACAAACACCTTCAAACTCTACTGTAATTTCTAAGTGAGTTACACTTAGAAATAGTTGAAATTTGTGAGAAGATATTGTAAGCTTGGTGAAGCTCAAAAACACAAGTTGTAACTAACCTCTGTGAGAGGTTGACTGTTTTATTAGTGAAATCTCACAAGTGTGTGAGGACTGGACGTAACCCGTTTTTGGGTGAACCAGTATAAAGTTGTGTGTGTCATTTTCTAATCTTTCTCTTTTAAAAGTAATCTGTTATTATTTATAGTTTGAATTTCCAACCTCTATTTTTCATCCTCTCGAAGAGGATAAAGCTTTAAAACTCAAAAGAAGTTTTTAAACTTCAAATATCTCTATTCAACCCCCCTTCTAGTGATATTCTAGCTACTTCAATTTAAATATAGGATAGTAGGAAAAACACAAAAGTCAAGCCAATAACAACATTCCAAAAAAAAATTTCTTTACCACAAGGGACCATAAGGTATGTTAGAAACCACAGTTAAACTCATTGAGACCTGGACACTTAAAAACTTTCATTGAGAATATGGCTTATTTAAATTTTTGGTAATAGAAAGGTATCCTAAGTGCAACATTTTCATCATTTGTGACGGTGGAAAATAGGTAGGGGTGGCAAAATAGGTTGAATATGTCGGGTCGGTCTATTTTGCCTACAATTTTAGGCGACAAAACTGAAAGTTTTAAATCACCTATTTAAGTTATCTCACCCTATTTAAACTGTTGAAAAAACAAGTCAATCATGGGGCAAGGTAGGTTGGCCTGTCGAAACGAATTAAAATTGCTATTTATTACTTTTAGTTGTGACTTTGTTTTTGCATTTGACGTTGTCAATCGATAACTATTTCCTTTATTATTTGACCTCAATCAATGGTGAGGTAAGTAACAAACTAGATTGAGTTTACGATCTCTCAAGAAAAATGCAGTAGAGACTAAATTTGTTATTTTGATCGAAAATAATGACCAATCAAATGACACAAGTAAACATACTCGCAAGCCACATTGCACAAATCACTTGAATTAGAAACCACAATACCATCTAAAGTCTCCAAAGATATAATTTTATTAACCTTGCTTGCGTCTTTAAGAGATTGTAGCATGGAAAAAACGGGTGTAATCATCACCATATTTTGACCAGAACATTTTTGGCACATTGCCTCCAAAATATGTCGTCATGCACTACTAAATGTGCCAACCGTTTTTGTAAGGCATGAAAATAATTTAAATTGGCAGCACTTACATTGATGAGAAGACTAATTGAAGAATCCATGGAAACAACGAGGTGTCATTCAACAATAAATAGTTGGAGTGGGTGATAAATTCGCTACAACAAAAAGCATATATATAATGATGAGATATTAGAGAAAACGACAAGACATCCATATTCATATGAATTATCCTTCAATCTTTTCAAAGCTAAATCTTCATAAATACATAAGAGTTATCCACATATATATGCATATATATTTTTGCCACCTTTGGCGAGTGTCTATCTCAACTTCGCGAGTATTGAAATGAAAGACATGAGGACTTCTAGAAGGGCATTGACAACAATTTACCATATCAAAAGAGTCTGGCTTAAAGCCAATTGTTGGTTTTGAACCAATACTTGAAATCTAAAGACTTCTTCCAATATAGTACGTTGATGAGATATTTTTGCGGAAGTGCTAGTAGTCATGTAACCGTAAAAAAAAAAGTTCTAGAGCATATATTATTGTATTCTTTTTATTATAACGAATAAATAAATATAAATATTATAACTAATGTCGAAAATACTATTATTGATAAGAAAAATCTTTTTATTTTTACACACACACACATATATATATATATATATATATATATATATATATATATATATATATATATATATTTACTCAATATATATCTTTATTTTATATATATGTGTTGTTATTATATATTTTATTTTAATTGTTAATAAAAATTTTCCTAAAAAATAAATTAATAATAATTAGGGTTAGGTGTATTTGTAGACCCTATCAAATATTAGTATTTCGAATTTAATTCCTATTAAAATTTTATCAAATTTTAGCCCGTATTTTTTATAAATACTAGTGTTTTTAGTCACCTTTTTAGAAGTGAGAATAAGTTAGACCGTTCGATCGAATTCTACAACCTAACTTACGATCAGTCCAAACTAGATCATATTTTTTTTTTAAATAAGTAAAACTAAATTTTTTTTTAGAAGTTTATTTAGCTAAAAAGTTAGGTACAAACCATAAAAAAAAGTATTTTAGGTTTATCAAGTCAGCTTAGTTAAATAAATAAAAATGATATTTTTCATTACTATTATTATTATTATTATTATTATATATTAGATTTTGAACTTAATATTAAATTACATATTTGCTAATCTTTTAGTAATTTAATCATATTATTCTATATTAGTTTTTTACATATTTAAATATGTTGTAATACAATGTAATTGAAATATGATTTCACATAAAAGTCAAATTCTTTAAAATGTTATGTTAAATTTTAAAACGGTACTACTTAATTTCAGTAACATTAACTTGTCAATTTAATGAAAAATATGTATGATTAAGTTTTTAAAAATATTAATATGAAATATATTTTTAAATAGACAATTAGATTTTCATAAAAACCATACTCGAGTCTAAAAAGAGTTTATGACTGATAAAAAACTTATACCTTAAATTTTTTGACAAATGAGATTTTACAAAGTTTAACTCAAATTTCAGTCTATTTATACTCCTACCACTTTCTATTAATTTCTATTTTTATCTAATATGTGGACTAAAAATAATCAAAATAATAATAATTATAAGATCTTAATTTTATTTTAATTAAAAATATTTAATTTAAAAAATTATAAATATTTTGTTATAATTTTTTTAAAAGCGAATTTTTTTATACAAAAGATAATTTTTATCAAAAAAGGGAATTTTTAAGAAAAAGTTTCAAGTGAGTGTGAAATAACTTTGATCATTTTTAGTAATTTTCATAAAAATCATTTTTATAATAATGTTTTTTTTTATCCTACAATAACAAAGTTGACAAAAAATAAACACATTTGATCAATTTAAAAAACCCTAAATAATAAAACTCAGCATCTCCATCAGCTTTGCCTTTGTTGTATCAGAAACGCACTGACTTAACCCGCCGGAAAACGCAGCCGGAGTTTGTCGTCGGCCGCCAGTGAGAAAGCTGTCCAGGTTTTTCTTCTTTTTTCTAGTTGTTATTTTTATATTTTACTTCCCCTCTCTTCTAGCACGCGCGATGATGCGATTCCATCGCAATTTGCGGCCGCGATTCGCACCAGAGAATTGCGTCAGAGTAGAGCTACACTCTGCACCACGATTCTGTGCAAAAACGGTGCGATTGACAATACCGATAGTAAGAAATTAGTGAGTTCATAACTTAGGTCTACTCATGTTGTGAAATTATAATTGTTCTCCTCGTGTGAAATTAGTTTTGAGTTTGAATTAGGCTTATTCTGCTCATGGCATTTCGGTTTTGTTATCGACTTTGTATAATGCATCTAGAAATGATAGCTTGCAACACATCTTGAAAGAGAGACTTCTGAATGATAAGATTATTCAGCCATGTATTCTTATACTGGTTCTATGCTTTTCTGATGTTGTTCATGGCTATGTTGTGTGTTTTTATAACTTTAAACTAGCTTCAACGTGTTAAACCATGGTGACCAGGTAATTGAGTTTTAAAAAAGAACTCTAATGATGCTTAAGTATTACTAGTGTTGTCAAATAGCCGCGAAACCTATAGCATAGGAAGATTTTGATGAGTTTGCTAAGAAAATTGCGGCGCTATCCTAGTTTCACTATTAGGGCAATAGCGGCCGGTGCTTCCAGTTTCTGCTAGCTGACATAGAGGAAAAAAGAGAAATACTAAAGAATATGCATGTGTGCCAAACATGACCTATTTTATAATTGAAAAACTGAAGAGTTAGCAAGTGTTACTGATATATTCACTGTAATACGCATACCTTTCAATATATAAGCTATGCTCAGGCTCCATTCCCTTTTAATTTGTATGCAGCGTGTCATTTTTTTTGTATATAATTGACTTATTTCAAACGCTATGTGGCTTTCGCTATTTGACTGCAATGTTATTCGCTATTTTACATATCAGATTTTTGGCCATTTGCTGTTTTCTGCATCCGCAGCTATCGATATGACTGAATGTTAAAGGGAAATCAAAAGATCAATTGGGTGATCAGGTTGATCAGGCTTGTGATCATAACCTGGTGCAGTAATAGATTCTTGTGCAGTCATTGAGTTCTGGTCAACCTGGTGTTGTCTTAGTTGAACCTAGCCTTCATTGAACCCATATATCATTAGGTTTGATCAGGTTTAGGGTCTGGTTCGGGTTCCAAAATTGGCTAGGTCAAAATTTAGGGCCCAGTAAGTAAGAGAGAGAGAGACATAACCTGTCCTACAAACACCCCTGATTCATTCTCAATTTTTCCCTCAATATTTCATTTCCCGACGAACAGGGTTAATAGTGTACTTCAAGTAAACACTTTATCCTCCATTTATTTGGTTTCTGGGAAAACCAGAAGAAAGTAAAAGTTATTTCAACTCACAAATCAAAGACACGTAATTTAGTAATGCTATGTTAGGTTACCCCTGTACATATATTTACATAAAATATATTATTTTGCTCCCTTTTCAGGTTGGTACCAAAATGCCGGATGTTCATTCCCTTGTTAATGATTTTGTGAATCAGCTTAAAAAACGGTAAATTGTTTCTTCATTGGCTCTGTTTCAGTTCAGTGAATTGTATATTAGGAACATTTTGCGACTTTTGAGGTTTAAGAACTGATTCTTTTGTGATTTTCACTATGTTTGTGTTTGTTTTATATTTATTATTTATTTATTTATTGATGTGTGATGCTAGTAAAATTGAAGGTTCTCAGGCCACAGCAAAGCAGGCAGCTGAGTTGCTTCGGTCTGTGATTTCACAGCAGAGGTTGCCACAAACAAACCAAGCTACAGCTCTGATTAATGCAGTAAGGGCTGTGGGAGAGAAGCTTATTGCTGCTAACCCCGTTGGTATGCTGAGATGAAGTTTTTACTTTTTTTAATCTACAATTATGCATTATGTTTGTGCTATGTTCATTTTCTTTATGGAAGTCAAGTGTGTATTTTTTGGCTTATTGCTGCCTGATTGCCTAAGGCTAGTTTGAGTTAGTTTCTGGCTGGTGGAAACTTTTCAATTAAACTATATTTATTATGGTTCTTCACTTATAACTATATTATGGTTCATCACTTATGATAAAGTTTATACAAGCTTATAAGTGTCTATGGAACAGTTAAATGATAGGAGGCCTTTTGTTAGAAATGTATATGTGAAAAGGAAGAGGGAGAGTAGGGGGAAACTATCTGAATGTAACAGCTGTAACTACCAACTGTTGTAACAGAATGTAATAAATAGACAGAAGAAAGAGAGAGTTAGAGTTAGTTTTAGAGAGATAGTCAGAACATGGAGAGGTCATGCACTCTCGAATGAGCCTTAAGAAATGTACTCTCATTCATTCCTCAAGATTACATTGGTCTGAGGGATTAACAATAAGTTCTTACTGTTTTTTCAATTTTTTTCCTTAAATACCAGTTGATTCTGTCATTAAATAAGAGAATTTTTTTAAAAGTGAGATGCCAAAGCTAGTTTGAATTTATAGTAGTTATTGGCATATTGTTTGAAACGCTCATGGTTATTATTTTTTTAATATTTTTGTATTCATAATTTTTCATGAAGAAGTTTATCCAGAATATCTCTATTCTATGCCTAGTTCTATTTTTGTTTATTTATCGTTTACCTATCATAAGATGTTATGTATGCAATCGCAGAGCTTGCTGTAGGAAATATTGTGAGGCGTGTTTTGCACATTATAAGGGAGGAGGATCTTTCCCTTGCCACAGCTGCTATAGCTGGTTTGGAGCTATCAGCCGGAAGTGATGACGAAGATGATGTGGAGCGAGATGATTATCCTGTTTTATCTGCTGCTGCTGTTGCAGCTGCTGCAAGAAGTACCTTGCGCCCGCCATCATTGCAAACTCTTCTAGAGGATACACCTATTTCAGCTGCCATTCCTCACACATCTTCTTCCGGAGGTGATTCTGAAGGGAAAAGTAGATGTGAGTATGGCACCAGGCTATTAATATTGAGTGTTTAACATATAACTTTTTATAATATTGTTGACCATGCATTTTCCTTTTCTTTTTTGCCTTCTAACTTGATCTGAAGGGAATGATACTTGTGTTTTTACTAGACATCCAGGGGAGAAACTATTCTTTTAAATCTTTTTTCTGTTTTCTATTTCATCCTTTACTTGGAAAATTCATACGAAGTCACAAGTTTTTGTTTCTAATATAGATAACTTTCTTCGATACAATTAATGCTTAGATGTAATTAATTTCCTCATTTTTTCTAAAGGCATCAGAGTGTTTCATTGACATTACTGGATACTTTAACTGTTGATCACTGTGATTATTATTCTATAATATAAACTCCTTGATTGTGGTGAGCCTTTGCTCAACGGCACATTGCCACCTTGTGACTTGGAGATCATGAGTTCAAATCTTGGAAACGACCTCTCCGCTTACAAGGGTAAGGTTGTGTACATCTACGCTCCCCAAACTCTACTTGGTGGGAGCATTGTACACTGGGCTTCCCTTTATTTATTTTTTCCTGCTAGTGGCATTTGATGATGAAATTTTTGTTGTTTCTGATATTCAATTGCTTGTGTCAGTTTTGAGTTCGAGTTTTGTTTTCCTTTGTTTCAGCTGTTGATAAGAGTTCAAGAGGTCGGAAGTTGAAGCATGATGTCATTGAAGCAGTTAATGAACTTATTCAAGATATATCTACTTGCTATGAACAAATAGCTGAGCAAGCAGTAGAGCACATTCATCAAAAGTTTGTTTCACCTTAATCTACTCTAACATGTGTGTGTTTATCTTTTGGTGTTTTAAAGTGCTTGTTTGTTTGAAAACATTTTATACTTGCTCACCATAGGCAAGATTGGTCAGTGACTCTGAAAGGCTTATATGCACATTTGCATGCCATTTTTTCAAGCCTACTATGCGCTATGAGTCCTGCTATTTTATTTTGTGGCCAATGCTAAGATTTCTTCCTCTGGTCTTAAATAGACATTGATAAATTATTCCATTGCCCCAAAGATTTCTTCATGGTTGATTGAAAGGTTTTGTTTCTTGAGTGGAGTATTCTATACTATGTCATATGATGAAGGTGAACACATACGACTTTTTAAAGATGAGTTAAATTCTTAATCATAAACTAATCTGTTATTGTTCTTTATAACAATTAGATAAGAGACATGCTTATGTTAAAAGTTAAGGGCTTTGGTTTTGAGTGTTTTCTACATTATTTTGATAGTGGCGATGATTGGACTTAAATTGAAAAGACTAGCAAAATTGTTAGATCCCAAGTAGTTTTATTTAACTATTTATATGGTTAAATATATCAAGCCACACTTTAGTTAAAGCTTTCCATCGAGGCTGTTTGATTTGATCCTTCTTATTTTCTAGTTTCCTGTGGAGACGCATTACCTTGTAAAAGCATGATTCCGTTGTTGGTCTTGAATTTAAAACAAAAAGATATTGATAAAGTATTTTATTAATATGTCACAGTGTATTGCTGGTGATATCTACTATTGGCTGGTATAATCGGTCAAAGAGCATTTTTCAAGTACATCTCACAGTATTAAGTACTAACTTAAAACATCATGCATATGTTCAATAACTGCCGTTTAATTTACACAGCAAACAACCATGTTTGTCAACATTTTATCTTCTTGAGAATAACTTTAATGTGGTTTGTTGTTTTTTTATATGGAAAATGAGCTATTTTGTCCATCTATGTTTCATGTTGCTGTGGGTTGCTTAATCTACATGGCTAACATGTGGCTCTTTAAATATTATTATTGTTGTTGTTGTTATTATTATTATTTCATGTTTCCCTCATCTTAAAAAACCAACACAAATGTTCTGTTGATTTATGGCATTATGTCTTGATAGGAATAGGATGAACTTTTCTTTTTGATATAGAAGAGTTATTTTATTCTTTTTCTTATTTTACACTTTATTTGCATGATTTTCAGTGAGGTAATATTAACACTTGGAAGTTCAAAGACAGTGTTGGAATTTCTTTGTGCTGCAAAGGAGAAAAAGAGATCATTTAAGGTCTTTGTTGCTGAAGGTGCCCCAAGGTTGGTAGTAGTGGCTGTCTCACATTTGCAATGGATTTCTTTATACTATTCATATGACCATTTACCGTTGACTTTACATGCAATCAGATATCAGGGACATCTTCTAGCAAAAGAATTGGCTTCTAGAGGCTTGCAGACCACTGTAATTACCGATTCTGCAGTTTTTGCCATGATTTCCCGAGTGAACATGGTATGTAAAAATCTTGCCTTTCTTTTTGGAATTAAGTCTCTTCTCTTGGGGAAAATTTAATCTGATTTCACGAATGAACATATATAAAAATTCTGCCATTATATAGGTTATAGTTGGAGCTCATGTTGTCATGGCTAATGGCGGAATCATTGCCCCCGTTGGATTAAATATGGTTGCACTTGCAGCTGAAAGGCATGCTGTTCCTTTTGTTGTACTTGCTGGAAGTCACAAGGTTAGCATCACATCTGTCTTGTTCTATGAAACAACAATTCCTTTGACTTTTGTTGTCTTCTCATAATTGTTTTTGTTCTGTTAAATATGGGAATTGGATTATGGTTTACCAAATCTGTTAGAAGCAAATAATTCAGCATGTTTTTTCCACTTACAGATTTGCAAATTTGTAAACTAAAATATCAGAATCATAATATTTAATCAATGTGTTGTTTTTTACTTGTTTTATTGCATTTCAAGATGATTAAAAACTGATAGTTCAGATTGGTTATTTCAAATTTATATTGATGTGAGACTAGTTTAGCTTTTTAACCTTTCTATTAAAGTAGAAAGGGATGATAATAATTAAGATATTTAACTGGTTATGAACAGTCAAACCAAAATGAGCGTTCCTTAACATTTTGGTACTTGTTTTTACCTAATTAGACGACTTATTATGCATTAAAAGGGTTATGAGGAAGTAGTAATGTCTACTAAAAATTCTGGACTGTAAAAAAAAATATCATATAATATTTTTATATGAGTATCTTAGACAATCACTTAAGATTAGTTTTCCATATTTCTTAGATTCTATCATGATTTGTTTCCTTCTTTAATTAGGATTTGGAGTCTTGCATTGGTATAGATAAGTGTTCATATTTTATTCTTTTTGTATAATCAAATCAGTTATCAATCATATCAAACCGTAGTATTTTCTCCTTTGTCAAGGTTTGAACCCCGACCCTTTAACTCCTCAAACTCCTTTAACTCTTAGCTCAAATCAGTTGAGCTACCCAATCCCTCACATCAAACCATAATCATAATTCGAAGTGTTGATCCATTATTCTCTTCCATTTGAAATGAGGTGATGATGACCCATGCTATTTCCAATATATATATATATATATATATATATATATATATATATATATATATATATATATATATATATATATATATATATATATATATATATATATATATATATATCCTTATGGACCTTAGTTATTTCAGTTCTAAATTTTGGAGAGATCCTAATACAATTGTTTTCAATATTAGTAGGTACTGGATGCCAATAGATTTTTGAAATCTGGTTAGTTATACTTCAGTTGACTTCATGTAGTATACTATACATTGGATCTGTAATGAATTTTGTTTAAAGTCTTGATATCTCAAGCTGTTGCAATTGGTTCAAGTATTCTCGACCTAATGATATAATTTATAGAGATGGAAAATTGGAACTGAAAAATATTTTGTATGACGATAATGAAATAGCTGTTTCTTAGTTGTTGGTTCAGTTAAGATGTGTCCGGATTTTGATAATATTACCAATACACAATATCTCCAGGATTTCCGTTAATTGCCAGCAAGTAAACTTTGGTGTCATAACCATGTTTTGGAATTAAATTTTGATCTGGTTCATCCTAACAGTTATTACCAAATGTTAGTATTTTGTTGAATGTTGTTTTATCTTATTGACAGTTGTGCCCTTTGTATCCACACAATCCTGAAGTTCTATTGAATGAGCTGAGATCCCCGTCTGAGCTACTCGACTTCGGGGAGTTCTCGGATTGCATGGATTCTGCAAGTGGTGGAGGTTCTCTTCATGTCGTTAACCCAACATTTGATTATGTGCCACCAAAACTTGTTAGTCTCTTTATTACTGACACGTAAGTTGGACTATAATGGATCGAAAACTTGCTTTTCTTGTCATAAAAAAATGTGTTGTACTAATTGGTTTGTTTCTCTGTTATGCTGGTTTGGAAATTACTTCTTCTCAGAGGAGGGCATAACCCATCATACATGTATCGTCTCATAGCCGATTACTACTCAGCTGATGATTTGGTGGTGAAACGAAGACCTGCTACCGGCAGTTGAGTTTAGGTCTCCCAATTTTTGTCCTACAAAGGTAAATGATTAAATGTCTATTTACTTCTGTTTGTCATTGTGTGTATAGTATTATTTGAGATTAGAGAACGGGGAAGCAGATGTATTAATTTATGAAACAAAAAGGATGAGTGTAGATGATAGTGATTGTGCATAAGAAATAGTTGTGTTACACTCCTTTTTAAAACAAACATGTATTACTCTATTATCTAGGAAGTCACATTCTCTTGCAGAAAGCAATTTGAAAGCTGCTAAATTGACCTTTTAGAAAAAGGCAAATAATAAAAAATGTGCTACAAGTTAAAAAAATATGCTGCTATTCCTTTGGCATAGCTTATTGAGATTATAATTCTGTACTCCATCTTTATTTCACTGGACTTCATTTTCTTTCGTGCAAGAGCTATTTTTGGAGTGATTAGTAGGTTTGATGGTTTGGGGGCAGAAACATAGGGTTTGATAAGTAAGTTTTCAGTTCAAATTTTAAGATGGTATTATAGTCTATCATAAATCTGTTATTCGACCACCCATTTCTTGGCCGCTTGTTGATGTCAAGTCTTGCAAACTTCATGCTCCATATATCCAATTATGGATGTAAGGGTCATTGTGTGGAGATCTGACTTTGACTAATGATATATTACTAAGTTAGTGATTTATGGGCAGCCTTCACCTTACATGTTGATTTTGTAGAGTTGAATTAGACTCTAAATCCAAATTCTAAGAGTAGTGATATTTGCAATGGATTTTCTGTTTTAGAGAAACGTATTTTCTCATGGAATAATGACATTTCAATGCTTGATTTTCAGGGTGTTTGTGTTGTCCTCTGATGAACCATGCTCTAGAGAGACATGTTCAATGCGGAAGAAAATGAACCTTGTGTAGTGCTGAGAATTGGGGTGGAGCAATTGTATACGGGGAAATAATATGTGAAAATACCCAGTGAAACAAGGAAAATTCCATTTTTGTGATTGCTTACCACCGGGGCATAGCCCTTAATTTGTTTTAATTTTTGGTCCAATGGTAGGGTACCCCCAACTTGTTTGGCTTGTATATCTTCTATTCAAAGAAATGATAATAGTATACAGAAACTCTAGTTGTTTGAAACTTGGTTCATAATATGTTCGTGACAGTATATTTTTAAGAACATGAAGTCTAAGTGGAATGTTTGTTTTGCGATGCATCTAGTAATCCATTTACTAATATACAAGAATTGTTTGCCTGAGTGGATTGTTTAACATGACTTTTAAGTGGAATATTTACTTAGATTAATCAATCTACATGTTTTTTTAGAACATCACGTCTAAGTGATAAATTTGCTTCATTTATATTTTTTATTTATATGTAGAGATGACTTTTTTTTTTATAATTACTCCGTGCAAATTGCTGGTACATTAGCATATTTTATTTTAGGTAAAATATATTGTGGTCCTTTAAGTTATTTATTCGTACCAGTTCTATAAGTTTGAAAAATGCATGACATGCCCCTTTTTGAGATGTTAAAAAAAGTTTACACGGCTGTTATGATTTTGATAAGTTGATAGGTTTATAACGATACTTATTTGATAAATTCAGATATGTTTTTAGATAAAAATTATATATTTTAAATAATTTATTAAAAACCAAAATCCCAATTAAATTAACAACTCAAACTAGAAATTAAACTTTTGATAACTATCTAAAGACCCAATCTTTCCTAATAAATATACCAACAATTAGTGCTTATAAATCATGGATATATGTGTTTTGCATAAAACTAAGTAGTAGGTGAATATATTAATTAGTAGTAAGCAAATAGACAACTTAAAAGTGTAACTCTTTATACTTGAGACTAAAAACTTGAATTGTAGATGAATAGCTAAAATAATAGAACGTTCACACTCAGACTATTTTACAAAAATAAGATAATTTTGGATGAAATCTAAAGATGGACCTACACAATAAAATATGTTTACCATAAATTTATAGAGTTTTATAGACACCAGCCCTTTGCATGTTCTTTTGGAAATTGGAAGGTATCTCGTGATTGAAGATACATTCCAAAATAAAAAACTTCCCATGGTATCTTTGCATAAATTGTATCCTGATTTAAGATAACCTCAATGATCAGAGTGTTCATTGCCCTTTTGATAGCGCATTTTGTGAAGTTGAGATTGAGATTACTTGGCATGTATTCTACACTTGCGATTGCGTGATTGGTTAGCGTCAAGGATGATTGATTCAATCTAAGAAGTACTTACAGATTTTCAACGAAGTCCTTATGCTGTTAGTTGGAGTTGAACCCATACTTTTACGTAGTATGAGTCAACTTATTATTAAGTGAATAAATCTTCGTTGACAAATATTTCATGTCACTTTATACAAGTTAAAAGTTAAAACTAACCGGATGCATTCTCTTTTATCAATTAAAATGGAGTTGGATTGGGTCTCTAATATGTTGTTTTTTAGCTTGATTATTAAATAGCAGTGAGTAGTGTTCTTAGCTCTAAGACATGTTTTTAAATTTGGGGTTATCACTCATGAGTCTAGAACTATTCTCATCTATCAAAATAACTATTTAGTTAGATTCGTTAGGTAGCCAAAGCAACATCATCTAGGCCTAGTTATCATATTTAATTTAAAACAATAATTTATATTGTTAAATAAATTTATAATTAATTGTGATTGAAAAAGTTCAAAGTAGTACAAATATTAATATTTCAATTTTATAATTTCATTTTTACTCAAAAAATTATAATTTGCTTTATCTAAATGTTTTATAATCATTTATCAAGTTGGCCTTGATCATTTTCCAATATGTAATTGTTATATGGACCTCTCGTCATTACAAAATTGTCACCAAATTAATCATTTTCTACCGCTATTTATTCGAATAATTTGTAAAAAAATGTATCTTTAAAAGATTAATTTTGTGTAAATAAATAAAATAAATAATCTATTAACTAAACATACATTTTATAGGTTTAATTACAAAATAGATAGTTAAAAGACAAAAATACATATTTTTTTAGTTCAATCTTCGTTTAGTTAAGTTATATTTGATTTACATTATTAATCTTTAAGATAAATTAAACTACGCAAGTGTCTCTTTAAGTTTGATAATTTTCTCTAACTATTATTATGAAATGTTAAGATCTAATTGAAACATGACAGCAAGTTGACTTTCTAATTTACTTTGCATGTAAATAAAGTTAAAAACATTAATTATGTGAATAGATCTTTATTAAGAGTATACATATGTTTAAATTGTCGTAGAGAAAATCAATAAATATAAATTATTTATAAGATTTGATAAATGTTTTTTGAAAGGTTTGTATGAGAGACGTGTTATTGTCAAAGAATTTCAATTGAATTGATTATTGTCAAAATTAAGATAAAAAACTAATGATGCAAATAAAATGTATCAAATTAAGATAAAACAAATTTAAATAACTAAAACGAAAATTAAATTAAATTTAAAAGACTGTATGTATATTTTTGTCATATAATTAAACTATTTAAAAAAATTTAAACAGATGTCTAGAATAAAATAATTTTGTATAACTAGATAAAAACCTATTCAGACATCTTATTATATTTAAAAAATTTAAAATAATTTGAGTTACTAATACCACCGAACAATTAAACCAAAAAAGAACCGTTTAAAGAGCCCTGTCCAATCGGGTTAAGCAGAGAATCCATTCTTCGATGGAAAGTTTAATTTAAAGTCAAAACCGGTGAAATGCAAAAAACCAAAGTTACGTGTTAGTAGCAGAAAGCAGAAAGTAGAAGGAGTTGTTATATGTCTCAACTACTTGGTGAAAACGGACGCGGCTACGAGCTAGCTCGTAAGCTTGAATCCAACGGTGTATGGCGAACATGGCTTGGCGATTCCATCTACAACAACTTCGCACCTTACCTTTCTTCACCTTCAGCTTGGGATTCTTTTATGAAAACCGATTCTTCCAAATCTACCCCTCATATTCATCTTCAACTTAGAGTTCGTGCTCTCCTCTTCGATAAAGCTTCTTCTACTTCTCTTTCTTCAAACCCTAATCTTAATCCCTCTCTCTCCACCATTAACCCTAATTTCCTTCGCTTGCATCCTGATGACATCTACTTCACACTCGATAGTAATAATAATCAAGATCCACCTACTTCCTCCAATTCCAAGGTTTTTTCTCATTCATTTTCTTAATTATTATTAATTACTGGATTACAATTTTCGTTTTGGTTTATTATGTTTTCAGAATTACAAATTAATCATCTCTGAAATTTAATATAGTCCCTCCATGAATCACTTCAATAAAGTATAATAAATTCATTTATTTATTTATTTGTATATACTATGAAAAAAAAATCACATTGTCAACAAATCATCTGTGTGACTTTAGAAGTCCAAACTGTTGTGGTTAAAGTCAAACTTTCGTAATGATAGACGATTATGATTGATTGATGGTGTGAAAAAAGTCTATTGTGACAATGTAGTATGTATATGAAATACTATTTCCTTCCTCCGTCCCTGAACTTTGGTCCTTTTGGCATTGAGAAACAATAAATTTACATTGGTTTAGTCTTTTTTACCCTTGATTCATTAAGCAAAAATAAAATTCATTTAAGGCATGCTTTTGGGTTTTTAAGGGTACAAAAGGAAAAACATTATTAATTGTATCTTGATTTTCTAAAAGAATCAAAATTTTAAGACAAAAGTAAAATACTTAAAGGATCAAAGATTGTGAATGGAGCTACGGAGGTAGTAATGTGTAACAAAATATGAACAAAAATAGTTATTTTTGCTTATATTTTGTTAAGTAGGGAGTAAATCCTATATTGAAATCGTAAAATTGAAATGAATGGAAGTCTTAAACAGATTATTGCAACTGAGTACGACGTAGGCAATAGAAATTTAAATTTCAGGGACTTATCTGTCATTTTTGTAGATTTGGAGGAATAAAATGGTGATTTGCTATGTTATTATTTGTGTAATGTAATACCAAAATGTTGAGCTTTTTCTTTTGTAATGCAGAATGGATCCAGATATGTTGATTCTGAGTTGCCTGAAACATGGTATAATCAAGTAATTGACAATTATAAGGCTAACAAGAAGCTAGCTATGTGGGATCGAGAATTGTCACCGAAACGTTCGCCAGCAGAGATGGCTTCCTATATTTTGTATAATACTAATCATAAAAAGAGACGCGTAGTGTTTAAGGAAGAACAGGATCAGGTTATGCGTCAATCAAATGGTGGTAGTTTAGTTCATGGCGATGATGTTGATGGTGAGTTTGTTTTTCCGGAGGTAACATATGCGTGGAACTGTGTACCTGAGAGTGCAATTCCAGTGAGTGAAAGAGTAGAGAATAATAATAGTAACCAGAAAACGACGATACTTGGTGTACTTGATGTGTTGCCTCCTGTTATGATTCGGAGTCCTGTTATGATTGAGAGGCTTGGGATTCGGGCTGAGTATGTTAATGGGGAACCAGTGGGAGGGTTGTACCGTGGGAAGTTGGGAAGTGAGGGAAATGGAAGAGTTCTTGGTCGTGAGCAAGCAGCAAAGCTCTCTCAGAAGGTAGTGGCTGGCATTTTGTTGGGTGCGGGAGTTGAAGCTACCATGGAAGGTCCAATTGAATACTTGTCTGAAGTGATGAGCAAACATGTTGTTAAAATAGGAACCAATTTGAAAATACTTGCTGATAGTTATAAAAAACAATGCTCTGCCATTGAACTTCTAAAGATGTTGCTTAAAACTGTGGGTTTTAGGTATGTTTGAAATTCATATTGAAATTCCTATAATTATGAAAGCCCCCTCCCCCCCAAATAAAACTTGGTATATTGAAGTTACTGCTGAATATATCCAAGTTAGCTTTGTCATATTTTCTATTCTGGGATACTGGTTTACGTTATCTTATTTTGTTGTTTATGTATGTTAGCCTGTGCCAAATTTATCTTATGAACTCAGTTAAATGTATAAATATGTTGCTTTTGCTCTGCATTAATTTATTCATAAGTTGATTGCTCAAAGACTACAATTTTTGTGTTCTATTTTCATCTAATGAACTGGTAACTATTGTACTACTATATTCTTGAACATTTAATTTAGTAAAAATCTGATGCTTGATTGTATTATGCGTGCATGCTGTGGGCAATATTTCCCTGTTTTGTAGTTTACTTTTAAATCAAGATATCTTAAACATGCAATGGATTCATTTTAATATTTCTCTGTCGTGCTTACAGTAATTTTGCGCCATTAGTGGATGTGGTCAAAGATGGCTCCAAGAATATTCAACGAGGTCAGCAACATGCACTTGGAATTCAGTCACAGTTGCAGCCACAACAGCAGAATTCCCTTCGACTACCTCAGCAAGTACTCATAACTACTTATTAGTGCACTGTTTAATGTTGTATGATACTGGTATGAAGTATGGACATGAAAAATGCTACAGGCAGTGGGGCATACAGAATCCTTATTTAAGAACCTTTGTAATTTCTTAGATATAGCTAGTGCTTTTTCAAAACAAAATTTCCCTGTGCCCCATGTATAATTGTAAAAAAATTTCTTTGATCAGTGGCCAGAAGTTAGCTATAGCATCCATCAAAATATTATATTCTATGGGTTGCATGTTATTTGGATACAATGTGTCCAGTTATTAGGGGTGATTGATTTATGATTTCGGTGATGCTGCATTACCCAGTGTATTGTTAACATGCAGGTTCAGATGCAGAGACAGATGCATCCACAGATGCAGCAGATGATTCACTCCCAAACTCTGGCTTTTCAGCAACAACAGCAGCAGCTGCAGTTAGAGAGAATGAGAAGCCACCAATCTCCTGCCCGCCCTGCTATGGATGTAAATAAGGAAAGACCATTGGTTCAAGTCAAGATTGAAAACACATCAGATTTACCAAATGAGGGTAATACCTTCAATTCCAGACATCCTCAAATGCAGTTTAGGCAGCAGCAGTTGGCTGCAATGGCAAATTTCCATCCTCAATCTAACACTCAGTTTAGACAGACGAGTTCTGTACAGATTCCCCCAATACAGTCACAGTAAGTAAATTTGAATAAATAAATACTATGCTACTGCTAGGTTGGCTTTTTTGTTATTTTTATTAAGACTATTGTTTCATTGTTTGCATTATAGGAACATTAGCATGGTTAGAGCCCCGCCTGTGAAGGTAGAAGGCTTCTCGGAATTAATGGGTGGGGGGGATTCTACTACCAAACATGATTCAGAGGAAAATAGAATGACTTCTCCCTCTGGTAAATAGCTTTTACTAGTATTTTACCAGTGTGTGCATCCTTGTGACCCTTTACATTTAGATTGGTATATGTCAAAATTATCTTGGCCTATATTATAGTTGTAATATATCTCTTCAGTGTACTGTACAGTAGTCAACACATAGGGCATCACAGGCAAAAGTACCTCGTGGAAGGAATATTTTCACTGCTTCTATATTTATTCCAAGTAGACAAGACTGAGGTGTAACCAAACTTACTATTTCTTTAATCTTATTGGTTTTTATGTTTTAATGTTTGTGATTATATTTTAAGAAAATGGAGAGAGAAATTTATTAATAATTACACTGATAATAATAATCATTTTACTGTCTTTTAAAGAAATTACAAAATCAAACTCTTATATTAAGCCAATGCTTCATAAACAATTATTTATTTAGCGACATAAATTGGAAACAACTTATATTCATTCGACAAATAAGGAACAACTTACAAGACTTTATCAGAAGAATGAAATAAACGTGGCCTTAATGATGCCTAAAAGTCAATCAACGCAATTAAATAACTGACCCGACCCGACGTGGCCATTTTTTTATGTACACAGTTATTTTGCAATAAGTACTAAAATAATATGAGCGTGACATATATTAATGCGGATCAGTTATTCAATGCATATGTAACAATACCATGAATGGTTATTGGGTGACTGTAAGACTCTCATGGTACCTCCATTATACTCTATTAAATAACTTCAAAATAATTTAAAAACTTTATTTGGTTCACTATATCCTAAATTTCATAATAATAATTCATAATTTTAAATAAAAATAATAATAGTTCATATTTAATTCATATCCCAATCTCATAATATTACGAGTAACTCAAATTTTTTATGTAAAATTAACGGTAAACATAAAACATTGCAATTTTTTATTAAAGCCCTATATCACCCGACATAATACACAATGTCGCTTCAACGCATCAAAGCTCAAACAGCCACACCAATGTATAAAACACCTACTCGTGCTTTGCGGTTTTGCTTGCAAGATGCAAAGCCTGGAAGAAAAACATAGTTCACTTGATTTTATTTTATTTTTTGACTATATTTCATTTGATGGAAATATGAAACTTGCACAAGAACCAAGTTCTACCCCTTGCATATTTCTTGCAGTCTCAAATGGTACTATTTTATGCACTTTAGACATCGGAATGGCCTTTTATTACATCGAAAGGGCAGAGTTTCTATAAAATGGAAATCAATATTACAGCTAAATTACCTCAAATTCTAATGACTATCAATGATAATCGACCTAGAATAAATTTTAAATACATTACCAAGGCGTCATTAGGTGCTCAATTACAAATTTGACATTAAAAAACAAACAATAGAGTTGCTTGTTCTTTTTTTCTTTCCAAAAATCAATAGAGATAATTGTCTATACACTATCCTTTATAGTCAACCATAAGTATTATCATTACGTAGTAATTAGGCTACAACCTACAAGTAAGCACCAGTTATTAAGCTACAAGTTAACTTCTAATGAACTCCTAATTACTCCACTAATGATGGTAATTAAGCTATATATATGTGTGTGTGTAAGATTTGCTAATAAACACCTACCTATTTTTCAGAAGCATTACGTAGGCAAGATAGTCCTAAAAATAAGTGAATGTAGGTTAACAACTCCTGTAGACATTTGCTAAAGTGCACCAACTCATTTTTTAGAAGTACATAGACATTAAACAGGTTGTTACATCCCCCACACACAACACTTCCCAACTTCCACTTTCAACATAGATAAAATCGACACAAAGTTGGGTGAGTCTGCATTCTTCATACTTAGAGCCAAAAACGCCCCCACCTCAAGTGGCAAGTTATAGATCAAATTACTCATTCGCCTCACCCTAATGCTAACCACACAAATGCAAACACAAACTGGAAAAGAACAAACAGCCATAAATTTCAGCTTATCATTGATAACTATTTAAGGAAAAGTCTAAACATCAAATAATTTTCCTGGCCAAAATTTTGTCTTCAGTTGTTATTGCAGACGATTTTTTTGTATTCAACTCATCAATTATGTTGACAGTTGTGCAGAAGTTTATGAAGATTTTGTTAGAACAATAGTGACATGACAGTGGAAGGATATTAGGCTGCCATTTACTACAACAACTACTTCCATTTGAAATGGATGGTAATACCAACAAATCTTTATAACTAAATTTTATTCTTGAGCCTGCAACCATAGTTGTAAGGATAACAGAAGACATTAAACTAGTAAAATCTCTGGGTTGTCTTACTCTTACCACAGCTTCCGCTGTGGTTCACAAGAGTTGCAAAGAATAGAATACCTATGAAAATAAAATATAAGGGACAGCAATTTTATTTTTTTTAGAAAAGGTTTTGTCCAATATAAAACATATGAAAACATTGATTGAAAAATATGTCCTCATTTATTTCCAATAATGATGAATAACTTGAATCACTCACATATATTTACCAACACCGAGAATAAAAATCATTTTAATATTTAATAGAAATTTGAAATATGTAATATGATTCAAGTAAAGTGATGAGGAAGTTATCATTTTCATAATTATTCATACAAAAATAATGCACCAACATGTCTGTTAAACTGAAACTAAAAGTTACAAATTTGAACTGAGGCTTTATTGTAAGAATAAAAGAATAAATAAGAATTTAAATACTCACTTGCCTCTTGGTCTTCTGCTAATTGCTCTCTCTCTCTCTAGGTGATTATCACAGTTACACCGGTCTGTGGCAGGTAACCGTCACTAAAATCATACAAAAAGAGCTGCTCGCAGCTCACTCTTTGAGATATTGTATGTATGTTCAGTATGTATCATGAAATTTCAGGTATTCCTCTGTACAACCTTAGCCAGAGTCATCAAAAAATGAAATATCAATGGGAGGCATCTTTTTCCCAGTTCCATCCCCAGGAAAAAATACACAACCATCACTTTCAATTCCATTCAGTTCCTGAGTTAATATCGAGCATGTCTCAGAATGTAAACGACAGCCATTTTTCTCCATAATGTTTCGCAACTTTGAGCATTGATCAGTATAACCCCTTTTAACTAAACCATCAATTAGGACTTTCCAAACGACTTCGTCGTAATTATACCCGCAGCTTAGTAAACTATGAAAAATCACTTCGGCGTTCTCTTCATTACCTTGTTCAAATAGCCCACAAATGAGAAGTTTATAGGATTCTAGATGTGCTAAATGGTTACACTCCATCATAGAATCCAGCAATGCCAATGCTTCTTCATACATTCCCAACTTACAGCAACCACTTAGAAGAGAATTATGAATGTTTTCAGATGGAGATATTCCACTTTCTTTCAAATGGTTTAACAATCTGAAGGCTATTGACAAGTGTTCCGCTATGCAAAGTCCTTTGATAAGCTTGCTGTAGGTGTTAACATTAGGCACACAGCCATGTTCCACCATTTTCTCGAAGAGCACGGTTATGATTTCAAAGTCGGTTATCTTCCATATATCAGCATTATCAACTGAAATATTGGTTGAATTCAAATCAAGTCCGACAAGACTGATGCCTTCCTTCTTATGTTTTTCATTAATTAGATACTTCATTAGGATGGAATACGTTTGATGCGAAGGCTCACAACCAGCATCAAGCATGCGCTTGAGAACACCAAACGCACTGTCTAGTTCTCCTATACATCCATATGCATTAATTAATAAAGTATAGATGAAGGAGTCGAGTAATACGCCTTCTTCTTTGATCTTGACCACCATCTCTTCAGCATCCTCTAATCTTCCTTGGCTGCAATATGCTTTAACAAATGCAGTATATGTGACGACATTAGGCTGATATCCAGATGAAATAATTTGGTCGAGAAACTTATTAGCACGGTCAAAGTCACCTTCCTTCAATATTTCCTCAATGAGAATCGTATATGTGTGAACAGTGGGCTTCACATTAAACTTTACCATGTTATCCACCAACAACATCGCGTCTTCCACTTTCCCATCTTTGCGCAAGCCATCTAACAATACATTGAACGTAATAGAGTTCGGCAAACATCCCTCAGCAAGCATCCTTTTGAATAACAAGTGAGCATCATCGATTTTCTCAGCCTTGCAGTATCCATCAATCAAGGCTGTATATAGGAATTCATTTGCTTCGACATTTTTTTCCTTGAGAGACTCGAAGACCTGACACGCTTCTCCTACTTTTCCCGTTCTACAGAGGCAGTCTATAAAAGCACCGAAAGTTCTCTGATCAGGAACGAAGCCATCTTTAATCATCAAATGATACAGCTGCCAAGCACTATCTACCACACCTGCTTTACACAGCCCGTGGATTAATGTGTTATATGTGATCAGGTTCGGCGACAGCTTGTTTTCAAACATTTTATTAACCAATGCCATCGCCCTGTCCATGCTTTTTCTTCCACAAAACCCACAAATTAGTTCATTATAAGTCCGAGCATTCGGACAAACTTTCTTCGACTCCATCAAACTCAAAACACTCACGGCATCCTCCATCATTCCCCCTTTACAATACCCATCAATCAAGGCATTATATGGAACAACACTCGAAACCAACCCTTTCTCCAACATTGTATTCAACATTTTCATCCCCACCTCCATCCTACCCGCCTTACAGAAATAATCAATCAACACAGTATAAGTATAAACATTAGGCTCACAACCTCTTTCCACCATCTCCTCAAAAAAATTCAAAGCTTCCGTCTCCTTCCCCAACTTGCACAAAGCACCTACAACAACCGTATAAGTTCGAACCGTAGGAAAACAACCATCCTCCTTCATCTGCAAAAACAACTTGAGAGCCTCATCAAACTTTCCAGCTTCACAAAAACCATGAATTAGATTAGTATACGAAACCTCATTCCTCCTAACACCCTGTTGCGGCATTATCTCAAACACCTTATAAGCCTTCTCAACATCACAATTTTTACAATAACCCAATATCAATGAAGTATATGTAAATGCATCAGCACAAAAACCACTCTTTATTAAACCATTCAAAAACACCTTAGCCACAACCACATTCCCCAATTTACAATGAACATTCAGCATAGTATTAAAAGTAATCAAATTAGGTAAAACCCCATCATCATCCAACATATCCTTAAACAAACAATTCAACTCATCAACCATAACAAAACGCGACAAACACATTAAAAGGCGATTATACGAAGTAACAGAGAGCTTAAACCCTAGTGGTTGATGATGGGCATTGTTCATCAAACGCAATAGGTTCAAGACAAACCTTGCTTCTTGTGGTGAAGCACATGTTTTGATCATCGAGTTTCGAACATTTTCCGCAGCACGAAGGTACCCATTTCGAACGAGAATGAAGAGAAGGGGTTGGTAGGAATGGACGGTGTGGATGAAACCGTGTTGGTGGTGGATCCATTTGAAGAAATTTAAGGCGGTGAGAGGATGGAGGTTGAGGTTGAAGAGAGAAGAGAGATGGGTTGGGGTTAGAGAAGGGATTAAGGTGTTAAAAGAATGGTTTTTTCGCCATTGGGGGTTAGAGAGGATGGTGAAGATCTGTGAAGAGAGATCAGGTTGTTGGGGGATAGAAGAAAAGGGTTTGAAGAGAAGATGAAAAAGATTGTGATTTTGGTTGATAAAGGTGGAAAGGGGTTTAGATTTTCTCATTTAAAAGCCATGAACAGAATGTGTATTTGGAATAGGGGTTTTATCATTTCCAATTCAATGGAAGAGGGTTTAGAGTATTGTTGAGAGAGAGAGAGAGAGAGGAATGAATTGAATTTGGGTTGGGCCAAGAAGTAGTAAGTAAGAACGTTTTTTAGTTTGAAATCGTGGCTCGTCAACAACCGCGGGGTTCTGCTTCTACACTCATATATATATGAGTTAGGCACTTTATCACTATCACAATTCCTATCAAAATTCATACTATATTCTTTTTTTTTTTAGTCCTTTGGATTTTGAGTGTTTGGTTAGATACTAGTTTTTATGCAATCTATACTTTTTCAACATATTGTGACGTATGTAACAATTTTTCGTCTACTTGCACCTAAACTCCCCAAAATCATAGTCATCCAAGATACACTGTTTTAATCTCGATAAAAAAGTTGGATTTTGCATTCGTAATAGCCTAATAGGTGATAGTGCCACAAATATTATGTGATGAACTTAGGAAACATCATTTAGATGGCATTTCTCATGGTTTCCATCCCTCTCAGTATGATAGACACACCAATCTTTTGAAACATGTTGTTTAGTTTTATTTTCAATAACTATATTTGCAAACACCATGCTCTAGTTGTGGTGGTCTACCTGAAAAACATAATTTCAATAACTAACCTTTTGATACGTAGCGTTCAAACACCATCATATCACCAAACATTGAAGAATTTCCCCACCATCATAATGTATGGAATGTCATATTTTTATGTGTTGCTCATTTCAATTTTGTAACAATCACAACATTTGTGAAATGATATCTCATTACATCATTTACTGTTATGTTGTTGAAGTTATTTCTTATAAATCATATACAACATTTATTTTAGATTTTAAATCAAAGTTACATATGTGTAACACTTTCTCAACTCTTTTGTACTTCATACACATTATATGTCTACTTCATAAGTTTCATCTACATCTTGATACTGTATAATACATCTCGCAATTCCTAAAAAACATCAAACCAATAAAATCATGGACATAGCACATAGAAAGTGAAGTGTACTTCCAAATACACACAAGTTTATATCCATAGTCACGGTTTTATTGATGGACATAACCTATAAATATAACTTAGTATTATGCACTTCATATGTGTAATTCGGAATGTAGTAAAGATCTTTGTCTTATAACTAAGTCTTCAACTTCACGCATTTTTGTTTCATACAAAGAAGATAATCATTACAATCTCATCGAAGATACAACTAACCATATAATACAAAAGTCAGACTTCTCATAATTGTTTGATGTTTTGGAGAGCCATAATAGAAAAGTTTGGCACTACTTGTAACTATTTGATATTTAAGGGATAAAAATTAAAATTGTAACTATTTGATATTTAAAGGGATAAAAATTAAAATATACAGAAAACTAATTGTAACTAGTTATTAAATATAACATTCTATTTATTTGTAATGGACAAATTAACACATTAGACCATTTTAAAAGTTGATTTTTTTTTTCAATAACCCAATTTTGAAAAAAAATTACCAAAATACTCCCTTTTGAAAACTGTATACCAAAATACTCTTCTTTTTTTTCTTAGTTATAAGTTGCCTTTGCAAATGACGACTTTCTTAAAGAAGTCCGAGTTTGCAAATGCAACTTTCTTAAGGAAATTTTTCAAAAAAAAAAATTCAATTTTTTTGTTAATTTGAAAAGAAACAAAAATTTGAAAAATTTCCTTAAGAAAGTCACCTTTGTAAACTCGGGCTTCCTCAAGGAAGACGCCATTTGCAAAGACGACTTATAAATAAAAAGAAAAAAAAAAGGGACATTTTTGTATATAGTTTTGAAAATGGAGTAGTTTAGTATTTTTTTTTTAAGTTTGATTGCTATCTTGACTCTAGAAAGTGTCATTTTTAGTCTATTAAGTTTAGTTTGTTAGTGCATGTTAGTCCTTTATATGAAGATTCACTTAAATGACATTAACTTCTACCAATGTAGAATTTAATGTGTAATTAGTCGTTGCAATATTCAATCATTTAGGTCATAAAACCTATATGATTTACTGTTTACTGTATATCCAATGAATACGCATTCATAGGCTCTACTAGCGAGTTTAATTCACTTTGGATCGGAGATTGTGACATAAGCCAGACATCCCCATGTTCAAAGATAAGACAAGTTTGGTTGTTTTTTCTTCATTATCTCATAAGGAGATATTTTGTTTTTAGATTTAGGAACTCTATTCAAAACATAAGAAACAGTCAAAATAATTTCCCCCCACCAATGAGATGTAGCACCAGAGTTAAGCATAATAGCAACAACTAGTTCAGTAAGAATTCTATTCTTTCATTCAGCTTTACAATTCATTTCAGGTGAATAAGGTGTTGTGGTTTCATGTATAATTCCTTGCGTTTTATAAAACTCATTAAATAAACTAGAATGATACTATGTTCCTCTATCACTACGAAACCTTTTAATCTTTTTACTAAATTGATTTTCAATTTCAGTTACAAAGATCATAAACATGTTAAGTGCTTCACTTTTATTTTTCATTTGATATACAAAAGTATAGTCAGAACGATCGTCAATAAAAGTGATAAAATAACGTTTTTCATTTATTGTTAACGTCTATCAAGTTCACATATATCAGAGTGTAATAAATCTAAAGACTCAAATTCTCTAACTACTTATTTATGTGAACTCTTTGTTATTTTAGCTTAACTACAAAATTCACATTTTTCAAAATCATTTAAAGATAACTTTGGTATTAAACTTGAGTTACTTAAGTTTGAAATTACATATTTGTTCACATGACAGAATGTAGCATGCCAAATATTAAAATCACACATGTAAACAGAACATGTAAATAGAAAGAGACATTCTTAATTTCAACATTTAATTTAAACATGCCTTAGGTGTACCATTTGCCAACAAAAATATCATATTTGAAATTGGAGTACAAATCTGCTCCTATAAAGCAAGTAAACTTTGTCTTATTCTGGAAAAAATCATAAACAAGATTATTTTCTTATATCTAGAGACGAGTTATCATACTCTTTAGAGAAAATTGTTTTGTTTTATGTTTGAGAGAATTTTTTGAAATCCTTTCAAACAGATGCAGTTTGTCGATAATTACAATCAATTTGAAATTCATCTAAAGTCATACCTTAAGAGATGATATTATGAGCTATCTTTTGAATTTCACGAGAGTGAACTTCCACGAATCTGTCATCGATCATCTGATACTATGATACTTAAGGTAGCGGCTACAATACACTTTTTAGCTTCAACTTCCTTGATATCATATTTCTTCTTTATAATATCTCAACCCTGTCTAGCACTATTGCTAGAACTGTAGTATTCATACAGATCATTAGCAAGTCCATTAAGAATATAATTCTTATAGAGGTAATCATTATCCTCCCATGGGTTAATTCTTCAACTTTCTTATCATTTTCTGTTTACCTCAAATAAACAATTTATTGAAATAAGAGTCACTAGAACTAGATCTAGTAATCTCTTCAGTTGATATTGAAGGTGCAAACACGAGAAAGGGGGTTGAATTGTGTTTGACTTAACTTGAATACTTTTCCTGTTTTTATACTTTTAAAACAAAACTTGATGTATAATTAAAACCAGAGTTAGCAG
This sequence comes from Cicer cuneatum, assembly GCA_037974295.1. Lineage (NCBI taxonomy): Eukaryota > Viridiplantae > Streptophyta > Magnoliopsida > Fabales > Fabaceae > Cicer > Cicer cuneatum. The sequence continues at coordinate 11,083,752 of JBBPBO010000002.1, read as the reverse complement.
CGGATAAAGTAAAAATAAAACTCACAATTTTTATACTGGTTCACCGTTAACGAGGCTACGTCCAGTCCCTTCATCTTGAAGGATTTCACTAATTCAAACCTTGAATTACAACCTTTATACTGACCCTCCAAGTCAGTCTTCTCAAACAGTCTAACAATCCTAGACTCTTGAGGAATACAGCTCCTGTCTTCAGCCAATCTGACAATCCCAGATTGTAGAAGAAATCACAACACTATGAATCTAATTGCCAACTAACCTGCTACCTCTACTGACTCCCTCAGATTGTAGACTCTACTTCAACCACTTAGATTTGACACAGTGGAAAGAAAATAACACGAGTACTTGCTTCTTGAAAGCTAGAACTCACAATTGACCTCTCTGAAAAATTTGAGTGTTTGCTTTGGAAGTGTATGACTCTTTTGTGATTTTCGATGCAAAGTATTCTGCCTTGAGCCTCCTTTTATAGATGCAGATTTGGGCCTCTTCCAAGCTTAATTTCGAGCAAAATCTTGTTGGATTCTCTTGCAAAAATAACTTGACCAATTAGGCTTTATTTAAATAAAAAACATATCTTTTATTAAGCTTCAGATTTTCTTTCAAAATAACTGGCCAATCAAGTCTTTAGTTCCTTCACGCCAACAGCTCCTGAGTTCCACAATACTTCAATTTATTTTTGTAACAAATCTTTTTAATACTTTAATCAAAATAAATTAAAATCTCCACCGTTAATCGTCATGATTAAATCTGGACCATTTGATCTCCCTGTGCTAGTCCACATCTGGACCATACTAATTGATATGCTGTGATCCTCTGATTTCGGCCATCCCTGGACCATACTTTCTAACCTTCTGATCTTCTGATCTCGGCCATCCTGGTCCAGCAAACTGATCTGCTGTGATCCTCTGATCTAGGCCACTGCTGGACCACACATTCTGACCTTCTGATTTCGGCCAACACTGGGCCATGGTCTGATCTTCTTATCTCGGCCAACACTGGGCCAAATAATTAATTCTAAACCATTGATCTGAAAATCTTCCCTCTGATCTGGACCAATTCTGGACTTGGTCTGGATTAAACTGAAATTAAATCTGGACAAATAATATTTCAGTCTGGACATTTTACCTTTGATTTTGGATCAGGTCTGGATCAATTCTGGAAATCATTTCTTCTGGTCTGGGCTTAGTTTCATACCCTGAACCATGCTATCTTCTGGTCTGGGTCAAATCTGGATTAATTCCTTTGTTCTGGACCCATTAATTCATCCTCTGATTAAGTCTGGAACAAGTCTGGACTGTTTATCATTTCACTGCCAGGCCATCTTCTGGTCAGAATAACTTCTGGAATAAATCTGACATTTGATTCCTTCTGGTCTGGAACAACTCTCCCTATGGCAGGCTTCCTTCTGGTCTGGTCCAGGTCTGCTTCTGACTTTGATTCCTTCTGATCTGGGCCAACAAAGATATCCTCTGGTAGTGTTTTGACATCCTGGTGCATCCTCTGGTAATTCCAGAATGCATTTTCTGCTTCTACAATCTTCAATTTCTGGTGGTATTTAATGTAATAATTCAAGGTACAAAATAAGATTACATGGAGTGCTTTTGTAAACATCAAAATCTTAAGTATTTAGAACCAACTTGGTTCCAACAGATATGCCAGAACAAAACATCTTAAAATTATTGCTTATGAGTTTCGAAAAACTATTTCAAAATAAATTTATGTCACTGAAAATATTACTGGGTTGAGTCGCGAACTAGGTCGTTATCTTTAAGACGTTTCGCGGCACTGCCCAAATTGTGCAAGGCAGACCATCAACCACGAAGTCCCCAAGATAAAACAGATCAAATACACTGTATCAGAGTTCTACTGCACCGTAGAAAACGGTTAAAGTCACTCTCAGTATGTCGGTTAAAGTCACTTGCAATATGGTACTATGACCGTTTAAAAAAGGACTGTGGTATTAGAACTACTCAAAATTGAAGGGACTGCGACATAAATACCGTTGTGGTATTAGGACCATCAAAATCAAATGGACTACAACATAAAAATCGCTCTACGGCATAAAAACCGACAAAAAGAAATGAGAGAAGTGGCTCGAGCATAACAAATAAGGGAGAAAAGAGAAAGTTGAGAAATGCACCCAACTTTAGTATACTTTTACAAGAGATTGAGACTTTTTATATAGTGATGGAAGCAAACTCACATATATTTTTTATCCAATGTGGAACTTTAGTATTTATAGAGTTGAAAACTACTCAACATATGAGAGTTTTTCAATATGGGACTTTATTTAAATTCATATACTAACATACTCTATGTTCCAATAGAGTATTTATCCATTTAAATTGTAGAAGTTACATTAATTAAGAACAATACAATTCAAAATCGCTAAAACAAAAAAAGATAAATCTGCAAACAAACTCACATCATCTATATTAATAGCATAAAATTGTAAAATGCCTACAAAGGGACAAAACTTACAAATATGATAAAATTTAGAGTCTAAAATACTCATGTCTCCGGAGTTGTAATGTTACATCGTAGTCATTGTTTTAGTAATATAACAAAATTGCAAAACTACAATAGTTTGATCTAATGGTAAAGAAGACTAACACTAGACGCTAGTGTTCACTAAATCCCAAGTCTTCTTTATCACTAACCTCTCTCACCTTGAACTTTTGAATAAAAAAATATAACAAAATTGCATCATATTCATGATATAAAATTTGAAGTATTGAGATAAAATTTGCTATCCTAAGAATTTGGGTGGCCAGGGGTTGCATCCTACTCGGGACAGAGAGGGATATGTGCTCTTGTGCTGACAATCCGTTGAGTGAGAGTTGTGTGGAATAAGTATTTTGACGGTGTTTCTAGGATCCTTGATATCTTGGTTTCTAAGCGTAGATCTAATTTTTGGAATGAGATCTCTTGTATTTGGGAGGCCTTGTTGATAATATTGGTCGGAGAGTTGGAAATGACTTACATGTTAACTTATGGAGTAATAGATGGGTGTTTGGCCTTGGGGGTATAGTGGATCATGCTTCTCATGGTGGTCTATTGTATAAGCTTCGTAAGCTTGTTACCAGTTATGCTAATAGAAGTAGAGCTTGTCAGATTTCTTCAATGCCTACCCCGTGCGACCCTAGTGTTCATGATTCCTTGATTTGGAGGGAGAGATGGATGGTTCTTTCTCCTCTGGTTTAGCTTATATATACAGGTTGATAAGTCTATTGGCATCTTTCTTCAGCTGAATGGAGATGGTCCGATTCTTAATTTTGGGGCTAATTTGGCTTACAAGGGAGTTGTCGGTGACCATAACAGTGTTTTTGTGTTCGACTTTGCATGTTGTCTTTTTTACTATTACTAAGGTTGAGTTATGGACTATCCATAAAGGGTTCAAATTGGGTATCGATTGGGGTTTTAGAGTTATTGACATTAAATCTAGGCTAAATAGCATCCATGGTCCCTTAACTTAATTTCAGGTAACGTTTTAGTCCTTTATCTTTTTTTTTCTCGATTTGGTCATTTAGTTTAATTTTAAGTGACAATTTAATCCTTTATGTTTTAAAATGTTAACAATATTATCCTTTTTTTTTACAAAAATTCAAAAAATTCATCAAAATTTTCAACCAAAACCCATAAAATTAATTACATTCTTTAATATAATACAAATTTTATCAAATTCGTAACTCAAATATTCAAATAAACTCATATTTTCATTTTTTATTTGATTTTTAAAATTTCATCTAATAAAGAATAAAAATATGAATTTATTTGAATATTTTGAAGTAGCAATATCGATTTACAAGAAGGGGGGTTTGAATTGTAAATCTGCCCTTTTAAAATTTCTGTTAAAAACTTAAGAAAATAACTCAAGATTGATCTTGGTTGTGAAAACAGAAAACATAGAACGTTCTTGGTTTTCACCAGAAAACAGAAAACGTTCTTGGTTAGTTGAAATCAACAGTTCAGTTTATCTATCTAACTTGATAATTAACAGACTGAAAGTAAATAGGGGTAAGGGAAGAGATATCACACACAGATATATCCTGGTTCACCCAACCTGGGCTACGTCCAGTCCTCACCACTGTGAGATTTTCCACTAAGTGTTTAAAACAAGAACCTTCTTGGTTTTACAGCACCTAGCCTAGATCAACCTTGATCTTTGTTTACAGAACTTAATCTAATTCCACCCAGAAAGAGATTAATCAAATCACCTATCTGTCTTGATAGGATTTCTTACAATCTACCTCAAACTATATTAAACTCTTATAGTTTGAGTTTTACAATAATAATGAGATTGTTTTGTTAGAATCTGAGATGTCTCAACTCTTGTTTGAGATTCGATTCTTTACAAAGAATTCAGTATAAATGTATCAGAGTAAGAAGAATTTAACTACAACTGATTCTGTAAATGATTTGCAGAATTTCAAGTATGTGAATGTGAATGATTTGGAGAAACTTGTTAGCACTTCAACTTCTTTGATTTTTGGACAGAATCTGAGTATGCTCAACTCGTGTTTGAGATTAGATTCTTGACAAAAGAATTCAGTAGATGATTCTGATATGAAGAAGAAAAATAGAACTGAATCTTTTGTTTATGATTGAGAAGCTTTCAAGTATGAAGATGTATGTGAGTGATAATTTTCTCTGTACTTGAAGCTGTGTTTCTTCCTGAACTTTTGCCTTCCTTTTATAGGCGTGAGAGCATTTAAAAATAGAGTCGTTGGAGTGCTTTTGTCAGGCTTTACCAAAAGCAAAAAGTAATCCACTTTTGACACTTTTTACTTTCTGTTTTAGGCTGAGCTGTATTTTGCGTTTTGAATCAAATTTACTTGAGTGATTTACTGATCCTTTAACACTTCTGATAAGTGATAATATTGCTGGTCTGAACTGGAGCTTTGGAATCACTCAAAACAGATTAAAAACGATCACAAAGCTTGTTGCAGAAAAACTGTAGTTGCTGGAGATTGATGATCAATCTGGAGCTTTAGCTTTTGGGTTTCCTGGAGATTGATAATCAATCTGGACTGATTTCTGAACATATTGGAAGCTGTCTTGATGCATTGTATATTGTTAAGATTGTTTATCAATCTTGACAGCAGAACTGGAGTTTTTGATTATGTCAAAACAGCTTGGAGAATGATGAACTTCTGTAGAATGTTAATGAAAATTATGGAGATTGATAATCAATCTGGAGTCCTAGTATTTGAACTTTCTGGAGATTGATAATCAATCTGGAGGTTCAGTTTTGATCATTCTGGATGTCTTCCTGATCTTTTCTGGAGATATCCTCTGATATCGTTTTCTAGATGAAGTAAAATTTGACTGTCATGCTATGTTCTGGTCAGATTATCTTCTGTAATACTTATTACATTTGATTACTTCTGAGCTGGAACAACTCTCCTCATGGCAGTCTTCATCCTGGTATGGTCCAGGTTTTCATCTGATATTTTTTCCTTCTGATCTGGGCCAGCAAACATATCCTCTTATCCATTCTGGATCAAGTCTGGACAGTTTTGATATTTCACTGCCAGGCTATGTTCTGATCAGCATAACTTCTTGATTGCTTCTGATATTTGAATTCTTATGGTATGAAGCAATTGTCCTTATGGCAGGCTTCCCTCTGGTGTATTTCGGATGTTCTTCTGATATTGTTTCCGTTTGATCTGGGCCTCCAAAGTTATCCTCTTATGATGTTTGTCGACTTTCTGGTTTTTTCCAGAATTTATCCTCTGGTAAATTCAGGACGTATCCTCTGTTAATTTCCAAAATGTATCCTCTGGTAATTTCCAGAATGTATCTTCTGGTAATTGACTTCATGAGGTATCTTCTGGAGTCTGATAATTACTGTTTCCAGAACTGTCTGGACAGGCTTGTTTGAGATTCTTTATCTTTCTCAATTCGAATGTCCTCTTGATTTGAATTGATCCTATGTGTTCTCTGCCATGTAGTGATCATATCCATGTAACTTCCAGAGCCAACAACTTCGATTAAGTGATGGAGAAAGTTAGGTTTTTAGGCTGTCATGGACTGGCGAACATTCTCCATTTTCCAGAATATGTGGAGAATGTTTTCTGCTGCTGTTTTCTTTGATTCTTGCTTTGTTCACTTATGCATTTATGTTCCTTAAACAAACTTAAGTGAAATCATTAGTAGACCACCATTCATAAAACTTAATCATTTAATTTAAAAGGTTTGTTGTCATTAAAACATATATCAAAAAGGTTTTTTCCTCAACATATTTGAGTTACGAATTTGATAAAATTTGTATTATATTAAACAATATAATTAATTTTATGGGTTTTGGTTGAAAATTTTGATGAGTTTTTTGAATTTTTGTAAAAAAAAGGATAATATTGTTAACATTTTAAAACATAAAGGATTAAATTATCACTTAAAATTAAAATAAAGGACCAAATCGGGAAAAAAAAAAAGATAAAGGACTAAAACGTTACCTGAAATTAAGTTAAGGGACCATGGATGCTATTTAGCCTTAAATCTAATTCTAGGGTAGTTGTGGGTTTGCTTAAGCCTTGAAGGCTGATTTGAGTATTGTTGCCTTTTCTAAGGACTTTTACTTTGTTTAATATTTTGTCTTTTGTTGTTGGGGTATTTGTTAAGAGTTTCACATTATATGAGATAAAATTTGGGTTTATTTATAAAAATATCCTCTTTTTTTCAAAAAAGCAATCAAATTGTCCTAGTTTGAAGAAAAGAAGTACCAATATGTCCTAGTTTATAATTCCAGGAATGCAATCAAGGGAATGTTTTTTTTTTTTTTTGGCCAGTAGGAGGATGCGACCAACTACACGTATTATTATTATTTTTTTAAATTAGATTATTTATGATTTAATAAATTAAAAATAATTAAAAAAAACAAAATACTATCAATAAAATAAAATACATTAAATTGAAGAAAAAATGTGGTTGAGTAGATGTGCCAAAACAAATAACTCCAACACATTAATGTATTTTTTCTTCAATTTGATGTATTTTTTTTCTTCTATTTAATGTATTTTGTTTCATGTTATTAATATAATCTACTTTTATTAATTATTATTATTTTTATTAATTTTTATTTATTATATCCGGAGAAAAAATAGGAGGTTGTTGTTAATAAAATAAAATTAAGTGGCTAATTTATCTGCAAAATAAGAGAGAGTAGTTATAATAATACAAATTTATCTACAAATTAGGATATAGTTGTTAAAATAATACAATACGTTATTTGTTTTGACACATCTATTCAACATAATTTTTTCTTCAATTTAATGTATTTTAATTTATTTTATTGATAATATTTTGTTTTTTTAAATTATTTTTAATTTATTAAATAATAAATAATCCAATTTTAAAAATAAAATAATAATAATAATACATGTAGTTGGTCGCATTCCCGGGATGTGACCTCCTACTGGCCCAAAAAAAAAATCCCTTGGTCGCATGACCGGGATGTGATTTCTTGAAGGGGTTAAAAAATAGAACATTTTGGTATTATTTTTTTTTCAAACTAAGGCAATTTGGTTACTTTATTAAAAAAGAGGATATTTACATAAATAAACCGATAAATTGGTCTGCATAATTTTAATTATTATATTAATAATAATAATATATTAAAGATCGAAGATTATTGTGGCTATAATTTAATGATGGTAAACCAATACTCATAATAGTAATTTTGTTCGTATAAAAAATTATAAATATGAGTACTAATAAATAAAATTTTAGTTCCTATAAAGTTGTGACAGAGACCTAAATTTTACTTCTGGATTTTGGAAAGCATTTCATCAGGCTATGAGATTTCAATTTATTTGTAAAATAACTATCCTTATCTATTTTTAAGGTAAGATTTCAATTTTAAGAACAAAATTTCTTAAGGTGATAGAGTGTAACATCCCCATAAACTTATTCCATATTAACAATAATATATATGTATATATATAAGTATTTTAATTATAAGTTATTGGTAATAGTAACATATAATAGTTGTATTATATATGACTCTTGAAGTCATGTATATAATATGACATCCACATTCGTGAATCGTTAACAGACAACACTTTTACAATTAAGAACTGAGTATAGATTTGAGCATATGCAAAAGTAGGTTATTAAAAATGTTAAAACAACTCTATACAAACAAAAAATTTACTGAACAACATTCATTTTTCATTCTACAAATCGTAAGGCAAGGCTATGAAAAAGACTATTGTTGTACATAAATTAAACATGTATCAATCTGATTAAATATAAATAAACACTTATTTTCAATTGCTATGAATCTTGACTCCAACACATATATCATGTTATCTAAAAAAGTACACCTACATCATCAAAGGAATCTTTGCATTTAAATTCAATAAACATATTCCACAAACAATTATTACAAGAATGGTGCGAAAATAGTGGGTTCTTTATTCCCAATTTGTTTTTCTAATATAAAAAACAATGGAAAAAGTGGACAAAGAATAACAATTTTCCTATACCCACATCAACAATCGTTTACTTGTAAACATTCTCATCTATCTTTGAAGTGCAAAGAAAGATTGAGTGAATATATTTTTCTAAAGATAAAAATGCCACTAACGAATAATTTCAACCCTAAACCCTACACCTTACACCCCAACAAACTAACACCCTAACCCCTAAAGCCTACACCCTAACACCTTAAACATTAACACCATAAGCCCTAGCACACTAAATCCTACACCCTAAACCCTAGGGTGTTCGGTGATTGGGTGTAAGGTTTAGGGTTTCTGGTATAGGTTTGGGTGTAGGATTTAAGGTGTAAAATTTAGGGTGCTAGTGTTTAGGGTGTAGGGTTCATGGTGTAGTGTTTAGGGTGTAGGGTTCATGGTGTAGTGTTTAACGTGTAAGGCTTAGGGTTTAGGGTGTAGGCTTTATGGTGTTAGGGTGTATGGTGTGGGGTTTTTAGTGTAAGGATTAAGGTTAAGGGTAAAGGATTTAGGGTGTTAGGGTGTATGGTGTGGGGTTTTTAGTGTAGGGATTAGGGTTTAGGGTAAAGGATTTAGGGTGTTAGTGTTTAGGGTGCTAGGGTGTATGTTTTTAGGGTTGTGTTTAGGATCCTAGTGTGTAGGTTTAGGATGTAGGACTTAGGGTTTATGGCTTATGGTTTAGTGTTTAGGGTATAGGGTTAAAGATTTAGGGTATAGGGTTAGGGTTTGTGGTTTAGAGTTTAGGGTAAAGGGTTTAAGGTATAAGGTTTAAGATTTAGGATTTACGGTGTTAAGGTGTATGTTTTAGGGTTTATGGTGTTAGTATTTACGATTTCAGGTTTAGTGTTTAGGATGCTAGTGTGTAGGGTTAAGGTTTAAAGTGTTAGGGTGTAGGGTAAGGATGTTAGGGTTTACGATGTAGGGTTTTGGTTTTAGGTTTCAGGGTTAAGGGTTAGGGTTTGTGGTGTAGGGTTTAAGGTTTTGGATTTAGTTTTAAGGGTTTAAGGTATAGGGTATAGGATTTAGGTTATAGGGTTAGGGTTTATGGTGTAAGGTTTAAGATTTAGGTTTATGGTTTTTGGGTGTAAGGTAGGGTTTATTGTGTAGGGTTTAGGGTATAGTATTAAGGGTGTAGGTTTTAGGGTTTATGGTGTAGGTTATGGCTTAAGGGTGTAGGGTTCAGGGTGTAGTGTTTAGCGTGTAAGGCTTAGGGTTTAGGGTGTAGGGTTAAGGGTGTTATGGTATATGGTGTAGGGTTTATATTGTAGACATTAGGGTGCTAAGGTGTAGGGTTTACGGTGTATGTTTTAGGGTATTAGGGTTTAAAATTTACGATTTAGGGTTTAGCGTTTAGGATGTAGGGTTTAGGATCCTAGTGTGTAAGGGTTAGGATTTAGGGTTTAGGGCTTTTGTTTAGTTTTTAGGGTATAGGTTTTAAGATTTAGGGTATGGGGTTAAGGGTTTAAGGTATAAGGTTTAGGATTTAGGATATATGCTTTACTGATTTCATGTGTATGTTTTTGGTTTTATGGTGTTAGGATTTACGATTTAGAGTTTAGTGTTTAAGATGTAGGTTTTAGGGTTTAGGGCTTCTTGTTTAGTGTTTAGGGTATAGGGTTTGGGTTTAGGGTTTAAGGTTGGGATTTAGGATATAGGGTTTACTGTGTTAGGGTGTAGGATTTAGGGTGTATGTTTTCGGGTTTATGGTGTTAGGGTTTACCATTTAGGGTTTAAAGATGCTAGTGTGTCGGGTTAAGGGTTTAAAATGTTAGGGTGTAGGGTAAGGATGTTAGGGTTTAGGGTGTAGAGTTAAGGTTTTAAGATTTAGGGTTAAGGGTATAGGCTTAGGGTTTGTGGTTTAGGGTTTAAGGTATAGGGTATAAGATTTAGGTTATAGGGTTAGGGTGTAGGGGTTAGGGTTTAGGATTTAGGGTTAAGGTTTTTTGGTTTAGGATATAAGGTTTAAGATTTAGGGTATAAAGTTTGTGGGTTTAGGGTGTAGGGTAAGGATGTAGGGTTAAGGTTTTAAGAATTAGAGTTAAGGGTGTAGGGTTGTGGATTAGGGTTTAGGATTTCGGGTGTAGGGTTTAAGGTATATGGTATAAGATTTAGGTTATAGGGTTTAGGGTATACTATTAAGGGTGTAGGGTGTACCGTTTAGGGTCTAGTATTTAGATTTACAGTTAATGGTTTGGGGTTAAGGGTTTAGGGTTTGTGGTGTTAGCGTTTAGAATTTAAGATTAAGGGTATAGGATTTAGGGTTTATGGGGTAGGGTTTAGAGTTTAAGGTTTAGGGTTTTAGAGTGTGGCGTTTAGGGTTTTAGGGTTAATGGTGTTTGGGTTTAGGGTTAATGGTGTAGGAAATAGGGGTTTGTGTTTTGGGTGTAGGGTAGGGTTAGAGTTTAGTTGTAAGGTTTAGGGTGTTAGAATTTAGGGTATAGGGTTTAAAAAAAAATTAGGGTTTCTAAAAATTATATTCTTATCAAACAATCATTATATTTCTACAAAAAAAATGCAAATGTCCAATAATCAAGTAATTATCATTTGTGTACAACAATTTTAAATCTACCTCCTCTCAAATATGTCACAGTCCATCGCATGTCTTCTCTCATAATAAATAACCTATAAACACAATTCAAAAATAACTCAAAACTTAACTAATAAAATTAAAAGTAAACCACACATAACTTACAAATAAATAGGGGAAACAAAGAAAACCCTACCATTTACCATCTTCAACCTAACCATATACCTCTATAACTTTTTTTTACTTTTTTTATTTTCAAAATATTACCCTAGTTTTGTATGTCTCTCTCATTCTCGAAGTTCTACCCCTCTATTCGTAAAAGGTCAGTCGCCTTCTATTCTCTAATTTCTCTTAGACCTTAGGGTGGCAACAGAAATTGGTCAACAATGAACAATAGTAGATAAAATATTTTTATTTTTATTGAAGAAGATTATGGTGTGTTAATTAATTTGTTATAATTGTTTATACTAATTAAATAATTATTAAATAAATTAAAATGTTTAATTTTCATGTAATGCCACATCATTTAAAAAAGTTCACATGACATTTAAATATTATATAATAATAGTAATTATAATAACCATTCAATTGATCGGATGACTAACTTGCACTAACAAATTTAACTTAAAGAATTAAAATGACATTTTTTTTAGTTAAGAGACAAAATCAACCTCAAAGATAAGTTAAGAGATTTGAAAATGTATTTAAATCTTTACTTTAATATTATATTCTACTGTTTTTATTTTATTTTATATTTTATTTTAAAATATATTTTATTTTAAAATATATTTTATTTTAAAATATATTTTATAAGAATAATTGAATAAATTATTTTTTTTCTTATTCTATCATATTATATTGATTTTTGACCAAAATAAGGTTTTACTGTGTCATATGTTTTTAATAGATAGAGTAAAATTTTACAACAGAGTTTAAAATTAATTTATTATATTTATTTAATTAATTAAATACCAAATTAAGACAAAATATAATAATTTATATTTATCATGTGTGATATCTCGACCATCACATCACCGGGGGTTTTTCGTGATCAAAAACTAAATTTATTTAAAATATTATATTTGAAATTATGTGTATTCACAAAATATGTTATACAATTTTATTCAAATACCTTTGTCTGCCTTTTTCATATTTTCTTCTATAAAAAAGTAGTCAAGGATGATTTTGTTTTACGATCCAAAATATGGAATAAGGTCACTATATAACTTTCGGGTTTTTTTGTTGTTGTTATAAACAAAAGAGACTATGCCCCAAAGAAAAGTTTATAAATCTCTAGGAAAAGAAACACACAAAGCATTTACCAATAAGGCATGTAAAATAAAAAAATTATAAGATTATAGTTTGAACTCAGACCATACTTTGCCAAAACATCAAAAACTTGATTAACTTCTATAAAAACATGAATTCAAATATCTATTGAATCAACATACACCTAGTAAATAGAATCGACAAGATAACGAATTTGATGTGTTACTGCAACATATCAGAGCATCCAAATCCAATAGGCTAGAATCAAAGTACACCTGAATTTGATAAAAACCTCAACTCCAAGCTATTTTCAAGAATCCATAATTCTGCCTAGGAACCGCAAACGCCACAATAATGTTACCAACATTTATAAATCTCTAACATTTGTTATTTATTTATTTATCTTAAATCTCACATAAACGTTTTATTGTTTTTTCTAAATTAAATCTTAACACCCTTATTTCAATTTTGAAAATGTTGATTATATCACTTATATGTTGAATTTAAAAAATTCCATCGCACCTATTAATTAAAGACGACATCAATTATCTTTAAATATTGATATTGTTGTATTGAATATCATATTTCGATTCGTAATTGTACGTAGATTTTTAATAACAACTATATCATTTCATTAATAGGAAAAAAAAATTAAGTGTATGTTTGAATCTACTTATTAAAGCACAAAAGCAAATCTAAAAAGAAAATTTAAGTTTTTTTTATGCCAAATTCAATTTTGACATGTTAATTTGAAGTTGAGTTTTAAAGTTTTTGCATGAAAATGTGATTTTAAGTTTTTAAATTTATTGTTAATCTTCTAATTTAAAAATGATATTAAACTTATTTTATGTAAATGTATCTAAATTTAAATTATTTTATATTTAATAAACTTTTAATAAAAATAAACATTTACTTTTTTTATTTAAAATAATATTTATTTATTTGAATTAATAGAATATATTGAAAAAAACAACATGAATATAAATTCATTAAAATAAAAAAGAATGAATATACGAACAAATTTACAACACTAACATTAATATTATAAAATGATATCTATAAATTTATCAAAATTTATTTGAATTAATAGAATATATTGAAAAAAACAACATGAATATAAATTCATTAAAATAAAAAAGAATGAATATACGAACAAATTTACAACACTAACATTAATATTATAAAATGATATCTATAAATTTATCAAAATTTATTTGAATTAATAGAATATATTGAAAAAAACAACATGAATATAAATTCATTAAAATAAAAAAGAATGAATATACGAACAAATTTACAACACTAACATTAATATTATAAAATGATATCTATAAATTTATCAAAATTAAAAAATTTAAAATACTCATACCTCGAGACTCTATATATACAACGTTAAAATTAAAATTGATATATCAATATAAATAAAATAAACACTATAATAGGACAGAAAAAGAAAATTTAAAAGTCCCTGTTGATAAAAGAGCATAGGAATAAAGGCATAGATAGAAAAAAAAGGCTGCTGAGGCGCTAGGTTTTGGAGCACAAGCATTTATGAGTCTCCAAAAATAAAAATTAACTTCATATAATTATTTCATTTTGTATAAAGAATCAAATGTTGAAAAAGAAAAAAAAAATCAAATTTTGTTACTGTGGTCTAGAACCAATAAAACATAAGACTAATCGCCATTTTGAATCAAATTAAGAGTGTTACTCCACTGTAGTCATCATCCACGGGTGACAAACAATGGAAAGAACCAAATTTAGCAGATTTCATATTCTCTCCATTAAATTAACACATTCAATTACATTCTGATTTATTATTATTGTTATTATAATATTCAATTAAACTTTATCTGAAATCCAAAATTACACACCAACAAACTGTACTGAGAAGTTCATAATTACAGCATCATACCATAACAACAGCAGTAACACAAAACAATAACACTGTTCCATTAGCAGACACAAACAAACCTCAATTTGAAGTTGTTGTCAACTAATAATAAAGCCAAACATAGATAGATATAATAATAATAATAAATAATAAATAAAAAAGACACCACCATCCTTCAATACCCTTTCATTTCATTCTATTCCATTTCATTCTCACATCACACTCTTTCGTTTTCCTTTGCGAATCTCATTTTCAATCACCACCATGAAAACACCTTAACCACGAATACCCATCAACACCACTTTCAAAAACAGCAAAACCCCACTTTGGAAACTCCAAAACGTTGAAAATTTTCATCACAAAATGCAAGACCCCACTTCCGCCGCCGTCGAAACCAACCACCACCATCAACCGCCGTTACCTTCAAAACGGAACAACCGAACAAAGCGACCCGTTTTCAAAATCCTACAGGGTCAGATCGCGTTCCGTTTAGTATGCCACTCGTCAACCGTCGGAGGTTTGATCGGAAGTTCAGGTTCAATCGTTTCTCAGCTCCGGCGAGAAACAGGATGCAAAATCCACTGCGAGGATTCGGTCGCCGGCACTGATGATAGGGTTATTTTGGTGATTGGTTCTATATCGCCGCGAAAGGGTATTGCATTGGGTGATGGAGAAGTTGAGGTTTCTAATGCACAAGAAGGTGTTGTTAGGGTTTTTGAGAGGGTTTGGGAACTTGAAGGTGAGAAAGGGGTTAATAATAGTAATAGAGAAGTTTTTGGTAAATTGTTAGCACATACTTCGCAGATTGGTGCTGTTGTTGGGAAAGGAGGGAAGAATATAAGCAACATTAGGAATAATAGTGGTACCAAAATTAGGGTTTGTCCTTCTCCACATTGTGCTTCTAAAGATGAGGAGTTAGTTCTTGTGAGTTTTTCTTCTGCTTACTATTATTATTGTGCTACTAATATTATTGGATTTGACTCTAACTTGAGCTCTTTGAATTAGAAAACTCAATAATTAAAGATTTTTAGCAAACTTAACTAAATTCATACTAATTAAGAATGTTAGTTAATTTTATTTAATTTCATCAATATCATTAAAAAAAGGTTTGTTTCCCAAACTATCCTTCATGGGAACTTGTTTCATAGAAATACAAGAGTTATTGGAAAACAAAATCTAAATGAAGAGTAATGATAACATTAAATGAAGTAAAGCAAGTTATTTGGTTACATTTGTAGACAATAAAGTAGTATGGATTTTTTGTCCCTTATTTTGCTTTTCTTTTCATATTCTTGTTTTTTCTTTCCTTTTGATTAAGATTGAAAACTGTTTGTAAAAAAGTGTAGTATTTTCTTCTCTTTTTTTTTTTTTTTTTTTTTTTAAAA
>JBBPBO010000002.1:10969597-11067980 GCA_037974295.1 Cicer cuneatum | reverse complement strand
AAAAAAATGTAGTATTTAATAAAAAACAACACCAATGCCCCACATTATATTGACTTTTTGAAATACTTGAGTAAGGACATTGGTTATGATTTGTCTTATTATTAAAGGAATTTTGGATAAGGATTCAAAATAAGCCAGGTGAAATTCATGTCAAATATTATGTTTTTATTAATGGTACGCATTCTTGATCTTGTTTTCTTCCTAGGAAACTTGGATCACAAATGCTGCATTGCTTAATTTGGCATGAAAATGTTATTACTATGTGGTATGTTGTGCATGTGAATTGGAATTTCAATTTTGAGATCGTAGGTGTATGGAACTTGTGATAAATTCGAATGTCTAACTAGAGGGAATTAGCAAGTAGTTGAGAGATAGTAACTGATTTTGCTCTTATTATGTTACCAATATCTATACTTTTTCTTGGTCTGCATTTCATCTGATGCTTGTTCCTAGTAGGATAATTAAGAGTCAATGACTGCTAATTGATGCATATAATTTCAATGGGAGGACAAATTACAAAGAGAAATTTTAGATCCATGTTCCATGCTTGTAAAATATTTTCAGACAATTCCAAAATAACGCCATTCACTTGTCATTGAAATGACTATTTGAAATTCTTTTTCTTTATCTGAGAACTTGTTTGATTGGCAGATAAGCGGTGAAAGTTTGGCTGTAAAGAAAGCACTGATTCTTGTATCTCATTGTCTTCAAGATTGTCCGCCGCTGGGAAAAGTATCTTTGAACATGCCGCCAACTGTTAGCTCTTCTGATAGGTCAACCTCTAACCTGCATGAGGATCTTTTTCCTCACCTTAATTCATGGTTACCTTCGATGGAAGGTTTATCTATAAACGATGCTTCAAAATCGACAACGAATTCTAACATAAACCCTAGCCTTGACTCAAAAGGTACTGGACACGAAGTTGTTTTCAGACTCCTTTGCTCTAACAATGTAGCTGGTAGTGTGATTGGCAAAAGAGGGGCTATAGTTAGAACTTTAGAAAGCCAAACAGGTGCTTCTATTATCTTTGCAGCTCCATTAAGTCAGTTTGAAGAGCGCATTGTCACCATTTCCGCTTTTGAGGTTAGTCATTTGAGAAAGTTGCACTACACCACTATTTTTTATGTTGTTCGTGCACGGCATATAAATATCGAATTTGATAAATCCGAATGAAAACACATTTTGGATTGCCATAGTTTCTGTTGTTGATCTAGAATTGGCTTTTTGTTCATCCAGAACCTTGAATCTAGTAATTCTCCTGCACAAGATGCTGTTATTCTTGTCTTTGCTAGAATTGTTGAAGATCACATTCGAAATGGATTTCACCCAGCCTCTAGTGTGGAATCACCTGTAACTGCAAGGCTTTTAGTTGCATCAAGCACAGCAAACTTCTTGACTGGTAATGAAGGTCAGGTGGTTTCAGAATTGAAAGAAGTGAGTGGTGCTGATATACAAATACTGCATGGAGAGCCAGTTCCAAATGGTGCTTCAGATAATGATGTGGTGGTCCAGGTACACTTATGTATCTTGTATAATTCAAGACAGCTATTTTACTGTATCATATGCTGACATCCTTCATAATAAAAGGATAACTTTTGGTTCTGTTTGGTAAAAAGTAGTGGATGACAAATAAACTATCTGATAGCGGATAAGATAACATATTGAATTTGAAATGTTTGATAAAATTAACCGTTGAACTAACTAATAAATATAAAATTACATACAAATATATTTTAAATTAATATTTAAATTTGTTCAATTAAGATAATGAGGGTAAAAATGTGGGAAAATATAATACGCTATAAGCTATAAATTTAAACACTACTAGAAGTAGCATCTAAATAAACATAGTAAGCTCGTGAAAAAACGCTATAAGCTCATGAGAGAATAATGTTACCAAACAGTTATACTTTAACCATATGAACTTATACGCTACAAACTAGCAGTTTGACCTTGCCAAACAGGAAGTACTTTAATATGAAAAACAGTTGGTAGAAGTTCTATATTTACTGCCTGCTAGTCATGTTTGTACTTAGAGAGAGATTTTGTGCAGATAACTGGTGGGTACCGATATGTAGAAAACGCTCTACGTAAAATCACTAATAGAATCAGGGATAATCCTTTGCCTAATGAGGGGCATGCTGAAGCAAGAAAGAAATCTAGAAGTAGCATCTAAATAAACATAGTAAGCTCGTGAAA
This sequence comes from Cicer cuneatum, assembly GCA_037974295.1. Taxonomy (NCBI): domain Eukaryota; kingdom Viridiplantae; phylum Streptophyta; class Magnoliopsida; order Fabales; family Fabaceae; genus Cicer; species Cicer cuneatum. The sequence goes on along the minus strand of JBBPBO010000002.1, from coordinate 11,065,781 downwards.
AAACGCTATAAGCTCATGAGAGAATAATGTTACCAAACAGTTATACTTTAACCATATGAACTTATACGCTACAAACTAGCAGTTTGACCTTGCCAAACAGGAAGTACTTTAATATGAAAAACAGTTGGTAGAAGTTCTATATTTACTGCCTGCTAGTCATGTTTGTACTTAGAGAGAGATTTTGTGCAGATAACTGGTGGGTACCGATATGTAGAAAACGCTCTACGTAAAATCACTAATAGAATCAGGGATAATCCTTTGCCTAATGAGGGGCATGCTGAAGCAAGAAAGAAATCCAGTTTTCAAGTAAATAAGGATACTGTGAAGAGTAAAATCTTTACACACAGAAAATCTGGTTTTCCTTCTGGGAGGTTTCCACCGCAGGTATTCTTCACCTCCTTTTTGTTTTACCATCTTCCAATTTCTATTATATATTTACATCTCTTTCTTGTTTTTCCTATGGTCTTAGCACAAGATTGTTTAGGAGTTTGTGTATTTGCAGAATGCAGGGGTGCATGCTAAAACGATCAGAGAGAATGTGGAATTAAATACAAATTTAATTGAGAATTTGGAACCTGGCAGGTCAGTATAATCCAGCTGGGAATATGCGCCTCTGCTGTCATTCTTAGCCACTTTCCATTTCTTTGTTCCTATCCTGCAAAGTTTATTTGTAGTCTTTAAAATTTATATTTGAAGAGCTCTTGTGTTTTTGTGTGGCAGTGATCTTAGAATTAAAAAATAATAATTTTTCCTGCTTCTGATTTTTATTTCGACCTTTCTGCTTTAATAAATAATAATTTTTTTCCCTTCTCCAATTTTTTAAAATGTTTTGACAGAGGAAATATACTTGCCACTGTGACAAATACTACCGTGGAGATTATAGTTTCTGAACATGTCTTTGGTTCTGTTTATGGTGAAGATGGCAGCAATTTAGATCGAATCAGACAGGTGCTTCATTATTCCCTTTAAAATAATATCATGAATTTATTAATTTGCAGTGACTCTTGGTTGGATTGTGTATGCTTTCTTCTGATTAATTGTTGTGATTTGAATCATATGATCAATCTGGTTTTTGGACAGCTAATGATTTTAATTAAGGTCTAAAAAACTAAGTATGAGTATGAAACTTGCATCTCATCATTTTGTTACATTTGTTGAGTATTGCAATTACCAAAAATTTAGGGAATTTTGACATTGTTTGCTCTATGTGAAATTTAGCTTTGGCAGCATGAATTTCCATTTTAACCCTTTAAATGTTTTTTAAGATAATTAATAGTACTTTAGTTTTTGCCTAAAAAAAATAGTACTTTCATTTTTTATTTAAATATATATTTACTTTTAATTCCTGAGTTGCAAAATGTTTTTATATTTAAACCATTTTTTAAAAATGTAGACATCATACAAATGAAAGGTTACAATTTTAATATACACTAGTTTTTATTTATTATATAAGGATTATGGAAATACTATATATTAAAGTTGGTATTAATATGTTATTGTGTTGTTTATGGGAGCAGATATCAGGTGCAAATGTTAGTGTTTATGATCCTTGTGTTGGTACAAGTGGAGGGAAGGTAGTGATATCTGGGACACCTGATCAAACATTTGCAGCTCAGAGCTTGCTTCAAGCTTTCATTCAAACTGGACAAGCAAACTGATGATGAATCATATGACAATTTCATTTCATTTCATTTTTTAGTTCTTCCTTCAATACAGGAGGAGGAGGTGCCATTAGTGGTTTGGTTGGTGTACATAGATATATCACATCACACAACTTCACTACTCACCTTCACACATTGTGAATAATCATATTTACTGTTTGTTATAGACTCACTCTTTCACTTCATAATTATATGATGGTTACCTCCTGTAGAGATTGATAACAAGAGACATTTTGTTTGTTTGATTTCGGTTTCTATCTTAAAAGGGCTGGGAGCTATTATTTTGCTCCAAGATCCATTTATACAACTTCATCCTCTTCCTTTGCTTTCTTTAGCTATTGGTATTTATTTTTCTTCATATATCTTTGTCATTTACAGGTAGAAGAATTTGTAGAGAAAATTGTCATTGATAGTCTTCAATTTTAGAGATAAATTTGCCATTATAAATTTGAGGGACCAAAATAATAATTTACTCTATAATTTATAGTGAACTAACATAAACTAAGAGGTTGGTTGTAATAAAAACGAATTATAGTTGTGTTTTCTTGTTAATTACAGATTTGCTTTATTTGTATTATATCTAAATTTTACAATTATACAAGTAATTTTTATATTGACATGGTTTGAAAGGCCAATATTATTTGACAACAAAATTCAACGCAATTAGTTCAATTATATAATTAATTACGTAATAACAATACATTACGATTCATTAACCACCAACTAATTGTTATCAAACTTAGAATTATGAGATCCGCACACGAATCTATAGAGATCCCCACGGTAGGAATTGAGAGAAAACCTCTCGATAATTGAACTTATCAAGATCTCTAAAAGTGATAAATGATTTTGATATAAATAATTTAAAGATTTCTTTTAGAGATTTTAAAGAAAAACATAACTCATTTTGTATTTGTATAAAATTATAAAAATCTTCAATTGAATTTTTTTTTCCTAGATACTAATCAAATATTTTTTTCATTTTCAACATAAAGTTAATTTATTTTAACAAAATATTTTTAAAAAAAGCTTACACAACATAATTTTTTTCTGTGAACATACTAACATAATTTAAAACATTATAAATTATCTTTCTTACTTATTTTTATACTCTAATAATTTTTTTTAAAGGTCCAATAATTTTTCTTGAAAAATGTAATTTTTTTATTTATAAATAAAATAATATAATTACTATCAGAAAGTTTCACACAACTGCGAGATCTCGAATCCAGAACATTCACCTTTGCAATGTTAAAATTTATTAGTTGAACTACGACTTAAGAACAACAAATATAAAATGTGAATTTATCGGGACACTTGTTAAAAAAATAAAAATAAAATAAATTTTAAATTAAAAATTTCATTTTTTTTTACAGTTTTAAAATATGAATTATACAAGTTTCAAGATTTTTATTTTGGAGCATTAGTCATCATTTCTGTTTGGCTTTGAGATGAGATTTATACACTGTAGTAGTAACGTTTAACTTCCCATTGAGTAAGAACATTAAAACAATTGTATTATAGCATGAAAACATGAATTTATATACTTCCTTCATTGCACATTGCGCACACACAAAATCCTTAATTACCCTCAAAGCAATTCACACCCACATCATCAAATCCGGTTTCTTGTTCTCATTATTGGGTCACAAACTCATTGATGGATACATCAAATGCGGCATCATAACTAAAGCACGCAAGCTGTTCGATGAATTGCCCAACAGACACATAATTACTTGGAATTCAATTATCTCCTCTTATGTCAGCCATGGGAAGACCAAAGAAGCTATTAAGCTTTACAACAACATGCTCTTTGAGGGTGCTTTGCCCGATGCTTACACGTTCTCTTCAATCTTTAAGGCTTTTTCGGAGTTGGGTCTTTTACGCGACGGCCAAAAAGCTCATGGGTTGGCTGTGATTTTGGGTTTTGAGGTCTTGGATGGGTTTGTTGCAACTGCCATTGTTGATATGTATTGTAAGTTTGATAAAATGAGGGATGCCCGTTTCGTGTTTGACCGTGTTTTGGATAAAGATGTTGTCTTGTTTACTGCATTGATTGTGGGGTATAATCAGCATGGTCTTGATGGTGAAGCTTTAGAGGTTTTTGTGGAAATGGTTGGTATGAGAATAAAGGCTAATGAATATACTCTAGCAAGCATTTTGGTTAGTTGTGGTAATCTAGGAGATTTAGTTAATGGTAAATTGATTCATGGTCTTGTTGTTAAGTCAGGTTTGGAATCTGTTGTTGCTTCACAGACTTCACTTCTTACTATGTATTCGAAATGCAGCATGGTTGAGGATTCAATAAAGGTGTTTAATCGGCTTGCTTATGCAAGCCATGTGACTTGGACATCTTTTATAGTCGGTCTTGTGCAAAACGGGAGAGAGGAGGTTGCTGTGTCGGTATTTAGGGAAATGGTTCGTTGTTCAATAAGTCCGAATCATTTCACGCTGTCTAGTATTCTTCATGCTTGTTCAAGCCTTGCAATGCTTGAAGTAGGGGAACAAATCCATGCCATAACCATGAAATTAGGAGTAGTTGGAAATAAGTATGTTGATGCTGCATTGATTCATTTGTATGGAAAATGTGGAAATGTAGAAAAGGCAAGGTCTGTTTTTGATTCACTGACTGAGTTAGATGTAGTATCCATTAATTCAATGATCTATGCTTATGCTCAAAATGGTTTTGGGCTTGAGGCACTTGAGCTATTTGAAAGAATGAAAAAATTGGGACTTGAACCTAATGGTGTTACATTTATTAGCATTCTCTTGGCATGTAACAATGCCGGGTTAGTTGAAGAAGGTTGTAAAATATTTGCTCTTATTAGGAATATTAACCATGATATGGAGTTCACAAGAGACCATTATACGTGTATGATTGATTTGTTAGGACGCGCAAGGAGATTTGAAGAGGCTGCAAAGTTGATAGAGGAGGTAAAAAATCCAGATGCGAAACTATGGAGAACACTTTTGAATGCGTGTAAGATTCACGGAGAGGTAGAGATGGCAGAAATAATTATGAGAAAAATTGTTGAACTTGCCCCTGGAGACGGAGGAACTCATATTCTCTTGACGAATATTTATGCATCAGCTGGAAAATGGAATCAGGTGATTGAGATGAAAAGCGCACTGAGAGATTTGAGGTTAAAGAAAAGTCCTGCAATGAGTTGGGTTGATATTGATAGAGAGGTTCATACTTTTATGGCAGGAGATTTGTCTCACCCAAGAGCTCATGAGATTTTAGAAATGTTGCACGAATTAATAGAGAAGGTTAAAACTATAGGTTATAATCCTGATACCAAGTTTGTGTTGCAGAATTTAGAGGAAGAGAAAAAGATTAGTTCTTTACATTATCACAGTGAAAAATTGGCTATAGCTTTTGCTTTATGGAAGACTAGTGGTAGGACTAGCACTATAAGAATTTTCAAGAATCTTAGAGTTTGTGGGGACTGTCACGAATGGATAAAATTTGTTTCTTTGCAAACTGGGAGAGATATAATTGCTAGAGATGCAAAGAGATTTCATCATTTTAAAGGAGGGATGTGTTCATGTAAAGATTATTGGTGAATCACAATTCTTATATTCCAAATATTGAAGATGAATTAACCGTGCATTATTATTCAAATCGCCCTTTCATTATTGTGATAACTTTTAACTATAATCCAAGATGGTAATTAGAACAAGACAAATGATATTTTTAGACACAAATTTGGAATCAAAATTTGAAAACAATTTAGATGGTTAACATATTTTAAACATGTGGTTAATTATGTTTAGTAAATGATTAATAAATATAACGAAGTATCGCAACTCATTAATCATCAACTCAACATAATTAACCACAATTTTCAAGTGTATATTTGAATAAAAATTATATTTAATATATATTATGTATATATAAACATAATTTAGATAATTCGTGGTTAGATAAAAATATTTGAAGTCTTGAAAATTGTGATTAATGATGTTCAAAGTTATTAATTTCGTTCAATAAATGATTAATGAATGACAACACATTGTTATATTAATTAATTAATAATTTATTGAACGAAATTAACCGGACATTTAAATTGTGTTAACAATCTAATTTGTTGTCAAATTTTGATGTAAAATTTGTGTTAGCATAATACAACTTTAAAAACAATGGGCAAGATCTTTTGCTATCAAAAGGGTTGGCCTAAGTAATTATTGGCAAATATCTATGGGTATGGCTACTTAATACTAATTTCACCCCATCCCATATGATATAATTGCTACATTTCTAAATTAGAATTTTTAATATTAAGTTAGATTCTATGCTTTGAAGTACTACTCCTTGATTTTTCAAAATTAATTTTGGTATTAAAACAACATTTTGTTATACTTTGTAAAACAACATATACATCTATTATGGTTCCCTTCAATGTAATTAAACTTAAACCGGTCACTAAAAGTAGGTACATTATAACAACAACCAACCCTTATTCCACCATAAAAGTAGCTCACTAATTCACTCCTCTACACCAGCCTTAATTTTCAAGGCAACAAAAAACCTCACAGCAAATGAAATAATAAATAAATGAAAAACATCGAGGGTGGAAGAATATTGAAAAACCAGCTTCTGTTACATACAAAACTCTAACGTAGTTATTTACAGTGCCTCTCTGGGTTACTAAAACTGAAGTATAAGAAAAGGTGTATACAAAACAAGATTGAGTCTTAATATCATCAGTATCAGTATTGGATGGTGTGATGGCGTAACCAGAGATCATACATAACCATATGGAAAGCATCATATCTCACTGGAGGTGAATTCCACTGGAAGTGTTTCTGAATCTGTGATACAACATCAACAAATAATTCAATTGCCATTGCCAACCTTACATATTAACTTCTTTTGAGTTCTACAACTATGCGTTAAAGATATAATTTTTTTCTTCCACAATCATCCAATCAAATTTGACTAAAATGTCACCTATTATATTAATTCAACTCACAAAAATATCTCAACAAACGTCTATATGAAAAAATCTAATTAGATGATTACGCAAAAAAGTTTTACGCTGTCATTAAATAGTTTTTAAACTCTTTATTTTAAAAAAATTTAGTGTAAATTTTATTTTGGGTTATATACCAACTTTACATACTGGTGACTTTTGAAACAACAGAAATAATGATGAGAAGTTCCAGAGTGAAATTTAAGCATATAGCATTGAAATATTTCCTGAACTATTAGCAAAGGGTGTAAAATAAAATTTCATCACATAAAGTAACGAGAGGATTACCTTTACTAAATTATTATGAAGTGCAACAAACTCAGCCTGCGATATTTTTTTGAGGATTTGTTTAAGCTGGTATACATCACTCTCCTTGAGTACAACAGCAAATTTTCTCCAGTCAAGAATATCATTAAAAGGAAGGTCATAGTAATTTGATAATATCACTGCAAAAAAACATTATCAACTTGAAGTTAGTTACACGGTTGTCTATAGACTCATACATCTCAATCCCATCCTCAAAGCCAGAACATCAGAGTCAAAGTTAAACACTTAATGATGATTTAATCAAACCAAGTTATATAGTTCAAGTGTTACTTGTGTAACAAATTGGGTGAAATATACGTGCTATTCGATAAGCAAGGTTCTGCCGAATTTCAGAATTATTATATCACTGAATAATAAAGTACTTCAACCGAGTGTTATCAAATAGCAGTTATAGCGTAATAAAATTTGAACAAATCATTGTTGTTCTTAAAGTACTCCAAGAAGGCTGGTCTTGACATTTCAATGAAGACACATATTCAATTCTTGTTGGGGTAATAGTGCAGTGGGTTGTTCTTAAAATTTGGGATGAGGCTAACTCAGCCCTACAAAGGCGGCTAGTAAAAGAGATGCATCCCCCTTATAAACACATTTTCAGGTCACATCTCATCAAACACGGAACTCTTAACGCACTATTCTTACACCCAAGACTGAACATCTAGAGCATAACTAGAGTGACCCAATAGGGGATGACCCAACAGATCTTCAATAAGTTCTTATATCATCTTAAAATTTGAGTGGGACCTAACTCAACCCTACAAAATCGAATTGTAAGGTGAGAGATGTGTCCCACAACCAAATGCGGGACTCTGAACATTTCTAATGGTTGAACAGGTGAAGGAGTTGGACAAGGTAATGGATGAACAAGGGGACAGCTCTCAAAACTTGACATACTCCTGTTTTTGGGGGTTAAGTTTTATTTTGAGAACCCAAAAGAGTTTTCAAAAAGGAAAGATTGCACGCGGTAATGGTTTCTATGAAGGAGTTTTCAAACCAAATTGTAAACCAAGCTAGACTACACCCAAAAAAACTATATTATCTAAACCGGTTCAAGAATTTGAACCTATTTCGTAAACAAGTTCAATATCCATTTCTGGTACAATCAATAAACCAGTCATAACTCAACCAAAACTATGTAACAAAATTCAATAACAAATACATTGGAATCATAAACTCGTGAACCCTAAAATCCCAAATTATATCTCTAAGAACCCAAGCCATTCATCACATGAATACGAGACTATTAGTTTTTCACAAATACTGATATACTCTTTGCTAGAAACAGTGGGGAGAGGATTGAAATCAATTAATTGAAGCCAAATTAGGCATTGTCTTCTTTTGTTGCTTCATGTGATGCAATGCGAATGATATTTTGGTTATCTCACTGGAAATTCGACAGAATTTCATTCCACTAGATGCTTGACTATTTTTGTTGTGCAAAAACTCGAATTGTCAAAACCAGCTTGAAAATATTAAATCCGCTTGGTTTGAAAAATTGATCCATGATACTGGTTTAGTTCATTTTGCTTTTTTTTTTTTTGCAAAAAACATTGGACCATGCCCACCTCTACCAATGACGAAATATCTTTCCCTTCCTTATACCTTTTCTTCTTAGTTTCCCCTTCCTTCCCACACACCTTGCCATGTAGGCGAGTCCGGGACAATCCAAATCCTTCTTTTATCCCTTACTCATAATTCTCACATTGTCTATCATATGAATGCCTAACACACACCTCAATAAAATTCCAATTCCAAGCTTAGGACTGATAAAAGCAACCAAATGTTAATCAGAATGGACAAGGGTAAGGCTTGCAAATGATTTGCAACCAATATACGAGAAATGCAAGGTAAACCTACCAATCTAATATCACTCATGAAACATGACAAAAACCATTATGTAATAAATAAATAAATATACAGTTTGTATATGCTTGCATTTATAAGCAACCAAAAAATGAAAAAGGTTAAAAAATATGAGAAAGGATGATTTACCAGGTATGCATCCATAATGGATAGAGTCTGCTATTCGAGCACTATTAACCTGCGATCCACCAGGGCATATACAAAACTTACTCCTGTAAAATCTTTTCTGATACACTAGATGCCCAGTAGCCCTACTAATTCGGTTATTTGAAATGTCAAGTTCTGTGTCGTTTTCCCATACACGTGCAAGAATAACTCTAATTTTAGAGTTACGATGACCAGCCCAAAACCCAAGAGTAGTCCTGCAAAGCACAAATTTTCACAAAGGTTAAATAATCAAGTAGAACCATTGTTCATTAAATATTAATCTTACAGAACAACTATATATCAAATTATAAATGTACCGGCACCACTATTTGTTTATCTTATGAAATAAATCATCCCAACCAAGTGGGAAAAGTATGAATAGATTACTGAAGTGTATTTGTGAGCAAGTTTAAGGTAAAGGTGTCTGAATCTAAACATTCTAAGTATCGAGTTCTTTTCATCACACTCATCAAGGACCACAACAAGATTGACATGCAACTTAAAATATAGATCCACAAATTAAGTATAATAGTCTAACTAAGTGGAAGAGGCAAAAACCATAAATCTTAAAAAGCTTCACCTATTTTCTATATCATTCCCTCCAGATGGAAGAGCAAATGGTTGTAACACTTGAGGGAGAGCAACATCTTTGTGTGGAATGAACCCAACATCATAGCTAGGGGAGCACACTGCTCGAATGGAATTCTTCACAAGAAATGGAAGTCCTTCTGTTGCCCTTACACCAACATCATGACAAGTGACAAAGAAGTGATCGGCACCCAAGGTTCTGTTCCAATATGGATACTTGGATATCAAGCTCTCCACGTAATTTTGTACAATTATGGTCATATTCTCATAAGATGTGCCCTGCATAATATCCAAAAATAAGACTGACTATTCCACCTAGAACCAGAAACTTAACCATCCAGGCTAAACATTCTAAATCTTTCTTATTAATTATCATTATCATTTCCTTTTTAGCTATGTATTTACATGACTATGGTAACAATCCATAAACAAATGTTCGATTATTTCCATCTCATGTGTTTAAAAGGATAAAACTTAGGTACAGTACTATAAACATCATTACCATAGACACCATTACTACAATTTTTCACTATACAGATGAAAAAATACTCATAAAACATTTAACACAATCAATCACCCCTTAGAATGGGTCGAAAGCAATTGGTGACAGTTTTGATATATTTAGAGTGAAAAATGGTTTTAAATAAAGGTCCAAAACCACGATCTGAATATCAATTTTTTATGTTGCAGAAACCACAACACGACTGCGATTAGGGGCCACATTTGACCCCAAATCTCCGTAATATCAAGGATCACAACATGACCACAAATGTTACTGCGACCGCTATTTAATATCTTAAAGAGGAACATGACATAAGAATCTACTTGTAATTTTTGTTATGTTAATAAAACATCCAAGACGAGACCTCAATCATCAAGATTTTTTTATGTCTCTACAATCGTAACACGACTGGGATTAATGCTGCATTTATGCTGCATTTAACTATGATTCTCTACAATATTAAGGATTGCAACACAACCACTAAAATATGAAGCAATAAAGCAGTGTTGTCAAATAGCAGCTACACTAGCTCTATAGCATAGAGGAATTTGAACAAATCGTTATTTTCTGCGATCCGCAATTGACAACATTGGAATAAAGCACAACATTACAAACAAATTAGAAATTGAAAAATACCTTGCCGCGCATCTTGTGACACGAAATCGGAATAAAAAAGAGATGAGCCTGATCAGGATGAAGAGTAAGAAAACGACTCTCCCTAATATTCTGAAAGAAATACCCTTCACTAGCATACTTTCCCGTAAGCTTCCTCGGAGTCTGATAAAAAGTTTTTGAATCCCCATCTGGGTAAACATAAACCTTGAACTTCTTCTCCATCTCTTCATAATTCAACTTGAACACGCGCGGCGAGTGATAAACATCACCAAATTCATCATCAGCATCTTCTTCTTCCTCTCTTCTTTCCGCATCTACGAGCTTCCCAACTGACTCTGAAAGCTTGGAAACAAAACAAACAAAAAATTAACCAAAAGGGTGATTTAAAAATTGAAAATTTAGAAATGGGTTGGTTTTAGTTTTTGGAAATTGGTTACCTGTTGTGAAGGGGTGGAATATTTGAGGGAGAGATAGGTGAATGAAAGAAGAGTGAGGATTGCGAGGGTTAAGAGTGAGCCTCGAAGAGAGAAGAGGGTGTGCCATGAGGGTTTTACAGAAGGCATTAGCATTGGATTGAGTAGAAGATGAATGAATGAGATGGAGATGGAGATTTGTGAATCTGTGATTTGAGGCTTTGCTTCAGAATAATGGATGGAAGCTTCTTTAACTGTTCTATTTCTCTTTGCCTGCCTGTGTTTAACTGTTTTCCTCTTCTTTTTTTCTTTGCCTAAAAATTAAATATAGAGTAATATATGTTTTTTTTAGGAAAACAAATTCAATGCATTTCATCCATGACTGAATTTTCAATATAGGGTGGACAATAATTAAAAAAAATAGTAACTAGGATAAAAGTGAGAATGTCAAATTAAGTGTTCTTATTTCCTTTATCTTTTTTTAAAATATGTATCAGAAGCTTTCTCAATTATTTTAGGGGTGTAAGAATTAAATTAATCACCTGAAAAACTCAAAAATTCAAACTAAACCATTAAATTGGTTTGGATATTGATTTTACTTTATTCAAATTGATCGTCTTAACCAAAATATTATATTTTATTATTATATTTTATATTTCACATATAATAATTATATTATATGTTGCATTCACGTAATTTTTTATCAATATATATTGTTTTTTTTATTTTTTATTGTAGCTTATATACTTACTTTTTTATCAATATGTATGATTCTTAACTTAATCAACCATAATTTTATCAAATTCGTGATTTTTTCAAAATTTATTATAATTACAAAATGTATATTTTATGTTAAGAGACATTCGAAAAATATATAAAAAAATGTACCTAAGTTTTTTTTTTGTTATATAATTGTATAAAAAGTGTATAATAATTGAATAAAAGTTAATTTATTTTAGATTTTTTTAAAATATCAACTCGATGGAACTAAATCAAAGCAACCTATTGTACATTGGTTTAGTTTAGTTGGAATTTTGTGAGTAAAGGTTATTAAAACCAAACCAATTATTTTTTTTACTGTTTCGACTTAATATTCTCCCAAAAAATTAAACCAAACCCACCTGTTACCCCCTTGTAATTCCTTATGATCAACATCCAGGTTTTGTTGCCAATTTAATACCACCCTTCTTCACATTCGAATTGCCTTGTGTTTTATTTTCTCTCAAAAATAAAAAAAAAATTAAAATCAACCTATTACACTTAGAGGTGTGTATGATCCAAAAATCAAACTGAATTGTACCACATTAGTAGTGCAGTTCAGTTTTTAAAAACCACTTAAAAACTGATTCTTTTTTTAACCAATTACAGTTCAATTCTAAACCGGTTTATAATTATAAACTAGTTTAGTATGTTTGAACCAATTTGAAATCGGTTTTTATTAAAACTAATTCGAACCGGTTTTTATTGAATTGTTTAAAATCGGTTTTTCATTAAATTTTTAATAGTTTTCTTTTTAACATAAAATTATACTTTTTTTAAAAATGTTCATTGACACATCTTTCTGTTAGTATAGTTTTTTAATATCTATCTTTTGATTTTTCAAAAATAAAATAGAAAATATATTGAATTGAAAATATTAGTCTATGTAGTATTAATTTGAGCGTTCAATTTAAAAAAATATTTTTAAATATTTCTATAGCGTAGATATCAAATTTTTTATATATTTTCTCAAAAATGAAAGCGGCGGTGATCTTAAGATAACTATTTTTGACAAATAGATCAATCATTATAAGACGGATGAAATATTATATATTAATTAAGAATATTATATATATATATATATATATATATATATATATATTAGTTGCATTTTTATTTACTCATATGTATACAGTTTATATAAAATTGTTTTTACATAAGAAAAATGTTATTTTCAACAAAACAATGTTAATTTTATTTTTTATATTATATCACATAGTAGAAAAAACAATGTTAATTAGTTAACTAGACTTTTAAAAATTTATAGTGCACTTCATAAACTATTTAATTAGTTTGAGTTTTTATGATATAGTACAATTTATGAATGAAATTCAATTAACTAAATTTTTGCACCCCCTTATATACACCCCTAAATTTCCTTATGCTCAACATCCATGTTTTGCAGCCATTTTAAGACCACCTTTAGGGGCCATTTGCTTATGCCTTCTTCACATTCAAATTGCCTTGTGATTATCAGTAAAGGCTTGGACAAAGCTGCCATTTGCATTCCTTACAGAAGCTCCTACTCTTAAGCAATTATATTCTACGAATAAAGTTACATCCAAATTGCATTTTATCTTACCAACTTCTAGTTTTTCCTATCGAGTAACTTCAAATCGGTTCGTATTTTGTGATATATTTCCATCATTGCATCGGATTTGAGCGCATCCATTCAATGCTTTAACGACTCTACGATTAACCTCAAACGCGAAGAGAATTTTGTTTTCGCAACACTTCCTATTCCTTCTACACCATAACTTTCATACTCTCATGGCTAAGCATGCTAAATTGTCCTTATCAAGGTTACTCGGTAAGTGAAACAGAGTCTCAATAAAATCTTATGTGTTATTTACTACATATTCTAATAGATGTCATAAACTTGTTTCTCTCAATACTTCTATAGCAACATCTCATCCTATAAAGTAGTGTTATTCATTTTTGTTTGAAGCCTCACAACACATATCGGGTTACACTACACACCTCGATGAATTAATCCTTGTCTCATGGGCACTGCCCTCTTATGTTTTGAAAACTTAAGACATTATAGTATTTTGGTTGCTTAGTAACTTCTAACATTGCTTCCTTAACATAACCAAATTAAATCTGTAGAAATGGCAGAATTGTATACCTCCAGGTTCTTTCCTCATCCTAAGTTTTTCCCAACTAATACCTCTACATTCAGAAAGAAGTTATCATCCTCCCCATCTATTCGCCAAGAGAAATTGGGAGTAAGATCGAGCTCATACAATATGTCAGGATTGCTTGAGATACTAACTTCACTAAGACCTCTTTACCCACCTTGGATACCTCTACATTGAGGATTGGTCACTCTAATAGGTGACTTCATAGTTTTAGTTTGGTCAGTGGTGGGCTGTATGGTCATCGTGTGAAACAATGTGATATCAATAATGAGTATGGAGGATCTAATGACGTAGAGGCATGGATAATGGAAATTAATTTCAAAGTTTTAAGGAGCAATAATGATAGTCATCAAAATGGATGGAATTAATGAGGAAAGTGGAGACCATTATCAAGCAGCTTGCTAGGAAGAAAAATTAGGGAGGTGCTTTTAGAAAGAAAAAAAAAAGGAGCAAAATGAGACACAACTAAGGCAGAGGAAAAGACTCAAATCTAAGATGAAGGATGAAAGGTTCATCATTGAAGTTAGAAATTAAATGGGAGGAAAAAATCCTCCGTGTGGACTGAGAATTATGGATGTTAAAAAATTGGTACGTAATACATAAGCTACAAGAAAGAGTATAAATTAGATAAATCGATTTCTTACCCCTCCTCATCTTTATCTCTCACTTTAAAGAACATGATAAATATAATTTTACTTTTTTTTTTTTATTTTGTACTGTTGCGTCAAATTTTTTAAAAAGTTTAAAAAATTTTCGAAACTTTTGATGAATGGAAAATTTCCTAAATGCACTTTTTTCAAAATTAAAAAAAAAAATCAAAACTTTGGATGAATGTGAAACTTCAAAAATGCAATTTTTTCAAAACTTAAAAAAAATCAAATATTTTGAATTAATGTGAAAATTCCAAAATGTAATTTTTCAAAAAGTTTTAAATTTTTTTGAAATTTTGAATTAATATGAAATTTCTGAAATGCAATTTTTCCAAAAGTATAAAAGAATTCCAAAACTTTGGATGAATGTGAAACTTCCGAAATGTAATTTTTCCAAAAGTTTTAAAAATTTCAAAACTTTGGATGAACGTGAAACTTCCGAAATGTAATTTTTTAAAAGTTTTAAAAAATTTCGAAACATTGGATGAATGTGAAACTTCTGAAATGCAATTTTTTCAAAAGTTTAAAATATATTCGAAACTTTGGATGAATATAAACTTTCAAATTGCAACTTTTCAATTTTTTTTAAAAAAAATTTGAAAATTTAGATGAACGAGAAACTTTCGAAATACAATTTTTTCATTATGTTTTTTTAAAAAAAATTGAAAAATTGAAATGTTAATAAATTATAAAATTTTGATTATCAAATAGTAGAGATAAAATAATATTTTTCAATTGTTTTGTAGATTTATCTATAAATTGTTGATTGCTGCCCATTTTTAGAGCTTAGGGAAGTGGTAGATGATTTTTTAGAATTTTTTATCTATATATCCCCTTTTTGAAATTTTAATACCAAAATGCCCCACTTTTGAAAACATAGACGGAATTGCCCTACTTTTTAGAACCTTCAGGAGGTCTCTTCCCCAGGGAGAGACCTCCTGAAGCAAATGTTTTTTTGCTCTATTAATTTATGGAATTAATATTAAGGGTATTTTGGGGATATTTGTAAAATATTTAATATATGTATGTTTTGAGTGAATATATATATATGTAAATATTATTTTGGAAGATGAATCAAAATTATTGGATGAAGATTAAATTAATTTAATTTCGAGTAATTAAATTAATCGGACAAGTTAATTGAGGATTATTGGATAATTACAAGACAATTAAGTGCTAAAGGATTCAGCATTATTTTAACAATATTTTTGGGTGAGGTGGCACCTCAAAAAACCTATAAATAGGAGTGAGCATGATGGTGAAATCAGAACACCATCCCTCCTTCCTCACTGCCCATACTGCATGTAATAGTGTTGCATGTAACAGTACCTTTCCCTCCCATCCTGTGTGCTGTTTCTGCCTTCCCCTTCCAGTCACGATTACAAAGAAAGAAAAGAGGGAACTTTTCAAAGTGTCATTACTTGGACATCCAAGCACTGAAACACCAAAACTCCAATACAAAAGTTATTCCCCATACCATTACGGAGCTAAAGAACCCAGTTTCGTAGCAGCAAACTCAAGCTGCAGTTTCACCGGTTTTGGATGCGCAAACGGGAGCAGAATCAGAAACGAGAGGAATAGTAGAACACGCAACAAGGGTAAGGGCACCTTCCAACTTTCTAGTTGCATTAGGGTTGTAAATGCTTGCTGTTTCATTCTGTTTTTGAAGAAAAACTATTTTGCAATCACATTATTGAAAAAATGAAGAAAATGCATTTTTGTGATGTGTAATGAATCTGTGATGTTGTTGTTCTGGTTGTTACTGCAAAGCTGTTTTATTTGTGTGGGAAAGTTGAAAAACGTTTTGCATGTTATTTTAAATATGATTAAAATGCATGTTATAGAACTGTTTTGGAAAAATAGTTTTAAAATGCAAAAATGCATTATGTTTTGCTGCTCTGTGATGCTGCATGTGATTCTGATGTGTTGTGAAAGCTGAAATGTTTACATGATTATTCTGATGTTTGAGAAAGACTAGAATATGCTTGCATGTTGTGTTGTTTGTGTAAGAATGCTGAATATGCCTTGCATGTAGTTTGGAGATGCATGTTTTGATTCTGGTGTGATCATTATGTTTCTGTTCTGGATGATTTGGCATTAATGATTTTGATTCTGCTTCTGTTGTGAATGATTCTGGTGATGTTGATGATTTAAAAGAAAAGGGATTTTTAATGAGGGAAGTATTGTCTGGAAAAAAAGTGTTGAATCTGTTTTGTTGTTTGGTTGTTGTTTTAAAAGAAAACAGTTTCAAAAGGGTTGAAATCTCAGGAAATTTTCACTAGTTTTCGAAGGTGTATTCGAATACAACATGTGTGTATTCGACTACAACCTGTAAAATTTCTGTTTTACTTAAGTTTTCAAACTTGTATTCGACTACGAGCCCTGTAGTCGAATACAGAAGAAGAATTTTTGCTTCTGATGATTCTGATAATCATTCTGTTTCTACTTCTGATGATTCTGATATTAATCATCCTGTTTCTGCTTCTGATGATTTTGATGTTAATCATCCTATTTCTGCTTCTGATGATTCTGATGTTAATCATCCTGTTTCTGCTTCTAATGATTCTTGTGTGAATCATTCTGTTTTGCTTCTGATGATTCTTGTGTGAATCATTCTGTTTTGCTTCTGATGATTCTTGTGTGAATCATTCTGTTTTACTTTTGATGATTCTGATAATCATTCTGTTTTGCTTCTGATGATTATGATATTAATCATCCTGTTTCTGCTTCTGATGGTTCTGATAATCCTTTTTTTTCTGCTTCTGATGATTCTGGTGTGAATCATTTTGTTTTGCTCCTGATGATTCAGGTGTGAATCATTCTGTTTTGCTTCTGATGATTCTGATGTTAATCATCCTGTTTTTGCTTCTGATGATTTTGTTAATCATCCTGTTTTTGCTTCTGATGATTCTGATGTTAATCATCCTGTTTCTGCTTCTGATGATTCTGATAATCATCCTGTTTCTGCTTCTGATGATTCTGATAATCATTCTGATAACCATCCTGTTTCTGCTTCTGATGATTCTGATGATTCAGGTGTGAATCATTCTATTTTGCTTCTGATGATTCTGATGTTAATCATCCTGTTTTGCTTCTGATGATTCTGATAATCATCCTGTTTCTGCTTCTGATGATTCTGATGTTAATCATCCTGTTTCTGCTTCTGATGATTCTGATGTTAATCATCCTGTTTTTGCTTCTGATGATTCTGGAGTGAATCATTTTTTTTTCTGGTGTGAGTCTTTCTGTTTTACTTCTGGTGATTCTAGTGTGAGTCATTCTGTTTTGCTCCTGATGTTAATCATCCTGTTTCTGCTTCTGATGATTATGCTAATCATCCTGTTTTTGCTTATGATGATTCTGATGTTAATCATCCTGTTTCTGCTTATGATAATTCTGATAATCATCCTGTTTCTGCTTCTGATGATTCTGATGTTAATCATCCTGTTTTTGCTTTTGATGATTTTGGAGTGAATCATTCTGTTTTGCTTCTGGTGATTCTGGTGTGAGTCTTTCTATTTTACTTCTAGTGATTCTACTGTGAGTCATTCTGTTTTGCTTCTGGTGATTCTGGTGAGTCATTCTGTTTTGCTTTTGATGATTCTGGTGTGAGTCATTTTGTTTTGCTTCTGATGATTCTTGTGTGAATCATTCTGTTTTGCTTCTGATGATTCTGGTGTGAATCATTCTGTTTTGCTTCTGATGATTCTGGTGTGAATCATTCTGTTTTGCTTCTGATGTTTTGATGTTAAACATTCTGATTCTGGTTCGGTTTTCTGATGTTCTGGTGTTGATGATCCTGATTCTGGTTCTGTTTTCTGATGTTCTGGTGTTGATGATTCTGATTCTGGTTCTGTTTCCTGATGTTCTGATATTAATCATTCATTCTGGTTCTGTTTCTGATGTTCTGGTGTTGATGATTCTGATTCTAATTCTGTTTCTAATGTTCTGATGTTAATCATTCTGATTCTGGTTTTGTTTTCTGATGATCTGATATTGATTATTCTGGTTTTGTCTTCTGTATTCGACTACAGGTGTAACACCCCGAGTTTAAAACACAGCGCAGGTGTATTTTTTTTTTCAAATAAATATTAAAAATGAGTTTTCCAAAATTAATATCAAGGGAATTAAGATAAAATCAGTTCATTTCAAAGGTTATCACCCAATCAGTGTCAGAGTGCAGAATAATACAGCGGAAAAAGTAATACATTAATTTCCAAAATAAAATTACATTTCCCAAAACTCAAGACCCTATACAAAAGTCTAGACTGATCATGCACTAAGCTACAGTAGCACGGTCTCCACCGTATCCTCTATAAGTCTCGTCTTCAGCCAACCGTCCGTCCCTCTGCGTTGTCAACGTAGACTCCGTACATAAAGATCAGGGAAAACTAACGACGTTTCCGTCGTTAGTGTATCCGTCAGTAGGACGGGTTCGGGTAACATCTGAGGGCAAAGCCCAAAGTCCACAATATAATAGCAAGGGACCGAAATTAACAAATATTCACATAGCATATATTGCACAGCAACAATTATAATCATGGTATAGCATATGATGATGAGGAAAATAATAATGCTCATTTGAAATTTAATGACATATGTGCCTTTTCAAAAACAACAACCAATCATTATGAAATATGTGGTAAGTACAAACAACATCTCAGCAAAACACAATCATTAAATCAGAATTTCAGATTCTGGACAGTACTCACACACATTCAATTTTCCACTCATTCATCATATAATCAACGTGACCCACCGATCAATATCTCAATGCAATATGTATATGCTCATGTATACAGTTTCTTGGAATCACCAAGGTGCAGTCGCTCAACAGACCAGCACATTATGTTTTGACTTTAACGGCCCTCAAGACCAAGGTGCAATCGCTCAACAGATCAACACCCAGTGCAGACGCTCAATAGTCCAGCACTCGTGCAGTCGCTCAACAGACCAGCACGTTTGACATATACCAAGGTACAATCGCTCAACAGATCAGTACCTAGTGCAGACGCTCAACAGTTCAGCACTCATGCAATCGCTCAACAGATCAGCACGTGGCTGCGCATTTCACGGTACAGACGCTCAACAGTCCAGTACCAGTGCAGACGCTCAACAGTCCAGCACTTATATACCAAAGTACAATTGCTCAACAGATCAGTACTTAGTGCAGACGCTCAACAGTCCAGCACTCGTGCAATCGCTCAACAGATCAGCACGTGGTTGCGCATTACTCTGTGGCCCATCGCGGGCACCACTTGACTATGCAATGCATGAATATGCAGTGTTTCACTTCTCTAGAATCAGAATGCAAAAACAGAAAATTCATGCTTCTCATCATGTTTAAAATATTTCAGCATAGTCAGAATTAACATCATCACAATCATGATTAAACAATCCATTAATCATTAACACTTTGAAAGGTTTTCCCAGACTCTTAAAAATTCAATCACAGAGTTTAAAACTGAGGATTTCTGGAATTTTACGAATCTGTATTCGAATACAGCTCCTCTGTATTCGAATACAAAAGCTAAAAACAATGCAGAATGACACTATGTATTCGAATACAGCCCTCTGGTATTCGAATACAGAGGCTATCTCAGTTCACAAAACACCTCTTTCATTTCATCAGTAAAGTCTTAAAAACTTTATCACCACCATTTCAAAATATCACCAACAGTTCCAGTTTAATTCACCACAACAATTCCAACATTCCCAAAACACTCAGGGTTTACAAACACTCTTGAAAACTTGGAATTTCTGGAAACTCGAATATGTATTCGAATACAGACTCCTTGTATTCGAATACAGAAACATGAAACTGTAATTTTAACATTCTGTATTCGAATACCGCATGCCTGTAGTCGAATACAGAAGACAAAACCTTGAAAATTCAATCTTTTCTCCCATTTCTTTAAAGGTTTTCAATACTTCATCCTTTCCTCTTCAAAATATTTCAAACCTCCTTTTAAAATTACTTTAACCCTTCTCAAAGTTTCCCAACACTTTAAAATGTATATCTCAGTGTTTAAAACTTGATTTTATGGAAAACACGAATCTGTATTCGAATACAGCTTCCTTGTATTCGAATACAGAAGCTAAAAACAGTGCTTCTGGAAAAACACGAATCTGTATTCGAATACAACTCCTCTGTATTCGAATACAGAAGCTGAAACCAGTGAAAAACAGCATTCTGTATTCGAATACAGCATGCTTGTAGTCGAATACAGATGCGAATACAGAGTTAAAATTTCACTTATGTATTCGAATACGACAGGGTCGTAGTCGAATACAGATGCTAAGTCAGAAGCAAAAATCCTTCTTCTGTATTCGACTACAGGGGCTCGTAGTCGAATACAAGTTTGAAAACTTGAGAAAAACAGAAACTTGACAGGTTGTATTCGAAGACACACATGTTGTAGTCGAATACACCTTCGAAAACCAGTAAAATTTTCCTGAGATTTCAACCCTTTTCAAACTGTTTTCCTTTAAAAACAAACAACCAACCTCAAAACAGATTCAACACTTTTTCCAGACAATACTTTCCTCATTAAAAATCCCTTTTCTTTTTAAAACATCAACATCACCAGAATCATTTATACAGAAACAGAATGGTCAATCATCAGAAACCTCAAGATTTTCAAACCATCAGAACAACACATAGCATTTCAGCTTTCTCAATATCAAAATAACATGCAAGCATTTCAGCTTTCTCAATATCAAAATAACATGCAAGCATTTCAGCTTTCACACACATCAGAATAACTTGCAAGCCTTTCAACTTTCACACACATCGGAATAACATGCAAGCATTTTAGCTTTCACACACATCAGAATAACATGCAAGCATTTCAGCTTTCACACACATCAGAATAATATGCAAGCATTTCAGCTTTCACACACATCAGAATAACATGCAACATCACAGAGCAACAGAACACAGCAGAATGCATTTTTGCATTCCAAAACCATTTTCAAAACAGTTTTATGAACATGCATTTTTAAATCATGTTTGAAATAACATTGAAGACATTTTCCACTTTCCCACATAAACAGCACAACCTCAGTGCATTCAACTCAAAACAGAAATCATCACAGAGCTTTTAAAACGTCAAAAATTCATTTTTTTTCCATTTCTTTCAAGCACAGGCAAACCAGTTTCAAAACAGTCATGAAAACACTAGTAATGCCATGAAATTTATGCACTTATAGCCCTAATGCAACTAGAAAGTGGAAGGTGCCCTTACCCTTGTAGCGTGTTCTGCTTCTGCTAAAGTGTATGCGTCCAGAAACGGCGAAACTGCAACTGGTGTTTGCTGCTGCGAAACTAGGCTCTTTAACTCCGTAATGGTATGGGAAATAACTTTTGTACTGGGGTTTTGGTGTTTCAGTGTTTGGATGTTCCAGTAATGATACTTTGAAGAGTTTCTTCTCTTCTTCTTTTATAATCATGACTGGAAATGGGAAGGCAGAAAACAGAGACAGAATGGGAGGGAAAAATGGGTTACTATTACATGCAGTATGGGCAGTGAGGAAGGAGGGATGGTGTTCTGATTTCACCATCATGCTCACTCCTATTTATAGGCTTTTGTGGTGCCACCTCACCCCAAAATAATATTAAAATAAGGCTGGGTTCTTTAGCACTTAATTACCTTGTAATTAGCCACTAATCCTCAATTAACTGTCCAATTAATTTAATTACTCATAATTAAATTAATTTAATCTTCACCCAATAATTTTTATTTCATCCTCCAAAATAAATATTTATATATATATATATATATATTCACTCAAACATACATATATTAAATATTTTACAATTATCCCCAAAAATACAATTAAAATTAATTCCATAATTTTAATTTAAAATTAAGGGTCTTACATTACTCCCCCCCTTAAATTAGTTTCGTCCTCGAAACTACATATCAGTAAACAACTGAGGATATTGTTCCCTCATCTTACTCTCCAGTTCCCAAGTCGCATCTCTCGTAGTCGGATTCCAAATCACTTTGACTAGTGGGACTTCCTTGTTCCTCAACTGTTTAATCTTCCTGTCTTCAATCCTTACAGGCGATACTTCAAAAGACATGTTGTCCCTCAGCTGAATTGTATCTGGCTCGATCACATGTGACGGGTCTGCAATGTATTTTCTTAGCTGCGATACATGAAATACGTCATGAATATTGGATAGTATTGGAGGTAAAGCAATCCGATAGGCCAATGGTCCAATACGCGCAGTAATCTGGTATGGTCCAATAAATTTCGGAGTCAACTTTCTTGACTTAATAGCTCTGCCAACACCAGTTGTAGGCGTGACCCTTAGAAATACATGATCACCCTGCTCAAATTCCAAAGGTCTGCGACGCTTGTCCGCATAACTCTTTTGACGATCTTGCGAAATCTTCATTTTCTCTTGTATCCTATTGATTTTCTCTGTAGTTTGCTCCACCATTTCAGGTCCAACAATCATACTCTCTCCGTCCTTATACCAGCATAAGGGCGTATGACACTTGCGTCCATACAAAGCCTCATAGGGTGCCATTCCAATACTTGCGTGAAAACTGTTGTTGTAAGTGAATTCAATCAATGGCAGCACTTCATCCCAGTTTCCTCTGTCATCCAACACGCATGCTCTCAATAGATCTTCCAAGGACTGATTTTTCCTCTCAGTTTGTCCGTCTGTTTGTGGATGGTAGGCTGAACTCAATTTCAGTTTTGTCCCCAAAGCTTCATGCAACGCTCCCCAAAAATGAGATGTGAACTTTGGGTCACGGTCCGATACTATACTTGATGGAACGCCGTGTAACCTCACAATCTCAGTGATGTAGATTTCTGTAACACCCCAAGTTTAAAACA
The DNA here is from genome assembly GCA_037974295.1 of Cicer cuneatum. NCBI lineage: Eukaryota > Viridiplantae > Streptophyta > Magnoliopsida > Fabales > Fabaceae > Cicer > Cicer cuneatum. Next base: position 11,042,286 of record JBBPBO010000002.1, on the reverse strand, counting down.
CAGCGCGAGTGTATTTTTTTATTTTTTTTAAAACGAATACATAAATAAAAGAGTTTTCAGAATTCCGTTTCAAGGAAATTAAAATCAATTCAAATTAAATATCATTCGACTTCGTAATCAAAAATAGTAAGGAATTTAAAACAGCAACATCACAATTAAATCGAATGAGATATTTATCGAAATTTGATCTTTATAATATACTAAAATAAAGATACATCAAAATATTTATCAGAGTGCGGAAGAGTTTTACAATAATTCCCAAAATCAATATTTACAACCATTGAGTTCAAAACCCTATACATAAGTCTACTCTGATCATACCCTAAGCTACAGTAGAATTACAATATTCACAAGTCTTTTCTTCGCCCAGCTGCTCATCTCTTTGCATAGCCCACAAGTAAAGATCAAGGGAAAGTAACGACGTTCCCCATCGTTAGTATGAACATCAGGGGTACGGTTCTGAATCTCATATGAGGGCAAAGCCCAATTCCACAATAATTGTAAAGGGTCACCGACCGAAAATAACAATTACCACATAGCAGTTATATCAAGAATATCAAACATATTCATAGTACATGATGATAAATAAGGATGCTAAATTTTGAAATACATGTCATTTGTACTTTACAAAACAGCAACCAAGTAAGTATAGAAATCATGATGTAAGCACAAACATCAATTCATCCGAAATTACAGATTTCAAAACAATACTTACTCACACAACAATTTTCCACCATGAACATAAAATCAAAACGTGACCCTCCGGTCAAACACTCCGATGCAATATGTATATGCTCATGTTCATAAATTCTTGGAATCACTAAGGTGCAGTCGCTTACAGACCAGCACAATTTAACAGCCCTCATGACCAGGGTGCAATGGCATACAGATCAGCACCAGTGCAGTCGCATACAGACTAGCACTCGTGCAGTCAATACAGACCAGCACGTTTGACATAAACCAAGGTACAATCACTACAGATCAGTACCTAGTGCAATCACTACAGATCAGCACTCGTGCAATCACTACAAATCAGCACGTGGCTGCGCATTTCAGGGTACAAACACTACAGTCCAGTACCAGTGCAGTCGTTTATCTGAACAACACTTATATACCAAGGTACAATCACAGATTAGTACCTAGTGCAATCACTACAGATCAGCACTCGTGCAATCACTACATATCAGCACGTGGATGCGCATTACTCTGTGGCCCATCGCGGGTACCACCTGACTATGCCATGCATGAGTATGCATTGTTTCACTTCATTGAAAACAGTATGCAACCTTAGTAAAATTCATGCATTTTCCTCATTTTTCAAAACATCTCAACACATTCAAAGATTAACCATTCAAGCAAGCATTACACTTTGCATTACCTCAAAGTTCCACTCTTTATTAACAAAGGTTTTTCCCCAACTGTTAAGATTCAAAGCAGTGATTAAAACTGAGGTTTTCTGGCAAAAATACGAATCTGTATTCGAATACAGCTTCATTGTATTCGAATACAGAAGCCAAACAAGGCAGAATCAACATCCTGTATTCGAATACAGACTCCTTGTATTCGAATACAGAGGCTGTCACAGTACAAAAATCAGAATTTCTACAACTTCAGTAAATTCTCAAAAACTTCATCATCACCACTTCAAACTATCACCAAATTTCCATTTTTAATCACCACAAACCTTCCCAAGGTACCCCAACACTTAAGGTTTATAAAACAATGTTAAAAACTTGAATTTCTGAAAAACACGAATCTGTATTCGACTACAGCTCCCTTGTATTCGAATACAGAAGCTAAAGCAGTGAAAAATCAGCATTCTGTATTCGAATACGAGGTTGTCGTAGTCGAATACAGATGCGAACTCAGTGGCAAAAGTTGTAAATCTGTATTCGGCTACAGAGGGTCGTAGTCGAATACAGAAGCTAAGTCAGAAGCAACTTCAGTAAATTCTCAAAAACTTCATCATCACCACTTCAAACTATCACCAAATTTCCATTTTTAATCACCACAAACCTTCCCAAGGTACCCCAACACTTAAGGTTTATAAAACAATGTTAAAAACTTAAATTTCTGAAAAACACGAATCTGTATTCGACTACAGCTCCCTTGTATTCGAATACAGAAGCTAAAGCAGTGAAAAATCAACATTCTGTATTCGAATACGAGGTTGTCGTAGTCGAATACAGATGCGAAGTCAGTGGCAAAAGTCAGATGCGAATACAGATTGTTTTTACAAAACCCAGCAAAACACAGATTCACTCAAATCAGAATAACCTCACTGATTTTTAACAAAACAAAATCAGAACCAGAATCATCATTCAGCACACACAGAATGATTTCCAAAACATAACACCATGTTTTTCACAAACATAAACCAATAATCATTCATCACACATGCATTTACAGCCCTAAATGCAATCTAAAAAGTTGGAAGGTGCCCTTACCTTAGTTACGTTCCCTTAGCTCGTACGCTTCTGCGACAAAAGCCGACGATACTCCCGTTCGCGTTCGCCGCTACAAAAATTAGTTCTTTAGCTCTGTAACGATAAGAGGAATGACTTTCGTACTCGAAACTTTCTGATTCGACACTCAGATTTTCCAGAACGATGACTTTTGAGTAAACTGTTTTTCTTCACCAACACTCAGAAAATTAGAAGAAGAAGAAGATAAAGCAGAAACTGTCGTACAGAGGAAAGAAGAAAAGCTTCTCACTTAAGTATCCACTTAAATGCAACTGACACAGCAGAGGAGAGAGGAATTGTTTCCTTTTTCACAAATATCAATGCCACCTCACCAACTCTTATATTAAAATATCTTCTGATCCTCTAGCAATTAATCCGTTTCGTGGCAAATAGCAGAAAATATCTTAATTAATCGGCCCGATAATTTAATTACTCGAAATTAAATTAATTCATCCATCATCCATAATTTTAATTCCAACTTCAAAACAATTAATTATATATATATACACAAAATATACATATATTGAATATTACACCAATATTCCCAAAATACCCTTAAAATCAAATCTGAATTTAATTTTAAAATTTAAGGGTCTTACAATTTCCGTCAGCTTATCTACCTTATAAGTGGTTCTTACCGGTAGGAAATGTGCGGACTTCGTCAATCGATCTACTATTACCCAAATAGATTCATTCTTTTTCCTTGTCTTGGGCAGTCCTGTTATAAAGTCCATGGAAATGCTGTCCCACTTCCATTCCGGTATGTCCAAAGGTTGCAGCATCCCAGCAGGTCGTTGATGTTCCACTTTCGCTTTCTGACAAGTCAAACAGGCTGATACGTACTCCGCTACGTCCTTCTTCATTCCTGGCCACCAGAAATTTTGCCTTAAATCCTGGTACATCTTGGTTGCTCCAGGATGAATACTTAACTTACTCTTATGAGCCTCTTCTTAAATTTCTCTTCTCATCTCTGCAACTTCCGGTACACAAACCCTTCCGTTACATCTCAGAATATCATTTGTTCCGATGCTGAATTCAGTGGTCTGTCCTTGCGCTATCAAATTCCTCTTTTCTTGGATCAATGCGTCATCTTGCAGGTTTGCAATCTCCTCCAGTAATCCACTTGAAATTGTTATCATTCCACACTTTAACATTCCTGGTGCAAACTTTACGTCCAAATGTAGATCTCTAAATGCTTCCCACAACTCCTGTTGTCTGGCCATCATCATGGAAGATACTGACACGCTCTTCCGACTCAATGCATCAGCCACCACATTGGCCTTTCGAGGGTGGTACTGCAATGAAAAGTCAAAATCCTTGAGAGTCTCCATCCATCTTCTCTTACGCATGTTCAATTCCTTCTGATCGAACATATACTTCAAGCTTTTATGGTCGCTGAACACCATGAATGTGCATCCATATAAGTAGTGTCTCTAAACCTTTAACGCAAACACTACTGCAGCCAGCTCCAAATCATGAGTGGGGTAGTTCCTTTCATGAGTTTTCAACTGTCTTGAGGCGTATGCTACAGCTTTCTTGTGTTGCATCAAAACACATCCCAAACCTTGGTGAGATGCATCGCAGTAAACTTCATATGGTTCCTCTGGCTGTGGCAATACTAACACTGGTGAGGTTGTCAACTTTTCCTTTAGCAACTGAAAACTCTCCTCACACTTCTCCGTCCATGCAAACGGCTGATTCTTCCTGGTGAGTTGTGTCAGAGGAGCTACAATCTTAGCAAATCCTTCAATAAAATCTCCTGTAGTATCCTCGCATTCCGACAAAACTCCTTATGTCCGTGACAGTCTGGGGCTGTTTCCAGGCAAGAATTGTCTCAATCTTTGTCGGATCGACCGCGATTCCTTCTTTCGTTATCACATGTCCCAAGAAATTCACTTCCTTTAGCCAAAACTCGCACTTCGACAAATTGGCATACAGCTGCTTTTCGCGTAAGACTTCAAGAACTTGGCGTAAGTGCTCTTCATGTTCTTCTTCGTCCTTTGAATAAATCAGAATATCGTCGATGAATACCACCACGAACTTATCCAGAAACGGGCTGAATATCCTATTCATATAATCCATAAATATTGCTGGTGCATTCGTAACTCCAAAAGGCATAACGAGATATTTATAGTGTCCGTAACGAGTCCTGAAAGCAGTCTTTTGAATATCTCCTTCTCTTACTCGAATATGATGGTATCCCACTTCAAATCAATCTTTGAAAACACTGATGCTCCCCTCAATTGGTCCATTAAATCATCGATGCGTGGTAATGGATATTGATTCTTGATAGTCACCTTGTTAAGTTACCGATAATCCACACATAAACGTGAACTTCCATCCTTCTTCTTAACCAACAACACCGGAGCTCCTAAGGGCGACACACTTGGTCTGATAAATCCTTTCTCCAATAATCCTTCAATCTGACCTTTAAGCTCGCTTAATTCCAATGGCGACATCCGGTACGGCGCAATGGAAATAGGTCCAATTCCGGGGTGTAAATCAATGAAGAATTCCACCTCTCTTACCGGGGGTAATCCTGGAATTTCCGTCGAAAATACGTCCGGATATTCTTTGACTAACATCACATCTTCTATGTTCACATCCACCTTGGTCTCCATGTTAGCCAATGATAAAAATTCCTGAGTTCCTTCTCTCAGTGATACTCCGAGTTGGTTAGCAGCCAAATACCGAGCGACTCTAGGTTCGGGGAAAAGAACCATTTTTCGAGCGCAATCCAATACTACGTAGTTATACATCATCCAATCCATACCGAGAATGATCTCGAGTGATTGTAGGGGTAAACAGATTAGATTGACCAAGAAATCTCTATTCTGTATCGTTACGGTACAGTGTAAACATGCAGAGTTTACAGTCAAAGTCTTAGCAGGTGTAGAAACAACCAAATCAAAAGGCAAAGTAGACACAGACAACTTCAAACGATGCACACAATCCATAGCAATGAAAGAATGGGTTGCCCCCGAATCAAAAAGTGCAGTTAGTGTGTTACCTGCAATCTCATAGTCTTGCTATGTTAAATTTTGAGCTTGTCTTCCAGCTTCACCACCCATGTGATAAACGCGGCCTCTAGCAGTAGGACGAGTAGCCCTAGTCACGTTCACAATTGGCTCCACCTTCGAAACCCGGCAATCCCTCACCACGTGTCCTGGCTTGTGGCAGTTGAAGCACAACAAATCCATCATAGTACAAGCAGTCGCAATATGTCCTTCATTTCCACAGCGATTGTTGGAACCAAGTTGGTTCTAAGTACTTAGGATTTTGATGCTTACAAATGTACTCAATGTAAACTTATTTTGTACTTTGAATTATTAAGTTAAATGCCCCAGAAACGAAGGAAACAGAAGCAGAGATCAAAGGAAAATGAATTCTGGAATTTCCAGAAGATGTTCCAGGATGTCAAACCATCACCAGATGATATGTTTGGTGGCCCAGAACAGAAGGAATAAAAATCATAATGAAACATGGATCATACCATTGGAAAGCCTGCCAGAAGGAGAGTTGTTACAGACAAACAGGAGTCAAATATCAATTTTATTCCAGAAATTATTCTGACCAAAAGATGGCCTGGCAGTGAAAAATTACACAGTCCTGACTTGTTCCAGACTTGACCAGAAGGTATGTTTATGAGTCCAGAACAAAAGGATCAATTCAGATTTGGGCCAGATCATAAGATAGCATGATTTAGGGCATGGAACTAAGTCCAGACCAAAAGAAATGAGTTCTAGAATCAATTCAGACCTGGTCCAAAATTAAAGGTAAAATGTCCAAACTGAAATATTTTTTGTTCAAGTTAATTTCAATTTGTTCCAGACCAAAGTCCAGAATCTGTCCAGATCAGAGTAAAAATTTCCAGATCAATGGTTCAGAAATAATTATTTGGTCCAGTGATGGTCCAGATCAGAAAATCAGACCATGGCCCAGTGGTGGCCGAAATCAGAGGGTTAGGAAGTGTGGTCCAGGAATGGCCAAAATCAGAGGATCACAGAATATCAAATAGGCTGGTCCAGATGTGGACTATCGCATTAAGATCCAATGGTGCAGATTTGATCATAAGGATTAAAGAAGAAGAATGAAAAATGTTCAAAACAGAATTGGAGAAAAAGGCTCAAAACAGAATCTGAGCAAAAAGCTCAAAACAGAATCTGAGCAAACTACTCCAGAATATTCTCAAAATAGATTAATCTAAATATACTGCAGAAGTAAAGCATCAATGAAGTTCTAAAGTTCAACTATAAATAGAGACTTAATGCTGAAGAATAAAGTAATCGAAAATCACAAAAGAGTCATACACTTCCAAAGCAACAAACACCCAAATTTTCATAGAAGTCAATTGTGAGTTTTAGCTTTCAAGAAGCAAGTACTCGTGTTATTTTCTTTCCACTGTGGCACATCTAAGTTGTTGAAGTAGAGTCAAAAATCTGAGGGAGTCACTAGAGGTAGCAGGGTACTTGGCAATTAGATAGGGTTGTATCTAAGTTGTTGAAGTAGAGTCTACAAACTAAGGGAATCAGAAAGGGTAGCAAGGTAGTTAGCAATTAGATTCATAGTGTTGTGATTTCTTCTACAATCTGGGGTTGTCAGATTGGCTGAAGACAAGGTTGTTTTCCTCAAGAAGTCTAGGATTGTTAGACTATTGAGAAGACTGACTTGGAGGGTCAGTAGCAAGGTCGTAATTCAAGATTGAATTAGTGAAATCCTTCAAGGGGAAGGGACTGGACGTAGCCTCGTTAACGGTGAACCAGTATAAAATCTGTAAGTTTTATTTTTATTTTTATCTGCTGCTAACTCTGTTTTTAATTATACATTAAGTTTTGTTTTAAAAGTATAAAAACAGAAAAAGATTCAAGTTAGGTCAAACACAATTCAACCCCCCTTCTCGTGTTTGCACCTTCAGCGATAACACCGAACTCCTTGTCCTAATTGCCGTCCAAAGCTCTGGTTTCCCGGCCGATTCTGGCCTCTCTTGCTGTTTGGTGGCCGGTTATACGGCTTGGCCACTTGCTTCCCTTTATTGTTCTGATTATGTACCCGACTAGGCCCTCCAGAGTTAAAGTTTCCCCCTCTGTTGGCCCTCCGGTTCTTCATCTCTTCCACCTCTCTACACTTCTCTACTAGCACTTGGAAACGTTGTATTCCCAATGGTAGGACTAAATCTTGGATTTCGTACTTCAATCCATTCTGAAAGCGATGACACATGAACTGTTCATCGACTTCTTCCCGGAAGAATCTGAAGTGTCTAGACAGCGACTCAAACTTAGCTGCGTACTCCCCTACTGTCATATTCCCCTGGTACAATTTCAGGAAGTCATCCCCCAACTTAGTCCTAGTGCTCATTGGGAAGTACTTGTCTAGAAACTTCATTTTGAATGACTCCCAGGTCACTTCTTCTTGAGCTGACCCCATCAGCAATCTCGTACTCCTCCACCAATACTCTGCATCCCCTATCATCAGGTACGTGGCATAGTTGACTTTCACCTCCGCCCGACAGTTAATCATCTCAAAGATCTTATCCATCTCTTGGATCCACTGGTCCGCTCTCTCTGGACCCTCATCACCCATGAACTTGGGAGGATTATGACGACGAAAATCCTCTAATCCTCTAGATTCAGCAGCGCGAATCTCTCTTTCTCTATTTTCCAGATCGCGCTGAGTCTTGGCAGTCGTCTGTGCAGCAACAGACGCAGCCATGTTGTTGATTGCTTCAACCATCCGATCTTCCCGGCTGACATTTGTTCTTGCGGTGTCATCTCTTCGGCGAGGCATTGTTTCCTACAAAACCATCATCACTTCAGTCACACCACAACTTACTCAAGACTTGACACTTTAACTACTTGCTTTTATGCATGATCAGCTAATAACTCAAAACAAATACTTTAAATCAGAGCTTTATTCCAAAACTTTAACCAAATGCTCTGATACCACAATTGTAACACCCCGAGTTAAAAACACAGCGCAGATGTATTTTTTTTTCTTCAAATAAATATTAAAAATGAGTTTTCCAAAATTAATATCAAGGGAATTAAGATAAAATCAGTTCATTTCAAAGATTATCACCCAATCAGTGTCAGAGTGCAGAATAATACAGCGGAAAAAGTAATACATTAATTCCCAAAATAAAATTACATTTCCCAAAACTCAAGACCCTATACAAAAGTCTAGATTGACCATGCACTAAGCTACAGCAGCACGATCTCCACCGTATCCTCTATAAGTCTCGTCTTCAGCCAATCGTCTGTCCCTCTGCGTTGTCCACGTAGACTCCGTACATAAAGATCAGGGAAAACTAACGACGTTTCCGTCGTTAGTGTATCCGTCGGTAGGACGGGTTCGGGTAACATCTGAGGGCAAAGCCCAAAGTCCACAATATAATAGCAAGGGTCACCGACCGAAATTAACAAATATTCACATAGCATATATTGCACAACAACAATTATAATCATGGTATAGCATATGATGATAAGGAAAATAATAATGCTCATTTGAAATTTAATGACATATATGCCTTTTCAAAAACAGCAACCAATCATTATGAAATATGTGGTAAGTACAAACAACATCTCAACAAAACACAATCATTAAATCAGAATTTCAGATTCTGGACAGTACTCACACACATTCAATTTTCCACTCATTCATCATATAATCAACGTGACATACCGGTCAATACCTCAATGCAATATGTATATGCTCATGTATACAGTTTCTTGGAATCACCAAGGTGCAGTCGCTCAACAGACCAGCACATTATGTTTTGACTTTAACGGCCCTCAAGACCAAGGTGCAATCGCTCAACAGATCAGCACCCAGTGCAGACGCTCAATAGTCCAGCACTCGTGCAGTCGCTTAACAGACCAGCACGTTTGACATATACCAAGGTACAATCGCTCAACAGATCAGTACCTAGTACAGACGCTTAACAGTCCAGCACTCGTGCAATCGCTCAACAGATCAACACGTGGCTGCGCATTTCACGGTACAGACGCTCAACAGTCCAGTACCAGTGCAGACGCTCAACAGTCCAGCACTCGTGCAATCGCTCAACAGATCAGCACGTGGTTGCGCATTACTCTGTGGCCCATCGCGGGCACCACTTGACTATGCAATGCATGAATATGCAGTGTTTCACTTCTCTAGAAACATAATGCAAAAACAGAAAATTCATGCTTCTCATCATGTTTAAAATATTTCAGCATAGTCAGAATTAACATCATCACAATCATGATTAAACAATTCATTAATCATTAACACTTTGAAAGGTTTTCCCAGACTCTTAAAAATTCAATCACAGAGTTTAAAACTGAGGATTTCTGGAATTTTACGAATCTGTATTCAAATACAACTCATCTGTATTCGAATACAGAAGCTAAAAACAGTGCAGAATGACACTCTGTATTCGAATACAGCCCTCTGGTATTCGAATACAGAGGCTATCTCAGTTCACAAAACACCTCTTTCATTTCATTAGTAAAGTCTTAAAAACTTTATCACCACCATTTCAAAATATCACCAACAGTTCCAGTTTAATTCACCACAACAATTCCAACATTCCCAAAACACTCAGGGTTTACAAACACTCTTGAAAACTTGGAATTTCTGGAAACTCGAATATGTATTCGAATACAGACTCCTTGTATTCGAATACAGAAACATGAAACTTTAATTTTAACATTCTGTATTCGAATACCGCATGCCTGTAGTCGAATACAGAAGACAAAACCTTGAAAATTCAATCTTTTCTCCCATTTCTTTAAAGGTTTTCAATACTTCATCCTTTCCTCTTCAAAATATTTCAAACCTCCTTTTAAAATTACTTTAACCCTTCTCAAAGTTTCCCAACACTTTAAAATGTATATCTCAGTGTTTAAAACTTAATTTTATGGAAAACACGAATCTGTATTCGAATACAGCTTCCTTGTATTTGAATACAGAAGCTAAAAACAGTGCTTCTGGAAAATCAGTTTACAAAAAACATGTTAATTACTTGTGAATCAGTTTGGAAAATTTAGAAGGGTATAATTAGTATTTTCGAATTTTGTAAAAAGTGCAAAAAATGCAAAAACTTCCTTCAGGAGGTCTGTTCCTGGAGAAGATACCTCTCACTAGGGCAAAAAAACATTTGCTTCAGGAGGTCTCTCCCTGGGGAAGAGACCTCCTGAAGGTTCTAAAAAGTAGGGCAATTCTGTATATGTTTTCAAAAGTGGGGCATTTTGGTATTAAAATTTCAAAAAGAGGATATATAGATAAAAAAAATTCGATTTTTTAAGCCACACTAGTATTTAAGTGTTTTTTGAATTTAAAGGTCTTAATTATCTTTAATTCAACATCATCCCCTCATCTAAATTTATTTTATAAAAATACTAATAAAGAAATATGTGCGATCCACATCATTGTTATTTTATAGTATGTATCACGTTCAGATTTTAAATAAAATTTTAATTTTATATATCAGTGACAAATATTTATTCTATATTTTTATATCTTTATCACTGACAAATATTTTTTTTTCGTGTTTTTGTATGTGTTACTGAAAAATATTTATCCTGTGTTTTTTTAATACTTCTATTTATCAATGACAAAGATTTGTCATTTTTTTTTTAATATTTATTCGTGATAATATTTGTCTCATATTTTTTTTATATATCTATGACAAATATTTGTTACATGATTTTTATATTTATTATTTTCAAATATTTTTCTTGTATTTTTTTTATGCATCAATTATAAATATGTATCTCGTGATAATATTTTTTTTTCTTTTTTAAATATTTATTAATAACAAATATGTATCCCGTCTTTTTTAATATTTATTAATGATAAATATGTGTCATGTATTTTTTTATGTATAAATGACAATATTTATGTCGTGATTTTTTATATTTATCATTTGACAAATATTTGTCATATTTTTTTTTTCATGCATCAATAACAATTATGTATTTCACATTTTTGTAATTACACAATGATTCTATGTTTTTGACATCAATGAATCCATTACGTTAAAATGTTAATGTTAAACGACAATTATGTAATTTTTAATTAAAATTACAATCTTTTTTTGTGTAATTATATTGTTGTTTTATTAATGCAGTTTTGTTAGTTTTTTTTGTTGTTTTAGTTTTTTAATATGCATTTTTTTTAATTAATTACAGTTTTTGATTTTAAATGCTAATTACTTTTATCTCACTTATTAATATTTCAATAATAAAATTAATTAAGATAATAGTGTAATTTTTTTAGTTTTTATTTTCTTAAATTTCAGTTGATTGCTGGTGCTTAATTTTCTTAAATTGGTAGTTGGTGAAGTATTTCAAAATTCCATAAAAAAATAGTGTCGCAAATTCCATCCAAAATTAATTACTTTCTAATTTAGGTAATAAGGAAAAAAGGTAATAGGAAAAGTAAAGGCAAAAGTTTAACGTTAGGTAAATGCAAACGACATTTAACGGTAACGAAATTCAAATTTGAACGATCCTATCGCTCACCCAAGTTGGAACCACTGTCTAATCTCTCTCGCTCTCAATCTTTTTTTTTTGTCACCAACAATTTGCTCTATTCTCACTCCAAATTCCTTCTTCATTGCAAAAGACTCCGTCTTTACATGGATCAGATCCAATCCAACGATTTTCAGAACTATCCACAAACCCTAATTTCAGACCTGAAAGATTCAGTGATGGAAGATGCCCAAGACTCCTTGTTCGATTCCATCATTTGCGATTCCACTTCAAGAATAATTTCAACTGGTTTTACCAGATCTCAAAACGCAGGTTAGAATCTCCCAATTTGAGTTTATAATTTTTACACACATTAGGATGAATATATGAAAATTAGATTGGAAAAAAAAGGTTCCTTTTTTCACTCTTTCTTAGGTCCATTTTTCAGTTACACTTAAAACAAACTTGCTTCTCAATCGAATTTCAAAGTTTTTTAATCTATTCTCTCTACTTACAAAAATGTTGGCTGGCTGTGGCTATTATACAGTAAATTAGGGTTAATTGGGGCTTTAGAATTCTGGTTTAGGTTTTGATAAATTGTAAATTTGGCTAGTTTGAAAAATGTAACTTTAATCTAAGCACACTACAATGTTCCAAGAATTATGAAAGAACTTAAGATTAATACTTAAGTATTAATGTGTTGAATCAAAGTGTTTTTTCTTCTTCTTTCTAATGTATATCTATTGAAGCAGAGGAGTGTTTCATGTTTGTAAATGCGGGAGGAGAAGCATCTAATGAAGCAGCTGATGGAGTAACATTCCTCGGTGATACCTTTTATGATGGTGGCAATGTTTTTCGCACAAATGAGCAAATAGTGGCAGGTGGAGATTACCCATCTATTTATCAATCAGCTAGGGTGGGAAGTTTTTGTTATAGAATTGATAACCTTCCACCTGGAAACTATCTTGTTGACCTTCATTTTGTGGAGATCATTAACATAAATGGGCCAAAAGGAATGAGGGTGTTCAATGTATACATACAAGAAGAAAAGGCAAGCTTTTTCACACAAACTATACCTTTTTGTTATGCTTTTACTACATTTGAGTTGAGAAAGTTATACATATAATAGCTTGAACTCATTTTTTTGTTTACTCACATACTATTACATAATATAGTTTGAGCTCATTTTTTGTTTATTCAAATAATAATATGGCAGGTTCTATCTGAATTGGACATCTATGCAGTTGTTGGAGTCAACAAGCCACTACAATTGATTGATTCTAGGGTCACTGTGAAGAATGATGGGGTGATTCTCATAAGATTTGAAAGTATAAATGGAAGCCCAGTTGTTAGTGGGATTTGCATTAGGAAAGCGACAAAGGCGTCAGGTACTTAATTTCTTTTTACTGTGCTTGATTAATTTATCCAGTGGAATTGATGTCACTCAGAAACTTGTTATCTTCAATATTTTGTTAAACAGTTCCACCAGAGAGAAGTGATTTCATAAAATGTAACTACTGTGCTGCGCAGATTGAAATTCCTTCATCACAGGTTAGAGATGCAAACTAGTGGATAGGTGTCTGTTTGAGGTGTGAAGTATCATAAACTCACAACATTTTGTGTTTCCTTCTTTTAATTGGAATGTTTCAGATGAAATTTATGCAGACAAAATCTACGGCTAAGTATGAGAATAAGATAAAGGAGCTCACTATGCAGTGCGAGCTCAAGGCAAAAGAATGCTATGAGGCATGGACATCATTAACTGAAACGAGTAGGAAAATGGAAAAAGTTCAGACAGAGCTTGATCAAGTGACATTTAAGTCACTCACCACCGGTATGTTTTACTTTTTTACATGGTCTTCTGACAAGAGAAGTATGGAAATTAGAGTCTTCACACAGAACTTTCTTAACTTGGTTAATGAGATTTGTCGTCATGTATACGTAGGAGCTTAAAGATCTGATTATTTAATTTGCTATGCTTATGGTCGTAAATCGTGATAAAATTACCACAGTTAGATGTGCCCATGTGTCAATACCATCACAAAGGCTTTTTAAATTTCAATTGTTTTTGGTTCCTAGTCAAAATATTCCTAATTTTATTGTCAATTTCTGTCAGAACAAACTGTGGAGAAACAAGCCGAGAACCTGAGGAGTATTTCTAACAAGTATGAACTTGATCAGAAGAAATGGGCTGCAGTGATTACCAGTTTAGAGGAAAAAGTAAAGGTATATGGCAAGTTTACAAAGAGTGATACTTTAAGTTACCATCCGCCCTTTGTTTATAATTCGCTCCTACACATGAAAAATATATGCATTAAATTTATTTTGCAGTTGATGAAGAGTGAGCAGTCTCGGCTTTCCCTTGAAGCCCATGAATGTGTCGATTCAATCCCTGAATTAAACAAAATGGTTTTTGCAGTACAGGAATTGGGTATGCTTAAGTTACATTATTCAATCTCCACTTTTCTTAGTCTAAACTGAAGAGTTGCTCTTAATTTAGAGTTTGGAGTATGAATAGTGAGTGTTAAGGGACTAAAAATTCTTTTCTGCAGTTAAGCAGTGTGAAGATCTCAAGGTGAAGTACAATGAAGAGATGATACAGAGAAAGAAGCTCTTCAATGAAGTTCAAGAGGCTAAAGGTATAATATCGTGTATATATATTCTACATAGTTTAAGTAGACTTGGTTGCTATTTGAAAAGAATTATTATATGTCAAAGGTAATAAATTCTAATACGCTTCTGTTATGAATACCTAGGGAACATTAGAGTTTTCTGCCGTTGTCGACCACTGAATAAGGTTGAAACGTCAGCTGGGTGTACAACAGTTGTGGATTTTGATGCAGCAAAGGATGGATGCCTTGGAATTTTGACTACTGGCTCCACCAAAAAATCATTCAGATTTGACAGGGTTTATACACCAAAAGATGATCAAGGTAGCAAAGTGTAATATGTTTGCTTGACCAACACGTCATTGTTGTCATAATTATTTCACGATTCATATTATTATTACTTACACAATTGCAAGTGTAATAAAAGACCGTGTTTACTTGTTTAACAGTTGATGTTTTTGCTGATGCATCATCAATGGTAATATCTGTGCTGGATGGCTACAACGTTTGCATCTTTGCTTACGGACAAACAGGAACAGGAAAAACATTCACCATGGAAGGAACACAGCAGAATAGAGGAGTTAATTACAGGACTCTTGAGCACTTGTTTAAAGTCAGTAAGGAAAGGAGTGAAACATTTTCATATGATATATCTGTTAGTGTACTTGAGGTTTATAATGAACAAATTAGAGACTTATTGGCTACAGGACCAACATCAAAAAGGTAATTCTGTTGGGGTTGTCATTGATTTTCCATCGGTACAGTAATTATTAAAGCTTTGTCAAGCACGCTAGAATGCGCAATAGTACTAGTCTAAGTAGGAAACTAGTAAGCTGAAATGAAATGAAATGAATTCTCTTGAAATTGCTATCAGGTTGGAGATAAAACAAAACTCTGAAGGACATCATCATGTCCCTGGTGTTGTCGAAGCGAAGGTCGATAACATAAGTGATGTATGGAATGTACTGCAGGCTGGAAGCAATGCTAGAGCAGTTGGAAGTAATAATGTTAATGAGCATAGCAGTCGATCTCATTGGTACCAAGCCCATGCATTTTTTTCCCTATTTCATTACAATTTCTTGTCTAGGACCTCTACATAGATGCCAACTTTTCTTTTTCTATACTTACCAAATATCACTTGTTTTCTTGTTCAGCATGCTATGTATAATGGTAAACGCTAAAAATTTGATGAATGGCGAGCGTACCAAGAGCAAGCTTTGGCTTGTGGATTTGGCAGGTAGTGAAAGACTTGCAAAGACTGAAGTGCAAGGGGAGCGACTTAAAGAAGCACAAAATATTAATCGATCTCTTTCTGCTCTTGGAGATGTGATATCTGCTTTAGCAGCCAAAAGTAGTCACATTCCGTATAGGTATACCCACCGTTCTCTTTATTGTTTAAAGTGATATCTTGATATTTTAAAATGTAAGTTTCAATAATGCTATTTTCTTTTGGAGGTTTCAGGAACTCTAAATTGACACATTTACTCCAAGACTCACTAGGTATGTCTAGCTATTTCAGCTTTCTTTTAGTTTCTTGTTCATTTTTTATGAGTAAGATCCAGTTTCTGTAGGATTGATTATATTGGTAAATTTTGATGCGTATTTTTGTGTCTATATTGCAGGAGGTGACTCAAAAACTTTGATGTTTGTACAAATAAGTCCATCAGACCAGGATGTAGGTGAGACTCTGAGCTCACTTAATTTTGCAACTAGGGTGAGGGGCGTTGAGTTAGGTCCTGTTAAGAAGCAAATTGATACAAGTGAACTTCAAAAGACAAAAGCAATGGTAGGATGCTGATCCTTACTAGAACATATTGAATTTATTTCACCATCTTTTATAGACAAATTTATGCGTTCTTCCTTTTACACGTTGGTATAGCTTGAAAAAGCGCGAAGTGAGTGCAGAAGTAAAGATGAATCAATGAGGAAACTAGAAGAAAGTTTGCAAAGCATTGAGAGTAAGGCCAAAGGCAAGGATAATATCCACCGAAATCTACAAGAAAAGATTAAAGAACTTGAAGGCCAGATTGAGTTGAAATCATCCATGCAAAACCAATCGGAGAAACAAATTTCTCAATTATGTGAAAAGTTGAAGGGAAAAGAAGAAACCTGCTGTACTCTCCAACATAAGGTTCCTTTCTACATTCAAGAATGCTATTTGACATGTGGCTCATCTATACATTTGTTGGTAACAAGGGTTGTTTCGCATGGTTTTGCTCTTATAATTTATAAACTGCAAATTTCTTTGAAGTTTTACACAAATGTACCGTATGTATGTATCACAAATGACAGCCAGTGTTAGAAGTTATAACATAAATAAATAAATAACATACTTGGTTAATGGGTCTTTCGACATTCATGTCTAACTTGACACTTGCTTCTACTGAAGGTCAAAGAGCTAGAGAAAAAAATAAAAGAACAACTGCAGTCAGAGACAGCAAATTTCCAACAGAAGGTCCGTAACACATTTGGAAAACTGCTTCCTCCACTCTTCTCTAATTCTTAATTCTTGGCAAAACTTTAGCATGAAGCACCTGGCATCATCTTATGAGATGGTGCATGTTTGGAGAAAAGTTTTACTCTTCTTCGTTTGACGGAACTATTAGTTTGGTCCAAAAAAAAGTTAAGTCAGTTCTTGTACATTATGCAGGTTTGGGATCTAGAAAAGAAGCTGAAAGATCAGTTGCAAGGGTCTGAGTCTGAATCTTCCTTTCTAAAAGATAAGGTTGTCAAATGACTAGAGTTGCTCTTATAATATCTATTCTGGCGCTTGTTAAAGGAATATTTTCAGTGACCACTTTTTATATTCTTCAGATCAAGGAGCTTGAGAGAAAACTGAAAGAGCAGGAGCAGAACTCAGAAACCTTGCTTAAACAACAGGTAATAATATGTTAAATGTTTGATATTTGTTAACAGTCACATTATAGTAATATGTCTAAACTCCCTCCATACATTGAAAGGATTACTATTATTTGTTTTTGCCATTTTTTGATCTCTGGCATCTGTTAAGCGAGTTTGTTTCATTTTTATATTCATTAAAAATTCATGTGACAATGTGTCATTGCAGATGAAGGAACTAGAAGACAGATACAAAGAGCGAGAGCAACAGTGGCAACAAACTCATTGCTATGTCGAAGCAGTAAAGGCGACACCTGACACAGGTAAAAGCCGTGGAAGCGATGGATGTCCAGAAGAGATTGAGACACGCATTTTATGCAGTTCAAACACAGTTAACCGCCAGATAATTCAAGGTTCTGCTTTGTTAAAAGGAAATGATTCTACTCATCAGATGAGGAGTAAAAGGCAGTTCAGAAGCAATGAAATTGAAAACCATTTTGCCGTTCCATCATCCTCTTTACACGATCGAAAAATTACGAGGAAATCTGACCCGCCTAAAATTGTAAGGACTGGGAGACTAACAACAACAAAGCAGCCAGTCCTTGCTAGTCAAGTTCCCTTGTCTCATAAGAGAGCTAGCACAAGCAGAGATCAAGCTCAAGGAGTTAAAGAGAGGGAAAGTAAGAAGAAAATATGGTCAAGATAGGAGAAGAATCTCAATCTCTCTTGTAACAACATATTGGATATTGAATATTATTTGTGTAATTTTTAAGTAGAATCTCCACCTTCTCTTATGAAGTTATGATGAAAGCATGATTTGAAGTTGATTTTTTTTTTCATTTAGAAATTACAATATACGCAATCACGATTGTGTCATACTGAATGTACAATTTTATACTATCTCAATTTAAAATCATGGATATTGTTTTGTAATTATGCTTTCTGAGACGATATTATTTGAACACCTCTATCTAATGAATTCAAATTATTACATTTGAATTATTTATTTTTGGTAATTTTATGACTAAGTTATCAAACGTAGATGATTCAATTAAGATCCCATTATCATTTATGTGTATATTGAGTTGATAACAAAAATAATAGCAAAAAGTGACATAAGAGCATATTTCTATGCAACTTTTTTGTCATTTTTTTTTATTATAAAACAAATATAGATTAGAGAAGGCATACTTCCTTGCAACTTTTGTTGAATTGGAAAGGCAGTAGTTATTATATTGTCAAAAAAAATGTTGGAATTAACATGTAAAAGAAATTTTTAGGATAAAAATACATTTTAAAATGTCTTTATTGCCATCAATAATAGCCTAAAAATGTGAGTAATGCTTTCCTCTTCGTCACCATTTCTGTTTTATTCAATTCTTAATTTCGTCCACTGGAATTTGGACTACTGTATGAGAAGATTCAAAACCGATATCCTAGACCAGCCACCCCACCATTGAACTTCTTGTGCTTTTGTCCATTTAATTCTATCTTTTCATTTTCCACTTTCAAACTCTTCTTCGTTATCTTTGTTTTATGGAGAATATTTGATGTACACCCATACCCTTAGTATACATCTTTATGTGACATGTCAATGATATGAAAGGAAGAAAAAAGAAAGAAAAAAATGAAGTGTTAAATGAGTACTTGAAAAATTATTTTATATGAGATTTGCTAATATCTAACGTGTGTTTGAAACTTTGTGAATTCACATCCAATTCATGCATTTATATATAAGCCATTAATTGAAGCTTATCAATATTACGACTAAATTTACATTGAGATAAGAAATTTATCGATGAATTGTTAATCCAAACATACGCATAGTCAGTTTTTCACATAGTACGGTAACAAGCTATACTTAAGAAATAGTTAAACATACTCAATGACCTAATTTTCTAATTAGGCTTTAATTTTTTTTCATTATATAATTAATTAATGTTTTTTTGAAGGTTTGTATTAAACTTAACCTTAGCTAGCTAGTTTCATCAGCAATCTATCAAGCATTGTGTGCCAAGCAAATTAGATAACCACCTTTATTAATAATAATTTCTTAATACTCATTTTTTTAATAAAATAAACACTTCTTAAAATTTATAAGTTTAGTGATATGATTATCAACGGTGTCACACGCTAAATGACGTAAGAGAAAAATATTTTAAAAAAACCACCCACATTATGCATGTAGAGTTGGGTGTCTTTTTTGTGTGTTGAACTACATTTCTCTATGATTATTTTTTTCACAACAAGCACTACCGCAAAAGAAAATAATGGTCAGACATTAAATTCTACAAGCCATAATGATCAAAGACTCCAAACCTAGCTGTAATTCTTTATCAAATTAATTTCAGATGTACAGATTTTAATTAATAGTTCATAAATTTGTTGGGTATGTTTAACTTAATTATCTTTTCTAGGTTAAATGGATTGTGGAAGTGGAAATAGTGTCAAAACAATGGAAGTGGAGACGTTTGGGCCTGATTAAAAGGTGATTTTAAATTCTGTTTTCTATTTTTGAACTATAAAAGAAAATTGACCTAATGATGTTTTTTTTCCCTTAATTTTTTAGCCAAAAACAAGAACAACATGCCGAGAATAATATATTTCTACCTAGTCTAATATATTTCAACGCTTAATTATTAGTATCAATTATAATTTATATATTTAATCATTTACTATCAAATTAGATCTCTATATTTAACCACTTATAATATTAATTTAGTTCCTAAATAAAACATTAATCAACTAAGTTTGTTAGAAAGACGAATGTGAATACCGTTTAATCAAGGATTATTTGAGTGTATATTAACAAATTATAAACAAATTTAGTAGTTTATATAATGTTAATCTGATCTATAAGATGCAACTCTGCGAAGCACGAAGAATTCGCACAAATACTAATTATGTTAAGTATAAGTTAAAATTTAGAATAATTTAAAATTATTTAGACATGTCATAATATTAATTGAAAAATCTAAAACTATATTAAATATAAAAAAATATAAAAAATATTTAAAAATATGTATTAACTAAAATGATCTTAGAAATATGTGTATAATTCTTTTATTGTACGCATAAATATATCATTGTACTTTAACATTTGAAATTTATTTTAAAAAAGACATTTCTTCCTTTTAACAGTTAGTCATGAACTATAGTTCTAGAGTGTTCTAAGAAAATTTGTTGGTCTTTGTATATGTGGAATCATGTTCTTCCTTTATGTTTCTGGTCATACATATGATTGCATGTATTTGGTTAGTGGGGGAAACTATCAAGTGATTAAAGTTGGTGTGGGGGCCAAAGTTTTATTTTCGGTGTAGGATAAGGTTAGGAACACAAATGATGATTGATAAGTATGGAGTATATAATTTTTGGTCTCGTATATGTCATGAGCTTCTTGCACTATGTAAGTTGTAAAATGACGGTTTGCACTCACACAACAATCCAACAACAACAAGAAAAGTTTGTCTCTCCAACTCACGTTAATCACGCACTAACTTCATGTTCTTCGTTTCTTAGGTCACCCTTCCTCTTTCTCTCCTTCTCTTGCGTGACTCATGTGAATCATTTGAACCCCCAACAACAACAAAACACATACACACATATGACATAATATAGAAACACATTAAGCCCCTTTATTTTTATCAAAAAATAAAATAAAATAAAATAAAATAAAATTACACAAGTTTTACAAATATTTAAGATTTTTGACACAATATTTACATAATACTACTTCTATCCTTAATTACACTATTACAATTTACTAGATACATTTTGTTTCTTTTCTAAATATATCTCTTATAAATAGTACTAATTTGTCTTGAAAGTTGAAAATTTTATCTTAAATACATTTATACACAAAAGACTTTTGTTGTTGTGAAAGACACAAGAAAATTTAGTAATAGTCATCAAGGGTGGATCTAGGGTGTAGCTAATGGAGACTTTCTTGCTCCCACAAAATTACAAAGATTTATTTTATTAATACTATATTTTTATTTTAAGCTCCATAAAAACTAATAGTTTTAGAAAGCACTGTTGTGTGTTCAATGATATATGTACTTTTAAAATTAGTTTTGTTTTTAATTACTTGCAGCAACTACAACTATTGAAAGATGTTTTTCTCACAAATTTTGTGATGAATGAAATGTACAATTGTACTAAAGATAAGTGGTTGAATAATTTGTTAGTTGTATATATAGAAAGTGATATATTTAATAATATTGACAATAAAAAAAATTATTAAATATTTTTATAATATAAAATTTTATATAAGACAATTATAATTTATAGATACTCTTATGTATTATAAGTTTGTTCAGTCATTATAATTATATATTATATAAAAAAATTAATAATATTTTTCTTTCATCTAAATATATATACTGTTTTATTTTCACCATAAGAATGAAATTTCTAAATTCGCTGCTAACTTTTTATATTCTAAGAAGTTATATTCATTGATTAATTTTTTAAGAAGAGTACATATTCATTAATTAAACTTTACAATATATGGCTCAATTATTAAAAAGAGAAAATACTATACGGGTGAATTTGAATTTTCACTTGCTAAGTACGTTTTACAGAAAGGGAAAATAGTGCAGTTTGCATGAAAATACATGTCTATAGATATATGTAAGGAATGAAGGAGTAAAGAGGTATATCATACAATAATGCAAATGTTTGACGCATTTGTGGGGTCAAAGTATTTTCGCGCTAACATAGAAAGTGAGGAATAAAGATGACAAAGAAGCAAAAAAAGCAAAGTTAATTGCTTTTCTTTTCTTTTCCTCTCTCTCTCTCTCTCTGTACATGACACAGTATTATTGCAATGAGAAGAATCGATATTAATCAGTGGCAAAATAGCACGGATGAAATGAAAAGGCTCATTCTCCAACACACTCTAAAGCTAAACTAAACATTTTTATTTTTTGCAGCAACAAAAAGCCGAACCCTAAGCTTTATATAGAACAAATGAGCATTTTGATCTTTTTGAAAGTATAAAAGTCGAGCATTTACTACTCTCTTAAACTGAAAAACTTTAATCAATTTAGTTTTTCAATTGTAATATATATTTTTAAGAAATATTCATCACATTAATGAAAGACCTATATATATATATATATTGGTTTGAATAGTCTTTTAATATTGTATTAAAATAAAATAGAACATTTGAAAATGTGTTACTAAATCTAGTTAAAATGATTAAATTATTTGATTAGGTTCAGTTTAAGGAATAAATTTCTATTTTAAAAATTTGATTTTTAATTTGATTGATATTTATAATTTGAAGAAATAAAATATTAATTTACTCTTTTAATTAGATAAATGCCGTACATATATACAATCAAATGTTTTTCTTAATAAATATAATGAAAGTTACAAATTTATGTAATTATTTTTAAAAAATTTAGTTATTTGATTGAGTAAAGAATAATAATATTTTTATAAAAATAATTTAAATAAACAATAAAATTGAACCAAAAAACAACAAAATATGATTTTTTGAGGCAGTTGATATTTTATTTAGAGGGCTTCTACATTACAATAAAAAATTCAAGAGTTCCGTTACAATTGCTTCTTTAACCAATAAATTAATAATCATTCTGTGAACCAAAAATCTATTTGTAAATTTTTGTACTTTAAACAAAATCATTTTATTGATGATATACATTATACCAATTTCCTATATATTTTGTTAAAATATATTCGACATTAACTATTATTATTAATAATAAATATATAAATTTTTTAATATTATTTCATTGACAATTTTGATAAATGATTTAATTATTATAATTTTTTAAATAATATTAAATAATTTTTATTATATTTTATATTAAAATTTATATATTAAAATATTTTTTTTATTTTCAAGAAGTCGTATCTCCGCCTTACAATTATCTGAAAAATAATTTTTTCTATAAATATATTTTATTTAATTTTATTAATATAACTTTGTTTTTTTTAATTATTTATTATTAATTTTATTTATTAAATTAATAATTATTTATTTATTAAAAAATAAAATAAAAGATTATAGATAATCATATATCGCAAATGTAACCTTCTACTGCAATAAAAAATAATTCACAGTATACCTATAAATTTTAGATATAATAGAGAATTTTAAATAAAAAAATATATAAAAACAAAATATTCACAATATACCTATAAAAGATAAATTCTAATGTACATACTTCATATACAAAATCAATATATCAGTATTTTAATCTTTAAAATAATAGTTTAAATAAATTTTAATATAATAAAAAAATATAAATAAAAAAAAAATATAAAAATAAAATATCTATATATCTCGCGCGTATATATGATGTTTGTTTTATTGAAAGTGTTTGATTTGATTGAATTAATTCACTTTACAATGAACACTTTTTCAGACAGCACCAAATGTTACCATACTGCAACAATAATTACGAATAGCCTTAGCAAGATTGTATAGAGAGAGAAGAAGAGCATGCAGAGCTATATATGATATAGTGCAGGGCTATGAAGAGGGCGAAGCAGCGGAACCTACGCTCATCTCAACCACTGCGTCTTTTGTTTCTATTGCTTTTCATTGCATTAATCACTTTTATATAGCCAAACATCCTCAGACTCAATTCTCTCCTACTCAGACAATATATTGTTTTTTTTTTTTATTATATATATATATCAAACTCAACATAAAACAAATCAAAAATACCATCATATTCAATTCTTCTCCAACTTCATTTCAATTCACAACACTCCAAAATTATCCATCACAAATCCCAATATTATGCTCAAGTGAAAACGGTAAAATTAATTACCACCTACATCTTGAAAATTAATTATAACTAGACTTACAGAAAATTTCTATATGACCCTTAATTTATCGACTAATACTTAAAAAATTGTTTAAAATTTTAACAACTATATTGTATTATATTTTTAGAAGATATTAATAGTCAGCTTTATTTATATAATTAAAGTTATACTAATTTAATAAAAATAAAAATAAATAAATATGTATTTCGTATTTAATTTTAGAGTTTAGGACTTAGAATTTCATATTAACATTAATTATGTCATCATGTTATTTATAAAAACAACAAAGATCATAAATTATTACAGTAAAAAAGTACAAGTTAAAATTTTTAGTGATTTTTAAATATTAATTAATAATAGATCACTTAAATTCAAAATAATAATAATAAAAAATATTTATAAAAAAATTTAAGATCGGCTTGTCTCTTGGTTCTGAAAAAATTACAATTAAGTACGACTACATTGTAAAAGATTTTAATATAAAATTTTAGCATCTGCTTACAATTGCAATGTATTTTTCTACAATGTGAAGTGCAACTGATGTGACCGAAGCTAGAAGAGATATGGAATTTTTTTTTTTAATTAAAAATATCGACTATCTTGTTCAAATACTATGTGTATGATATGATATAAGAGTGTAAGTAAAGGAAAATCACCATTATTTGTTTCTCTTTAATGTAGGACCGATAGTAAAGGCAATAATTAATAAAAGGAGAAGGATCCCACATAAACAAAAAAATTTGGAGGGCACAACAAAGTAGGTACAATAGTATTGTACTCCCTCGTTTCTAAAATTATAAGTTTCAAGGGTAATTTCACTCAAATTAAAAAAATATAGTTAAATATATATAAAAATGAGAAATTATGAATTAATTTACAAAATTATCTTTTATTAATGGTATAAAAAAAATAATAGAATTAAAATAAAAAATAGAATAATGTGATATAAGAAAATAAATATTAATGTTTTATTAATATTGTAAAACCACTTATAATTTGATACAATATTTTTTTTTATAAAGTGATTAATAATATAGGGGAGGTAGCATTATCTAATATGAGTAATAATAAGAATTTAGAAAGTAGAAAATGGATTAAAATCTATTGAGAGTATATGAATTATGCACACACGAGGATGATAAAACAAAACATTATAGTCTCAATAATTTTTCCATCTGTTACATCAAATATGAGTTCTTTTAAAACCAATGTAAACAACAATACATAACTAATTAACATATACCTGAAGGATTTTTTTTGTGATCCAAAATACCAAAGTTGCCCTATTAATTAATTTCTTCCTAAAGTTTCTAGAAAAAAAGTTCTGCCTTGAATGTTAAATAATCTTGATCCTTCCTCAAGCTAGGGCAAAGCACTATATTGCTGCTGCACATCAGTCCAACCATTCCAGTTATTACTTCCTGCACCCCCATTACTTCCAGTAGGTGTAGCAGCAGCAGTAACAGTAACAGAACCATTATAAGAATTACCAAAAAACCATTCAGTTGGTGTATCACCACCTTCTCTTCTTGAATTTCCAACACATAAATTATTCCCACCATTTCCCTTTGAAACCTCAAGATTCTCAAACAAAATAGGTTGTGGTTTCTGTGTCTGATTATTATCTTTCTGGTTTTCTCCACCAAACATCATAGTTAACCTCTGTTGCTGTAGCTTCCAGTGCAAGTCTTGGTTCATAGAACTCAATGATTCAAGATTAGTATGAATATTCATTGAACTCATACCTTGTATTGCACCATTATAATTTGAAAAAGGGTAGTTCATAGCAGCAACAGAATTTTGAGCAGAATCAAGGTTGAAACTTGATGAAACAGTTGTTAAAGGAGTAGAGGAATTAGTTTCTCCATAAGATGATGAAAATTGGTTAAACAACATTGGAGTATGATGATTTTGATGAAGTTGAAGCCTTGGAGGAAAAAGTAAATTATTACCAAGATGAAAATCAATGGAAGGAGAAAGTGTGTGAAGGAATTTAAGACCACCAAGCTCTAATGAAGAAGAAGAAGCTGAGTCTTTTGAATCACAAGAGAGTCTTGAAGATGATGATGGTTTCATTTTCTTGTTCTTTCTACAACCACCACCGATCGGAACGTTGCGTAAAGCACCACCTTTTGTCCAATATCTTCTACATGTTTTGCAAAAGTGTCTTGGTTGTGTTAGGCTATAGTTGTTGTAGTAACAGAATTTTGTGTTGGGTGAGTCACATCTTGGACATTTCATGTTTTGTTCTTGTGGCCTTGTTGAGGAAGATGTTGAAGAAGATGAAGTTTTCCGACCAAGTGAACCGTTTTGGTTGTCTTTGTCTTTTGCAGACTTTGAGGGTTGTGTTTCATCAGGTGACATGTTTTTGAGAGATTTGAATGAAAGAAAGTTTGATGGGTTGGAGAAAATTAAGGAACTTTGGTCTTGCAGGGGGTGTGAAAAGTAGTTTTTTTGTTTGTTTGTTTGTTTTAGTTTCCTTTTGAAGAAGCAGAGATACTCATGAGAAATTGAATGGTTTCATGCATGGAGATAGATGAGGAAGATTGATGGATCATGGTGAATGTTGTTGAGTTTTGATTAGTTTACATGTGATGTTCATGAAAGAGGGTGTGTTAGTAAAATGAAATATGTGAAGTTGGGTGGTAACTAGTCTTTTTCAGATCTAATGGAATAAAGAAAGCTGCGTGTGTGTGTATACACATAATTGTATATAAAGACATAGATAGAGAGAGAGAGAGTGGGGTACATATGTCACTAGATGATCCAAATCAGTTGTGTCAGTTTGAGGTGATCTACCACTACAACAAAATTAAAACAATTAATTTAATTATGTTAAATGACTTTTAATTCAAGATAAATAAATCAAATTTATGAATGTTAAGTTTAACGGAAAAAGTTAAACAGTAAATTTAAGTATAATATTCTACGTAAAAAATATTTATATTTAATATTTAATAAATCTCAAAATAAAATGCATTTATAGAGGAGAATATACGAAGAAAAAAAAAACAAGTCTATTGAAAATATTCTAGATTACCATATTTTATTTTAGTAGGAACTTGTGGGTAATGACAAAATAAATTATTAATTAATGATAGAGGAATTGTGGATTGGGGTATGAGATGAGTGACAATTGTTAATCAAAGTTCCATAATGCAGTTGAAAATTGTATGTACTAGAGATATTGTTTTGCATTGCGTGATTTGTACACATAACTTTCCTTTCTAAGCTGGGACATGTTTAACAAACTTTTTCGTCACACATGCATGTCCTTTCTTTCTCTTTTTAAGTTACATTGACGTGGATTTTGACACTTGTGCTTGGATATAAGTGTTAAATTATTTGCTCAATGCTCACAAATTATAATAATTACTTTATTATACTCGTTAATCAATGTTTTTAGTATTGATTTTGGTAACTAGCTCATAAAAAGTACCAAAATATCACTTAATTAGCACATTACTCCCATTCAATCAGGCTACTGCCTCAATTCCTTTTTTTTCTTTTGTAAAAAATATTGGGCATTTTAAAGTAACTGCAAAAAAGTTTTATTTATAGAAAAATGTAAATAAATCAGTAGTTCTGATATTATTGAGTTTGAATATGGAAATTCCTTCTTAATTTTTTTTTGTTCTTTAACTCATGAACTTAACTATGTATGATGTAATTATGAAAAAACAAATTTCTCAAGTTGAGTATGATTATGATTGGTTTGACGTTTATTCACCACCGCCAGGAGTTTATGAGTGTTTCAGCTTGATTTTTAAGAGCTATAAGTATAGTTTTTGGTTCACAATAATTTTAATGTTTTCCAAACACACATTACAATCATATGGATGAGATAGCTCTTATTGAGTTTATATTTAATTTGACTGTCAGTTAAACCAAATTATCCAAATTCATTGTTAATCTAAATATACACATAAGATTTTTAATTACACTCTTACATTTTCATAAATGAATTCAAATTTTAAATAGTTAAACTAAATCTAAAGACTTTCTATCATCTCATTCAAACGCTAATTTTTTTCCGATCAAATAGTCTAATAATTAGAGTCATATACTTTATAAATTTAAAGAAATAAAAAATTCAAAATTTTAAGTATTAATATTCTTACGAATTTGAGATATATAAGAATTTCTGATAAGAATATAGTGTAACCAAATATTTCTTATAAGAAGTGTTGAATTAAAAACTTTTGTTTGTTATGTTTAAAATGAAAAGAGCATTAATTAAGTCCTGCAGGCAGAGTTACTTGTTTGTTTTAATTACAGGCAGTAATTGATAAAAAGGGAGGGCAAAACATAAAGAGGAGAGTATGGTGAAGTGAAGAACAAAAAGTGAATAAAGGATATCATAATTGAGATGGTACATAACCTACACACTACAGGGTGTTTAATAATAATAATATTATTATTATTAATAAACAATAGAATATAAGAAGGAATGAAATGATATATTATAGGGGTGCAGTGCAGTAGTAGTAGAGATAGGGAGTGAGTAAAGGGGAACACAACACAAAAACAGCAGTACAACATCACTGCCTGCTCTGTACACTGCCAACACCGTGTCTAATTTCTTTCTTTGAAACGTCCCTTTTCAACCAAAGATTAACTCACCCTCTCTCTTTTACTTTTTTTATTTTTTATTTTCCATTCAACAAACAAATAATATATCCACACATAAAAAAATGTTCACATTTTAATTAAATACTCTAATCCACCTTAAACAATACCATTAGCCATTTTTATCTTTTGTTGATTGCAGTTAACTACAGATGGGCTATTTTAGATTTAGTGCATGTGTCACACACGGTTTTTAATATCAATCATTTGATTTAAAATTAAATATTGATATTATTTAAAATTGATTTTGTTAGTATGTAATTTGAATATTCAATTTCATATAAATGATTATTTATAAACTAATGCTTTTTTTTATAAAAACGGTTTGAATTCGTTTACTTTGACTACCAAAGCATTCATTGAATTATAGAAAGAAATCGCAAATTAAATCAAATTTTCAATAGTTGAAATAATTATATACAAATACAATCACATAATTTCAAGTGTTCAATCTTATTCAAACATATTGCATTACAACTTTGTAAAATAGATCCTAAACACAAAACTCGTACGTAGATTGTGTGATAAAACGGTTTTGTTAATAGTAATTTAATATAGTTAAAACTATATTTGAAATTTTTATCTAAAAGTTATAAGGGCTTTCATAATAAAAATGAGTTTAATTAATAATGTCCTAAAAATGATTCTAGAATTCCTTATATGAGCCTATAAATAACCTTTTATTCATAATTAATATTCTAGAATTCTCTCTTAAAAAAACATTCATTCCTTGAACACTAGAGTCCATATATGAAGAATGTGAATGTGTGACCTAAGGCAAACCTAGTCCATGTGGATATGGCCCACTCCAATCCAACAAGAACCCTTTGTTCATACCACTTAAATTAATAAACAGCAGATTGAGCAATAAAAGTACAAATCCTTTAAAAGTTATGTTCACTTACAAAGGGAAAGTGTGATTAATTAATTGAACTCAAAGACCCAGATTTTCTTTTTAAAGTATTAAAAACATACATACAAGTACTACTAGAATAGACCACACGTAAAGGTTTATATATATATATATATATATATATATATCATTTTTTTTAAAAAAAAAATTAACCATTATATCTTACTTTTAAAAATATATACTAAAATGTTTTATTTTTTTATTTTTAAGAGGTTGTATTCCTGTGATGCGACCACATAAAAGATGATTTTTTATTTAATAGTAGAGGTCACATACTCGGAATGTGATTATCTATAAATCTTAATATTTTTAATTTTTTATTAGATGGTTGCGTCTCAGAGATATAAACTCCTATTGGTAGAAAAAATCATCTTTTAAATAGTCGCAGGGCAGAGATACAACTTCCTTAAAATATAAGACATTTTAGTATATAAATTTTAATATAAAATATATTGATTAAATTTAAAAAAAAAAGATATTATAATAAAAAAAAACTACACATAAACCTTAGTTTCTTTTGTTACACAACAATTAAAGTATAAAACAAGAAGAAGAAAAGATTAAAAAAGAAAAACTAATTAATTTGAATCCACTCTGTTTGACATCTGTTTCTATATTTGAATCTGACATATAGAAGGAAGTACATTTGTGTAAACCTTTCATAACTGCAATCTGCAAAGATACCCAATCTATTAACACCACTTTAACGGTCGTGATCAACCATTTACCTGTTTGTCTTCTTGTAGCTTTGTTGATAGAAGGGAATACCTTTATGGGAACCAGGAGATCTATAATTTAACATGCAGATACAAAATTTATTTAAAAAAAAACTTTTACATTGAGATTACTATGCAACACAAGTGTGCACAGGTTTCTGATTGTAACACAAGTTAGGTAATAAGTACCCTTTTACAATTGAATTAATTAATCAGTCAACAAACAATCAAAGACTAAACTTCATAGTTTTTATTAGCAAAGTCTGATTAGTAAGAATAACATGCAATGCATAGTTTTGAGCAAAGAAAAGTTTTTATCGGTTTTATAATAAGTGTCATTTTAATATATAAAAAAAGTTTTAAAATAAATATTATTTTTTTATTTTCAATGTAA
The DNA here is from genome assembly GCA_037974295.1 of Cicer cuneatum. NCBI lineage: Eukaryota > Viridiplantae > Streptophyta > Magnoliopsida > Fabales > Fabaceae > Cicer > Cicer cuneatum. The sequence continues at coordinate 11,011,463 of JBBPBO010000002.1, read as the reverse complement.
TATCACTCATTTTTTTTAAATATATCATCTAATTAATATTATTTACATCATTTTTATTAATATTATTTACATCATTTTTAAAGTATTGTATTTTACTTTATATTTGTGATAGTGAAAAACACACAAATTATTAATAAAGATAATTTGTTAAAAAGTTACAATTCTTTTATTTTAATTTATTATCATTTTTCAATATATGTGCGGCGAAAAGAAAAACATTTATGGTAATATAAAAATAGTATTATATTCATAAGCATGTTTGGAATATAGTGATTTTTACAAAATTAGAATGACATTGTGATTTAATTATGAAACTTCAAAATGTGTTTTTATTAAAATGATGTTGCCACGTCGAGTTTCCGCTAAACTCAATGTCAATTTGAACATGCCTCAAATTAATTCAAATACAACTAATGTCATCTTGCACATAAATTAAATGGTTGGACTCAAATAGTTTATGATGTTCAATAAAGATCATTCAATTGAGAGTATTCAAATTCAAATTATTGGTCAACACAACAGAAACAATCTAATACTCACTAAAAGTTGGTTAGGATAAACTTGTTAGTTAGTTAATTATCTATCATATAGACTTATTAATTATTCTGATTGTGTATAAATATTATTTCCTTTTTCTTTCTGATGTATGATATAATATTGTAATCATCCTTTCGTTATATTTTAATAATAATAAAATATTTTCAGTGTAAAATTTTATTCAATAATACGAATCATATTTAAAATAATTATTAATTTATTTTTATTTATCTCTTGATTGAACTTTAAATTACTCATTCCCTTTTCTTTATAAAAATCAAAAGGTTAAGGACAAATTTGACGTGGTTTCATTTATTGAGGGCAGATGCTTTTTTAAGACCATGATTTTGAGTATTAATTGACATAAGTTAGCAAATATATAAACAACATTAATAGTGTTGTCATTTTCTTGTGCTATTGTGAAGAAACAAGAGTTTAAGAGCTAGATATGTAGGTAGCACTAGGAAGCAAGTTAGATATGGAACCACCGACTAAATTAAGATTGTGTTGTATGGTTGAGAAGAAACGTGCAATGGCTTAGGATTACTAGTTTCTACAGAGGCAGGTCCAGCCAAGAGAGAGGGAGAGGAACATGTGAAAGGGGTGGCTGGTTTCACGTGAGACCAAACCAAAAACCATGTTCATAGTCATAACATTACGTTACATAAGAACAACAAATTTCCTTTAGTTTTTTTTTATTTTTTTTTATTTTTATAGTTTTAATCTTTTTATTTTTATTAATTCACGAAATCAGTTAATATATTTTAAAATATGATATTTTTAGTTTTTCATTCTAATATTTTAACTAAAAAAAATAATGATTTAACATATTTTAATAAATTTGACATATGATGATGTAGATCGATTCACATTCATAAAATCACAATAAAATCTTTTAAAAATTAAACTTTCAATTTCATAAATATTTTATTTTTATAATTTAAATATGAATAATTAATGCGTCTAAATATTTTTATATTTAAAATCGTATACTACATCGTTTAAAATATGTTACATTGTCATTGTTTTTGGTTAAATTTTTTGAGAGAGAAACCAAAACTGTTGATTTTTAAAATAAATAGACCAATTTTATGAATTAATAAAAATAGAATAATCAAAACTATAATTAAGTTAAAAATAAAAACAAGGTTTTCTTCAATGTTACATCTCATATCTCATGAGCTACATGCTTTCTTATCTCTGCTTATAACTATTTTTACTAACTACATTTATGATAGATTAGATTAATTAATTAATTATAGATGAATATAATTAACTATTAAAAATTATTTGTGAAATAAATTAGGGTTAGTTAATATTAAGCATTAAGTATATGATGAAATATATCCTTTGGATTTTATGTAGAGTAATGGTTCGAATTATTCTGTTATGTCTAATATGAAAGTTGTGTACTAAACTGCTTAACTATTTACTCGTTATTTTTATATTTACTCGTTATTCTTATAGGTACATCGGTCTTGATCTATCTCTTTATTCGTGTATATACTATAACTTGTATTTATTTACAATTGTAATTAAAATTGCATCAATTGGTATCAAAGTCAAATCGATACATGTTATGAGTATTATCCTTCTGATGGTTTCGTTCATATCACATAACTTCAATTTTATCTGTAGAAAATGTTGTTTGATCAAGGCAAAATGTTGTTGAATGTAGTGCATATTATGAGCATTTTTAAGCATACAGTAACCAATTTTTTCAACTCCATTTTTGTAAAACTCAAATTATAAATCTAGTGTGGAATTTTGATTTTTTTTTTGGGATTTTTATTCCTTGATACCACACGAAAAGCATATAAGTAAAAAAAATCAAGCGTTTTTATCTAACGAATTATGAGAAAGCAACGTTTTATGATTCGGTTATACAATGAATCCTAATATTTCAATTTGAAATTTCACTTAATATTGAAACCAAAATTTCTCACCACTAGAATAATCACCTAAGAAAGGATATCTCACACCCCTTTCTCAAATTTTCTCTTTAAGAAGTGGAATCAAAAAAAGAAAAAATTAATCTAGATTATGATTCTTGAAAAGACAAAGAGGAAGAATTAACGCAAATAAAACTCAATAGGTCAAATGAAGAATTGAGTATTTATACTAAATAGGTCAAATGAAAAATAAAACTCAATGAAATGAAGACTTGTGAGAGATTTTCCAAAATATACTTGGGTTTAATTCTTGTCGTTTATAGTATTTAATTTGTTATTAACATATTAAAATTGCAAAAATTGTGAATTGGTGTGTTTGTTTAAGGTTCAAACCCGAAAGAGAGGGATTAAGAGGTGCATCATTTACTACTAAATCTAATCGTTACATTTGTTCAGTATTGCAATGTCATTGATATATAACGTATCTCTTACCAATGTTTCATTAAGAATTGTTTCTTTCGGCAAGTGACACGTGTTTCTCTATATATAGAGACATTTTGTGATCAAAGATAAAATTCAAAAATCATGTTTAGATGAGTCAAAAATCTGTTAAATCTTTTTATAACTCATTTATTCCTTTCTCTAGTGTGCGAAAGTAATTGAAAAACTTTATTCTATAAAATATTGTTGATTGATACACTTGATATGAGTGTGCAATTCATGTCAAAGTTTTCAAAGTATCATAAAAAAATTCTCCGGTATACTCGTTTCCATCCAATATACATATATAGATTTATGGAGACAAATTGAACCTAAAGCTTAGCGTGAAACACACACCTTGAAATTTGTTTGAGTAGTCTTCATCATCTTCTTCATGTTCAAGATTTACAACATATATACCTCCAACACAAGATCCAACATGACTGAATTTTATTCGAGTGAATCGATTCACAATAAATAATAAATGGATTCACAAGTCTACTGAAAACCTGATATTTAAGTTTGAATTGCATGAATCGATTTATCAATTATATAAATATTCATTCACCAATCAAAAGGTTTCGTGAATTGATTAACATAATAGGTGAATCAATTCATCTGCGTCAAAGTTTTGGACTCTAGTGTAAGGTAAGGATGAATCGATTCAATAATACAAATTTGGCTTAAAAATAGTTTCAATGCATTTTCATGGCTTTAAAAAGTGATTCTAACATATTGCTAATCGATGTTATGTATGATAAAAATAAAATTGCTTAAATATTTTTCTAATTCAAGAGTTTTAGTTGATCTAAAAACAACGTACAAAATCATATAAACTAATCATAATTTTAACATACATCAAAAACTCAAACTAATCTAAGAAAAGTTGCATTCACAGATGTATTCACTTGTGTAAGCCAAAATTCAACATTTTGCCGGCTATAAACAAGCATTAATTGGTAACAAAATATAATTCACTATTATGTAAACAACTAATATACGTGGATCAAATTTTTTTATAAGCAAAAATCACAAGTTTCCCTCTTCTTTTTTATGTTTAGAAGAGTGGTTTAGAGTTATTTTTTGTTTTGGAATCATCAATTTAAGTTATTTTATTTCCTCATTTTATTTAAATAAGTAGTTTTTTTACATAGATTTAGTTGTTTTTTTCACATTTTATCTTTGATTCCATCATCAAAGTGCGACGTTTAGTTTGTTCGTCATCATGGTATGGTGTAGTTGTTTTTCTCGTATAAGTTCTATGTTCACATAAACAAATAACTCATTTTGTCGGTATCTTATTTTAAGTAAGAGACTTAGGGAGACTATTATCAAATTCAAAATTTTCTCTTCCATACATATCACTTATAACACGTTATTGGATTGGTAATGTCCAAAACTACCTACTCTTGATATAAGAGAATATCAGCAATATTTTTTTTTTAACATGAATTAAATTAAAGTTCATAGATCTTGCATTATTCTTGACCATTATTCATATGTAGAAGAAAATAATTTGATTGTTATAATTAAAATTTTGGTTTGATTATCTTTTATTGACTTTTGAAAAACTTTAATGTACTATTGACATGTTTTTTTTTTTGTTTTTATTTAAATTTGATATTCATAATAATTTTGTTTGACATTTGAATGAAGCTTATTAATATATAAAGATCAAGAATTTATTTATGAAATTATGGCTCTGTGGAAGGAATATATGTATTAACTTCCCTCCTCTGTTTCTCTGTACTTATTTACTTGCATATTATTATTGATAGATTCGTACTTCATAATTTATTTGATCGATGAAAATAAATGTTAACGACAAAATACAGAAGCACCCTTTTTCCTACGCCAAGTAGTAAGGTTCGTAAAATGAACAATCGCTTTCACTTCTGATATGAAACATGGGTTGACTCAATATGAAACATGAAGGTAGCATACGTTGTCCTTTTTCTCTTTTTTCTTGTATGCTTCTTGTAGTGCCTGCATCACCAATCTATGATATTGCTGCTGAAGCCGTCTTTGATTCATAATGAAAATATCAATTAAAATTATATCAAAATCTTCCAAGGATATGGCCAAAATCAATAAGCATGCATGCTACCTCTGTTCTGTCTCTGTTATGGAATAGTTCATCCAATCCTAACTCTCTCATTAACCTCTCTTAACTCCTTGCTTTCTCTTCCCCATGCCCCTATTCTACCTTCTTCTGCTCACAATTATTTTCTTGGACAAATTAGTACTACTCGAGTCTTGATATATTACTGCTCACAATTATTTTAGTGTATATATATATATATATATAATAATTTTCATAAGAGAAAAATTTAAAAATACCTGATTATTTCTGATTATTTTGCTTATGGAAGAAGAAAAGAAAAAGCGTTGGAATAAATAGGAGACTACCAAAGGAGAGTGTACAAGAAAGGAAATTATATTACAAAAGCTTGCTTCACAACTGAGGCATTTGATGTTTTATATAGGAAAACTAAGGCTTACTATTTAAGCCGGTAAAAAGGCTACTGTAACATTCAGTAGCCGGTTACAAAAAAAAAAACAAAAAAAAAAAAACAAAGATCATAATTGATGCTGGATACACTTTGTGGGCCCCATAGACACATCAAATAATGACACAAAGACTACAACGAAAAAGTAAATAGTAAAAGCAAAATTATTGCTTTCTTTTAACTAAAGGAGATTCCTTATTTTTATGATGGCCGACAGCATAATTTCTAGTTTTTGGCATGATATGAATTATTGGCCTGATGATGTCATGGCTTACATTTTTATTGTTGTCCTTTTCCTTTTTTTGTTTTGCTGAATCATTGTTTCTATCATAGCATCCCAAATATCTTTGGGATTAGGTTCTTCGTCTTCCTGGGATTCTCCAGCTAAACAATCGAAAGCATTGGAGTCCATTGATCCTTGTGATGAACCGGTTTCCATAAAAACATTTTTATTCTTTACTGGGAAAGTTTTAAAGAATGAGTTCTTCATATGGTCAAGAACCCTGACCATGATTTGTTCTTCAGACTCATTTGAGTGAATTTTTTGGAAATAATCTTTTAGATTATTCATAGAAATTTCGTGAGAACCTTGCTTTTTTTTCTTATATTGATCATCAACAATAGCTGTTTCAATCTTGGCTTTCATATACTGGAGATCTTCATTAGATATCTTATTCCACCATTTATAGAAGAAATTTCTTTGAAGCACAGGAATATGAAATTTATCCTGGGCTATTGTGATAGTCCATCTCCATATCCATGGAATTTGGAATTTAATAAAGAATAAACATGGACCTTGTCCAAATATTAATTTCGAAGCATTCTTCAAAATTAGAGGGTTAGAATTGCACCATGAATTGTATAAGTCTAAAATCTTTTCTGGTAGAATTTCTAGAGAAGGACCGAATTTGATCCACCAATTAAAAAACCAATTTGGTATAGGTTTGTCAGATATATCTGGATTGATACTAAAAAACCAAGAATGTTTATTCTTTGGATTTTGATAATAAAAAGCTAATGTAAAGGCTTGAATATAATCCCAGTAATTGAAATAGATAATTTTATCTTCAGCAATTTTAATTGCCTTTTCTCCATTAGGATTTAATCCCCATTCTCTGGGAGTCAATATCTTATTGATATGGCATTTGCTAAAGTTTATAAAACTTCCTGGATTGTTATTTTGATAATGATGAGTGATGGTCACTGATTCAGTAATTTGTAATAAGATTTCCAAATTGGGTCTAGTCTTACCATAAAGTCCAGGATACCCTCTTGATTCAAGATATCTTGTTTTGATTGACCACCCATCATTAGGTGCCAAATTTATATCTTCTTCTTTGACATACATTATGTCTTCTGTAACAGGGTTTTCATAATATTCTGTTACTTCTTGAGGGGGTTCATTAACCGCAACCTCTTTGTAGGATGATGTCCTGCTTGTTGAGGAAGAAGGAATATCTTCTTTCTCTGGGGGTGCAGGTAATTGCTGCAAAATTCTATTTTTATTGACTGTAGTCCAATCCCCTATTAGAGGAATATTTGATTCTTGATAAGGTAACAAATTGTTACTCCTTCTGCCACCACGACCTCAGCTATTGTAGCCTCGGCCTCTTCCCTTGATTGGGGTTGCCATCTTTCCTAGGTTTTCCCTAGGTTGATCGCTAGTGATTGCTATTCTCCCTGCAAGAATTCACGAGTCAGATAGTCAGCAAGAGAATTATTTTCTCCTTTAATATATTGAATATCAAATTCAAATACTGATAATTGAGCTTGCCAATTTGCAAAAATTTGTTTTGATACAAGATTTTTGACATCTTTTTCAATAATTGATTTGGCTGAGCTACAATCAATTCTTAACAAGAATTTTTGATTTAATAGATCATCTTGGAATTTAGAAATACATTTAATAATAGAAAGCATCTCTTTCTTAATAGTTGAATAATTTGACTGTGTTAAATTCCATTTTCCAGAAGTAAATCTTATTAAGATTTCCTTGTTGGTGTCTGGATTAATTTGTTTCAAGATTCCTCCATATCCGATATTCGAATCATCAATTTCAACAATTTTAAAAAACTTAGGATTTTCTAAATTCAAACAAGGCAAATATTTAACTGCAGCCATTCTTTAAAAAATGGCTGTATCTTGAGATAAATTTTCTATTATAAAGAACAATAATATTACCTGCAGCAAATTCAAAAATGGCTGTATCTTGAGCAATTACCTGCAGCCCATTCTTTATAAGGTATCTTCTTTCTCTAAATTCAAACAAGGCAAATAATATTTTGAAATTCAGAAGGAGCATTCTTTAGCCCAAACGGAAGGACGTTCCATTCAAAATGTCCAAAGGGGACAGTAAAGGCTGTTTTGTATTTATCAGAGTCATTGATCTGAATTTGCCAATAACCTGACTTCATATCAAATTTTGAAAAAATCAAAGCATCATTAAGTCTATCTAATAGATCTTTCTTATTAGGAATTGGATATCTTATCCATTTCAAAACTTTATTAAGAGGCTTATAATTAATAACTAATCTAGGAACACCTCATTCCTGCTCAGTATTTTTATTTACATAAAAAGCTGTGCAACTCCAAGGTGATTTGGATTTTCTAATTAATCCTTTATCTAAAAGATTGTTAATCTTTTTTTTGCAAAGATCAAGATATTCTTGATTCATTTGAGCTGGCCTAGCTTTAGTGGGAATCTGACTTTCTTTAAAGTCATCTATGTAGGGTAACGAAATGATGCGTTGTTTCCTATTCCAGAAAGCATTAGGTAAATCATTACAAACTTCTGTTTTGAATTGTTGTTCAATAGTTCTAATTTGTCTCTTGATCTCATCTTTATTAAGATGATCATTAATATTAAAAATATTTATTTCATTTTTAAGAAAACATAATTGTTTTTCTTTGCTAAGAAGAATATCTTTAACCTCATTTAACATTCTAGTTTGAGGATCAGTAATAAATTCGAAAATAATTTCCTTATTGTCAATAATGGTAGTAATACCATTTTGATCAACATTTGTAATAGGCATGATATTATGCAAAAAAGGAGTTCCTAATATAATTCTATGAGTTAAATTCTTAACTAGAATGAAAGATGTTGGTAAACAAATGTTTTTATTACAAATATATGCATTTGAAAGTTTATAATTAACCTGTAATTTATCTCCACCAGCTTGAGTAAGGGCTTGTGTGGTTTTTGAAAAATATTTAGTAGGGATAATTCCCTCTTGAATACAATTAAGATCAGCCCCACTGTCTATTAGAGCTATTTCATTTTCCAAAATAAAATTTCTACTAATAACTAAAGTAATTTTAACAAACCATTTTTGTGAAATGACTCTGTCCAAAATAGATAAATAATTATTACTAGTAGAAGTAATTTCTTTTTTATTATTGGAAGTAATAGCTTCTAATTGTTTCGGGATTTCTAATATAGAAATTCTTTGGGATAAAATACTATTATCTTTTTTAATCTGAATAATTTCAGATTTTAAGAGATTTATTTCTCTTTTTAAATCCATAGTAGAAACGGGAGTTTCTCTAACATTGGATTGTCTAAATCTTGATAACACCTCACTAATTTGATAAGGTGCTTCTATAACCAAAGGAGATTCCTTTTTAGCAGTTTCCTTCATTAGGAAATCGATCATTTTTCTTTTCAGATTATTATTTGAAATAGTTTCCAAAACCTTTAAGGCTTCATCACTGTGAGAACATTTAATCCATTCATATCTACAATGGATTTCCAATAATTTATTTCATTGCATTGACAGCTATTGTTGTCAGAAGATGATGATTCTGTAGAAGTATCATTGATAACTTCTATATATTCATTTCAAGATTCTAGTTCTGATCCAGAACTAATTAACAAAACTTTTTCTAATTGGGTCCTCAATTGATTGTCCTGAATTTCATTCAAGGCTTTTTTGGTCCAACATCGGTTGGCATAATGTTCCACTTTGCCGCATTTATGATAAGTAATGTCCAACTTTTTGGCTTTTCTTTTGCCTTTACTTTGGAAAGGCTTATCTTTAGGTCTTTCTTTATAATTTTTCCTGTATCTCTTCTTTCGAGGAGATTTATAAAAATCATTTGATTTGTTTTTATTCTTTTTATAGGGCTTAATAGCCTTTTGTTTTTTATTCAAGCCAGGTGGCTTGTCGATGTCAAAAGCAAATTGTTCACAAAATTCTCCTAATTGGTGTTTTTCTGATAATTTTTGTTTTTTCAATTGATTCTTTAATTTTATATCATTGCATAAAGATAATCCTTCATTAATACACACAATAATAATTTGACCATAGGTTAAATCGGCATAATTAATATTTATGCTATCATTTTTTAATCTTAAAGATTGTCTTACCTTTTATGCAAATTTTATTAGTGTGGTTAATGTTTGGCAAATAAGGAAAATTTTCTCTCCTCAATCTTTTTTACTTAGAATTACTATGTGTTGTATCTTAAAGATTGTCTTACCTTAAAGATAGGGTAAACCGTCTACAAATTTAGACTTCCAATGAATAGAATCAGGATATTTTAATTGAAAAACTCTTGATAAAAAAGTATCCTTATACCATCTAAAATGGGTTAGCGAAGGACATCTTAAATTTTGTAAAAGAGTTTGTAATTTTTCTGCTATAGGTATATTAGTTCCTACAAAATTATGTAAGATGGCTAAACATAGAGTATAAACAGAATCTTCTTCATTAGTAGTGGTGGTAGTAATATTACCATCTATTTCTATTTTAACTTCTTTTTGTGATTTAAAATATTTTGTTTTTGAGTTTCAGTGAGATAAGCATCCCACCAACCTCTGAGTTGGCCTATAAAACCTGTTACTAAAAAATTCACTATGGCACTATCAGAGTTGCCATTCTGCTTACAAATAGTTGAATACATCATCATTCTATGCATAGTATCAATAATTTGTTTATCATTCAAACCATCAATATTCCATTCATAAATGGCTTTACCAGAATAAGAATTCTAATATGGTTCAGTTTCTTCAAAAAGTAAATCTTGAGGGGAAGGTCTTTTGTAATAATACTTCTCTATAGACTTGGAAGTATATACTGGATAATACTATCATTTTTATTAATATCCTGATCAGCAAACATTTTTGTCAAATCATTAATATATTCACTATTTTATGAAATATCATCTTCAGAAATATCTGAAGTGTCTTTTTGGGATAAAACATTTAAATTTAATCCTTTTAATTTTTGTTCAAGGATATTAATAAAATCAGTATTATTATCTTCCATCTTAAAACCTTTTACCTCTAAAGGTGGTTGAACAATAGGAGTTTCAGCTACCTTTGGTGGCTGTTTCTCATTTGTTTGTTCCAAAATTAATTTCTGTTGAAAAATTTGTTTTTCAAACATATTCTTTAAAGATAATAAATCTTTTTCAAGAGAAATAAATTGTTCTCCTAGACATAAAAGAAAAACATTAGTATAATTTTGAGCTTTAATAATGGAATTTAGCTATTTAATAGTAACATGGTTACTTTCTACCTTTTGAAGGCTAAGAAAAGCATTTGCTTCTATATTTTGCCCTATACTTATGGGTTGTTTTGGAGGAAATATCGAACTAATTTTTTCTCCTCTAGTGGTTTCCCATGTCTTGGATTGAAGAACTAAAATCTCATTCTTAATTTTATTTGTAAAATAAGTAACAAACCACTTAACAAAAGGAATATAATTCTGGGTTTTGGTTAATTCTCCATAATAATCGTCTTTGAACCTATTAAGTTCAGGAGGTGAAAACTTCTTAAAATACCATTGTCTAAATTGGGCATTTCTTTCATGTTGGAACTATATATATATGTGTGTGTGCGTGTGTGTGAGACGAGAAACTCTACACGAGAAAAATTAAGATAACTTATTTCGTTTAATAATTTAATATAAACGATTAATTTTAATAATTTAATTCGTTAATTATTAATATAATATATTAACAATCAAACACACAAAAATTAAATGTAAATCAGAAATTTGTAGTTGTTCTTAAGTTCTAATTCAATTAGTAAATGCCGATATTCGTTTTGTCTCGATTCGAATCTGGGACATTAGAATTGTATTCAGTTAATTATGGTAGAATTTACTATCTTTTCTAAAATAAAAAAATTAGAAATTTGTAACTATGTAATCTGACCATTGATATTTAGTTATATTTTTTAATAATTTATTACGTTCATTTGAAATTATTTAATGAAGTATTAAATAGTTTTAAAATTTTATAAAAATTTGTCGAGTTGATTTACTTAATAAATGTTTTTGTTTTAACGGTTGGTTTAGTTAAAATCATTATTTATTTAAGTTATTAAATAGAAAACAATCTCTATCCATATATATATATATATTCTTCAGAACTAATTAAAATTTTGGTCTTTTAAATTTTAAGGATAGTACAATTTAGCTGTTCGGATTTGCTAAATAAAAATTTATTTTCTTAAATTAAAAACGAATGATCATATAGTCTTTTTTGGCCTTTTCTCGCATCTCAATGATATGCGACTGTATTTTATGCCAAACTACATTTAACCTCAAAATTGACATCAATAATTTAGACGAATTTAAGGATTTGACTGTGAGTAATCAATAAATAAAAACAAATCAATAATCGATATTTTAAGCATATGTAATTTGTTATGCTTGTGGATGTTGCTACTTTAGTTTTAAAATGCGTTGCAAGCCTCATCCCAAATTTAGGAAGGAAAGTTAAGAAATGATGGGCTTAGGGTAGGAGTGGCCCATTAACTATGGGCTCTTTCAACTTTCCAAAAATCGGACAGAATATGTCGTGGGCCAATGAATAACACTTCATCAACCGTCAACACATGCACACTAAACCGATATTAATATAGATTTAATGATAAAAATATGTTCTATCAATTTTTTAGATTTATTAAAACTTAATTTTATTACCAATACTTTTTGATGTAATGAAATTAATATAGAGAAAATACTTTAAATATAAATTATGATTTTTTTATAGCAATGGTGATTACTATATTCATACATTAATGAAGAATAATCAATTACTTTTTTATAAGTATTTTTTCTCTTTCTCTTTAAATGTTTTTAATGTATTTAGGTTATACAGTATCCTAAATCTTTAAATTTAAGTATTAGCATATCTTGTCATAACACAAAACTAAAGAATTGTTGATGTGACACTCATGACTCATCTTCTCATTTGTATTATCTTTATTTCGTTTTATTTTATATTTTTTTAATTTGACTCATTAACAAGAAATAAATTTTTTTTTGAAGTGAACAATTAATAGAAAATGTAAAGTCAATAATACATTTTATTATAAAATGTAAAAATTAAAAATTTTACATAGACTTAAGTTTCAAAATTTAAATTTATTGCAATAATAGAAGAAATATAAAAACGTTTGTTACAAAAACTTAGGTAAAGTACTTTTTTTTGTTACATGAGATAAATAAGTACTTCTCTTTTATTGCCATACATAAATCAAAAGGAATGATAACTAAAACTGCTTGCTAAACTGGCAAACTTATTTTTTTTATGCATTACAGGAGATAACTAAATCTGATAATTTCTCTATGCACCTAGCTCCAAGACCATTTTGAAACTACATATTAATTAATTAACACAATAGATATGTTAATTAAGAGTGTTAGCCACATCGATGACAAATCGATATTTAACATCATTCTTAGCAAGACGCTCAAAAGCATTGTTCACATAATCTATGGAAATGACTTCAATATCTGCTGTGATATTATGGTTTGCCGCATAAACCATCATGTCTTGGCTCTCTTATCTTCCTCCCTAATTAAATAATTTATTCTTAATTAATCCCAAGATGAAATCAATTAATAATAACTTAAAAAATCATATAGTAGTATAAATCATTATAATATAACATTATAACTTACCCAACATCAAAGGCATGTATGGCAAGACAGGAGGTGTAACTGATGCACCTACTAAAATCAATTTTCCACATGTCTTCAACATATTAATTAATGGGTGGAGTGAGTGAGGGCCTGAAACTGTGTCAATGATGCCATCCATTGTGTCCTTTGCATCCTAATTAACAACAAAACTAACTATTAGTCTTTTTTTATCAATAAACAAGTCATTAGTCTAATAAGTACTTATTAATTCAATTTTATACAATTGCTCCAAAATCATACATCTCACCAAAATGTCTTATTTAAATTTTTTTCTCCAAAAATTATGGAAATTGTATTTTCAAAATTTCTAATTTGTATAATTTGTGTTCCAGAAATTTCAAGGCATAAAATTTACGGTAATGTAAATTGTGTACCACAAATTTTGTCAACATAATTTCTTTTTTCTATCCTTTGAGTCTTTTCAATACATTAAATTAAACTTCTTAATAGAGTAAATCAACCATTTCAAATAAATTGAGTTCTTGAAATAAAAAATATAATTTGGAGGCCTCTTGGGGCATGTGCTAATGTTCTCATTACACATGTTAATTATTCCTTATAAATATATTAAATTATACATATTGCGTTATATTATACTATGTAATAAAATAAATTATTTACTAATATGTCTATTTCACACTCTAGTGGCTAAAAAAATGTAAAAGAAATTGAAAAAAGGAAAGAATAAAATATTGAAATTTTCTGTAGTTATATTCAATACCGAAAATGTAGAAAATGAAATTTTTGGTTGAAAACAACTGCCAGATATTTTAAATTTCCGGTTGATAATAACTCCAGAAATTTCATTTTTAAAATTTATAGTATTGAAATATAATTACCGAAAATTTCAAATTCAAATAAAAAATTACTTGTTCAAAAACTTGGAAATGTGGGAGTATGATCATGATATCTACATTTGTTTTGATTTTTACTATTTACTTAACAGCATTTTAGTAAGTTGAAAGAGAAAAATTATAAACGAGAGAGTACGCGTCAAATTTTAAGAATACAAAATCCAATTTTTTTAGAGTGATTAAGTCTGACTTAAAATTTAACAACTTATTATAAATTGGGTCGAACCGCATTGATCTGTATACATCGTTTGGCCCACTTGAATTAGACCAAGATTGATCCATTCGACAATTCTAATTTAGAGGAACAGAAAATGTTTAGAAATTAATTGTAGTTCATTCATCCATTAACATATTAATCATTTTCTCAAAATGTTTAGACCTTAATTGTGATTACCTGCAATTGTTGTTGATCATTGATGAGCAAGAACGAATCCGCACCAAGCCTTTCCAAAGCTTCCTCCTTTTTTCCAGGAGAAGTACTTATCACACTAACTTTCATGCCAAAAGCCTTAGCAAACTTAACCGCCACATGACCAAGTCCACCTAAACCAACAACACCCAAATGTTGTCCACTTTGACACAATCCATGATGTATCATTGGACTATAAACTGTTAATCCAGCACATAGCAATGGAGCTGCACCTTCTAGTGGTAACCCTTTTGGCATTATAATAGCAAAATGTTCATTAACCACTATTTTATTTGAGTATCCACCATAGGTTATTGATCCATCATGGTCACGTGCATTGTAAGTTAAAATGGCTTTGGAACAATAACTTTCCCAACCTTTGTCACAATTGGAACATGAACCGCATGAACCACATAATGGACCCACTCCTGCTATGTCCCCAATTTTGAATTTTGTTACATTTGAACCTACCTTAATCACTTCACCCACTATCTCGTGTCTAAATTTGTCACCATTAATTAGTAAAAAAAAAAAAGGAAAATTAGTGTAATATTAATATTATGACTTTGTTCGGTCTATGCAATCAAGATAACATGTAGTAATAAAATCTCAATGTCTAATATTTTAACTTTGCAGAACATGCTTAAAATATAAAATTAGAATATGAATCGTCTAATTTAAACTGTCTCATAAAGATCAGACAATTATATATTTTAAAATCGTTAATTCTTCACTGCATTTAACAACTATTATAGTTTAGAATCAAATTCCAATTAATGTTTTTTTGATGTTGAAGAATGATTAGCAATAACAAGAATCATACCCGGGAACCATGGGAAAAATGCTATGGCCTAGTTCATCTTTGGCAAAATGAACGTCTCCATAAATGCTATGGCCTATAACATTCAGTAAATTACAAAAAATAAATCATAAAAGAAATGGTAAGACATAAAAATGTTGGCACACAATATGATATGAGATTATATGTAGCACCGTTACACGAGTATCAACAAAATTCTCTTAAAAAAAGTAGTTTTTCATGTTTGACCCCAACATAATTCTAGATTCACTTCTGGGTTCCAAGTATAAATTTGTGAAACTCATATAAATTCCAATTGGTAACTACAATACAAAATTAAAAGAGTGTGGTATTAGTACACGCTGGATCCAAACATAATGCGACTAAAACCTTTACTTTAAGCCTCTAAAATTTAGCCCAAATAAAATACCTCCAAATTTTGTTTTTGTTTTAGTTCTTTTGTTTAAGGAAGATATCAAATGCCCCGGTTAGCCAGGTGGTTAGTGCTCTTGATCTCTATTTGAACCTAATTTAAAATTTATTTATCGATTTTGCTAAGGTGTCCAATCTTTTACTATGATGTTGGATTTCATTTACATTTTTGTAGAAGGTTTTTAAAGCATTTTTTTATTCTTATTAATAAAATTTTATTCATAATCTTTTTCATTTATGGATTAATTTTTTTATGTTTAATTTTTTAAATATAAAATAAACTTTAAATTTTATTGGATCTGTGATATATATGAGGAATAAATATACTAAAAAAAAACTCACAATTCCCCTTAATTTTTTTTTTAAAAATCAATAGTTTAGTACAAAAGTAAAATATTTAAAAGATAAAAAATCAGCCACGGAGGGAGGACATACAAAGACCTCAATATTTATAATAGAAAGGACCTCACAATAAAATCAGTTTTAAGCCTATGAAAATGTTGGGCGTATCATCGTAGTTTTTTTAATTATTATATCTCATATTTTTAAAAAACTAACTAATATATTATATATTAAAATTTATATATTAAAATATTATTTTTTATTTTATTTTTAAGAGGTCGCATTTTTATTATACGACTACATGAAGGAATTATTTTTTTTTCTAATAAGATGTCGCATTTTGGGATGCGACCATTTACTAAAAAATAAAAATTAAAGTTTATAGATGGTCGCATCTTGGAATGCAATGTCTTATTAAAAAATAAAAAAAGTTTAAATTTATAAATGTTTGCATTCTGAGAATGAAATCGTCCTTCGTATAATTGCATTTTAGTATATAAATTGATATTTTGGAAAATTAAAAAAAAAAGGAATATAAGAAAAAAAACCTATCATTGTTATGTATGCTTTCACCAAAGAAAAAATTGCCTACCTTCTAGAGAAGCTGAAAGGGGAGAGAATTCCTGAGGAGTCTCTAGCAGCCCACCCAAAGACAGGTATTTCCTTTTCATTTGATAAAGTGTTTGCCATGTTGTATCAAATCGAATGAAAATGATAACAGAAAAGAAGTTGACAAAATTATTTATCCGAATGTTAGTTGAGAGGAATAATTAAGGAGGAACTTAGGATACATGTATATATAGACGTATAGTTAGTGAGGATACATGTTACACAGAGAAATTTAAGCTTCAAAATATTCATAGATGTGTTCAACATTACACTAATTTAAGATTTCTTTTCAAACTTCAAACTTTTTTACTTTGAAAAGATCGATGACGAGACCTTTCAAATTTCAATGTCAAAAAAATTCAGTACGCTATTTACTTTTTAATAATATAATTTAAAGTTATTAATATAAAAAAAATAATCTATACAACATTCAAATTATAACGTTATAATATTTATAATTGTGATAAAATTTATAAATATTAACATAATTTAATATTTTAAAATACATATTTTTAAAATTAAAAACGTTAAAGTTATTGATTTAATTTAAATTTATATTGAGATGAAAAATCAAACGTAAACATTAAAATGAAAAAATCTAAATATATATATTGAAAAAATATATTTAATTAAAAAGAGAAAAAGGAGTTAGATGGATGATTATAAAAAAAGAAAAATAATTGACTCTTGGGTGGATGAAGAACTAAAATGTAGAGAAAAGCATTGGGTGCGGCTAACCCGAAAATTTTACTCATGTTGAAAAGTACACTCACAATATCTTTTATTTCTTTAATTTTGACACGAAGCTTGAATAAATACCCATTAACGTAGTGAATAGCTCATTCAATACGTCAAATTATGTTTTTGTTTTTTAGTTAAACCACCGTTATAATCTTTAAAAATGTAGGATATCCAAAAAAACTTAAATTAATTTTTTGAATCATTAAAGTAGTTTTTTAATAGTAAAAATCTCATAAAGATATATTTTATTGTTAAAATAATTTATGATTGTTAAAATGTTTGACACTAAATTAATTGATATTATAATGATTCAATTTCTAATTTAAATTTTTATAGAGTTAGGAATAATTTTCAGAGACTAAAATAAAAGGTTCGTATAGAATTGAACTCTCGCCTATGTGGAGTATAAATCTATTTATTATCAATTGAATCAATTTTCATTAGTTTCATTTAAAGTTTGTGGTTCCTTCTCTTATTATAAAAATTGATTATTAATAAATTGATTTTAATTAAAAATTAAATTATAATATGTTTATTTTTGGTTACATTTATATATGTACATGTGAGTTGAATATAAATCTAAAAATCGTATTTGAAATCAAAATTACAAATTTTAAAAACAAAATCAATTTTAATCATTATCTAAAAATGTCAAAATCAATTTTATGTACCTGAAATTATTTTTGATTCTTTGTATCGTGAAATTAAACAAAAATAAAGTGAGTGTCAGTTCTATGACAATAAAAATTAATTTTAAATGAATTGATTTTGTTAAAATTAATTTCAGTTAAATGTTTTATCTAGCTTAATCATAAACAGTAGTGCTTAGGTTTATATATGGTTTTGTCGAAACATTATAGCTGAACTGCTGTCAATACTTAATGTCTTATTGACCATAAGACAACCTTGTCTCATGCTAATTAACTTATCAAAATACAGTTGAATTGGTGCCATTTCTAATGAGGGACATATTTGGTCTATTTTCACTAGTGTAAAAATGTCTTTTTAAATCAGTTAAAAATGATTTGTTAAATCGGTTCTGCATCAAACTTAAAAAAAGTGACTTAAAAAATCATTCGTTGTTAAGTCGGTTAAACTTCAACCAACTTAAAAAATCTATTTTTTTATAAAAATAATCTATTTTTTCTCCTTATATATATGCATATCTAAACTTTAATAACAAACAAAATTTCATACACAATCATAATTTTATATAAACCACAATTAAACACAGTGTATAAAAATTTCATACACAATTAGAATTTTATACAAAACACATTTAGAACATAACGTATACAAATCCATATATATGAACATAAACTAGAGTAAACAAACTCAAAATACAACACTTAAAAAATACAGACACCTATCTACAAAATATTATTGTAATACCCCAATTTTGTCCCCCCAATCAAAAATAATTCAAAAAATAAGTAATAATATTAATAATATGTTAAAAATATATATATTTCGTAATTATTATTAAATAAAAAAAATCATCATTTTATAAAATCTGACCAAATTTTGTGTGCATATTTACCTTGTTCCTAGTGCAAAAATAAAAATAAATAAATAAATAAATGTGTTCTCTTGTCTAGCACTCCTTCTTTCTCTTCGGTCCCTCTTCTCTTTCTTTCAGGTTCCTTGTTTTTACTCATTTGTACTAATAAAGCTAAAATCTTCACTCATAATGCACTCAATAAAAAAGGTGAACCACTTTTTTTCCTAACTATATAAGGTTGCTTGAAGATTGCTGCAAAACAATAGAAAAACCGGATATCAATTTATATCGTGGGCACAAAAGGTTCATTCTTGTATTCTATATATTGAGACAAAAAACAACTGAGGATATTGTTCCCTCATCTTACTCTCCAGTTCCCAAGTCGCGTCTCCCGTAGTCGGATTCCAAATCACTTTGACTAGTGGGACTTCCTTGTTCCTCAATTGTTTAATATTTTTGTCTTCAATCCTTACAAGGAATACTTCAAATGACAGGTTGTCCTTTAGCTGAATTGTATCTGGTTCGATCACATGTGACGGGTCTGCAATGTATTTCCTTAACTGCGACACATGAAATACGTCATGAATATTGGACAGTATAGGAGGTAAAGCAATCCGATAAGCCAATGGTTCAATTCGTGCAGTAATCTGGTATGGTCCAATGAATTTCGGAGTCAACTTTCTTGACTTAATAGCTCTGCCAACACCAGTTGTAGGCGTGACCCTTAGAAATACATGATCACCCTGCTCGAATTCTAAAGGTCTGCGACGCTTGTCCACATAACTCTTCTGAAGATGTTGTGAAATCTTCATTTTCTCTTGTATCCTCTTGATTTTCTCTGTGGTTTGTTCCACCATCTCAGGTCCAACAATCATACTCTCTCCGTCCTTATACCAGCATAAAGGCGTCTGACACTTGCGTCCATATAAAGCCTCATAGGGTGCCATTCCAATACTTGCGTGAAAACTGTTGTTGTAAGTAAACTCAATCAATGGCAACACCTCATCCCAGTTTCCTCTGTCATCCAACACACATGCTCTTAATAGATTTTCCAAGGACTGATTTGTTCTCTCAATCTATCCATCTGTTTGTGGATGGTAAGCGGAACTCAATTTCAGTTTCGTTCCCAATGCTTCATGCAGTGCTCCCCAAAAATGAGATGTAAACTGTGGGTCACGGTCCGATACTATACTCGATGGAACGCCGTGTAACCTCACAATCTCAGCGATGTAGATTTCCATCAGCTTATCTACTTTGTAGGTGGTCCTTACTGGTAAGAAATGTGCAGACTTTGTCAATCGATCCACTATTACCCAAATTGAATCATTCTTTTTCTTTGTCTTGGGCAGTCCTATTATAAAATCCATGGAAATGATGTCCCACTTCCATTCCGGTATATCCAGAGGTTGCAACATTCCATCAGGTCGTTGATGTTCCACTTTCGCTTTCTAACAAGTTAAACATGCCGATACATATTTCGCTACATCCCTCTTCATTCCTGGCAACCAGAAATTTTGCCTTAAGTCCTGGTACATCTTGGTCACTCTAGGATGAATACTCAACTTACTCTTATGAGCCTCTTCCAAAATCGCTATTCTCATATCTGCAACTTCCGGTACACAAACTCTTCCATTACATCTTAGAATATTATCTGGTCCGACCCTGAACTCAGTTGTCTGTCCTTGCGCTATCAGATTCCTCTTTTCTTGGATTAATGCGTCATCCTGCAAGTTCGCAATATCCTCAAGCAAACCACTCGAAATTGTTATCATTCCACACTTTAAAATTCCTGGTGCAAACTTTACGTCCAAGTGTAGATCTCTAAATGCTTCCCACAACTCTTGTTGTCTGGCCATTATCATTGAAGATACTGACACACTTTTTCGACTCAATGCATCAGCCACCACATTGGCTTTTCCAGGGTGGTACTGCAATGAAAAGTCAAAATCCTTGAGAGTCTCCATCCATCTCCTTTGACGCATGTTCAATTCTTTTTGATCGAACAGATACTTCAAACTTTTATGGTCACTGAACACCGTGAACGTGCATCCATATAAGTAGTGCCTCCAGACCTTTAATGTAAACACTACAGCAGCAAGCTCTAAATCATGAGTAGGATAGTTTCGTTCGTGAGTTTTCAACTGCCTTGAGGCGTAGGCTACAGCTTTCTTGTGTTGCATCAAAACACATCCCAGACCTTGGTGAGATGCATCACAGTAAACTTCATATGGTTCCTTCGGCTGTGGCAAAACCAATACTGGTGAGGTTGTCAACTTTTCCTTTAGCAATTGAAAACTTTCCTCACACTTCTCCGTCCATGCAAACGGCTGATTCTTCCTGGTGAGTTGTGTCAAAGGAGCTATAATCTTAACAATTCCCTCAATAAATCTCCTGTAGTGTCCCGCTAGTCCGACAAAACTTCGTATATCTGTGATAGTCTGGGGCTGTTTCCAGGCAAGAATCGTCTCAATCTTTGCCGGATCCACAATGATTCCTTCTTTTGTTATCACATGTCCCAAGAAGTTCACTTTCTCTAGCCAAAACTCGTACTTCGACAAATTGGCATACAGTTGCTTCTCGCGTAAGACTTCAAGAACTTGGCGTAGGTGCTCTTCATGTTCTTCTTCATCCTTTGAATAAATCAAAAGATCATCGATGAACACCACCTTGAATTTATCCAGGAATGGGCTAAAGAACCTATTCATATAATCCATAAATATTGTTGGTGCATTTGTAACTCCAAAAGGCATAATGAGATATTCATAGTGTTTGTAACGAGTCCTAAAAGCAGTCTTTTGAATATCTCCTTCTCTTACTCGAATCTGATGGTATCTTAATTTCAAATCAATCTTTGAAAACACCGCTGCTCCCCTCAATTGGTCCATCAAATCATCGATGCGTGGTAAAGGATAACGATTCTTGATAGTTACCTTGTTAAGTTGCCGATAATTCACGCATAAGCGCGAACTTCCATCCTTCTTCTTAACCAACAACAACGGAGCTCCCCATGGCGACACACTTGGTCTGATAAATCCTTTCTCCAATAAACCTTCAATTTGACCCTTAAGCTCGCTTAATTCCAATGGCGACATCTGATACGGCGCAATTGAAATAGGTCCAGTTCCTGGGTGCAAATCAATGAAGAACTCTACCTCTCTCACCGGGGGTAATCCTGGAATTTCTGTTGGAAATACGTCCGGATATTCTTTGACTAACACCACATCTTCTATGTTCACATCCATCTTGGTCTCCACGTTAGCCAATGATAAAAGTTCCTGAGTTCCTTCTCTTAGAGATACTTCGAGTTTGTTAGCAGCCAAATACCGAACGACTCTAGGTTCGGGGAAAAGAACTAATTTTCGAGTGCAATCCAAGACTACGTAATTATACGTCATCCAATCCATGCCGAGAATGATCTTGAGTGATTGTAGGGGTATACAGATTAAATTAACCAAGAAATCTCTATTCTGAATCGTTACAGTACAGTGTAAACATGTAGAATTTACGGTCAAGGTCTTAGCAGGTGTGGAAACAACCAAATCAAAAGGTAAAGTAGACACAGATAACTTCAAACGATTCACACATTCCATAGTGATGAAAGAGTGGGTTGCCCCCGAATCAAAAAGTGCAGTTAGGGTGTTACCTGCAATCTCGCAATCTTGCTGGATTAAATTTGGAGCTTCATTCCCAGCTTCAGCACCCATGTGATAGACGCGTCCTCTAGCAATTGGATGAGTAGCCCTAGTTGCGTTCACTGTTGGTTCCACCTTCGGAACCCGGCAATCCCTTGCCACGTGTCCTGGTTTCTGGCAATTGAAACACATCAGATCCCTTGTGGTACAAGCAGTAGCAATATGTCCCTCTTTCCCATATCGGTAACATCGGACTCCTTGTCCCAATTGCCGTCCAAAATTCTGATTTCCCGGCCGATTCTGGCTTCTCTTGTTGTTTTGTGGCCGGTTATACGGCTTAGCAACTTGCTTTCCTCTATTGTTCTGATTGTGCATCCGACTAGGCCCTCCTGAATTAAATTTTCCTCTTCTGTTGGCCCTCCAGTTCTTCATCTCTTCAACCTCTCTACACTTCTCCACTAACACTTGGAAACGTTGAATTCCCAAATGTAAGACCCTCATCACTTCTCCACCAATACTCTGCATCCCCTATCAGCAGATACGTGGCATAGTTAACCTTCACCGCTGGTCGACAATTAATCATCTCGAAGATTTTCTCCATCTCTTGAATCCACTGGTATGCTCTTTCTGGACCCTCATCATCCTTGAACTTTGGAGGATTATGACGACGAAAATCCTCTAGCCCCTTGATTCAGCTGCACGAATCTCTCTTTCTCTCTTCTCCAGATCTCGTTGAGTCCTCGCAGCTGTCTATGCAACAACAGACGCATCCATGTTATTCATTGCTTCGACCATCCTATCCTCCCGGCTGACGTTGGTTCTTGCGGTGTCGTCTCTTCGTGGAGGCATTGTTTCCTACAAAACCATCATCACTTCAGTCACACCACAACTTACACAAGACTTGACACTTTAACTACTTGCTCCTATGCATGATCAGGTAATAACTCAAAACTAATAATTTAAATCAGAGCTTTAATCCAAAACTTTAACTAAATGCTCTGATACTACAATTGTAACACCCCGAGTTTCAAACACAGCGCGAGTGTATTTTTTTTTTAAAATAAATAATTAAAATGATTTTCCAATTTATTACTTCAAAAGAATTGAAATAAAATTTCCTTTAATTCATTTTATAAAATGGTACGTCGTAATTTAATCGATGAACGTAATTAAATTACTTCATCGTAATATTACTAAGTACTTAACGCTGGAAATTGATAGTCAACATTAATACATTTCAAAAGATAACAGTGACATAATCTCAAAAGGAAATATCAGAGTGCGGAATAAGTTAGCGGAAAAGTAGTACAATAATTTCCAAAATAAAACAAATTACATTTTCCAGCTCAAAATCCTATACATCAAATCTAACCGATCATGCACTAAAGTTAAAGTAGCACGGATTTCCTCCGCATCCCAAACAAGTCTCATCCGACTCCGCCGCTCGCCTCGATGTAACCTCCTCCTCCTCATCATACAGAGAGGGATCAGTCTCCTCCGAAGTCAGATCAATGCACAATCTAGGTCGCTTCGGCGGAGCCGGAATCTCATAACAATCATCGGATATCAGCTGCTACTGGCGTCGGCCCTTTGCTCTCTTCTTCCGCCTCGGAATCACGTACAGCCCCTCCAATCACCGGGTTAGGAGTCACCACTCCTATGGTGGCCTCCGTCTCAACTCCTCCAGCTGGCTCCTCCGCATCACCAAAAATTCCGTGCGCCTCCAATACCAAACGGGAAGGCACAGGAAAGTCAATCCTCGCATAGTTGTACTCCACATAGTGCACCACTCCGTTAGTGCTACAAGTCCTCTTCAATCTCCCCGTGTACGTAGCCCTACTTGAGATGGGGTCGTATATCCAAGTAGTAGGCACGAAGCGATCAATGAAATCGAGCGACATTTCCGTCGTCTGGGGACCCACAGGTGACATGGGTTTGGGGGGGATCTGATGTTGGAACCAAGTTGGTTCTAAGTACTTAGGATTTTGATGTTTACAAAAGCACTCCATGTAATCTTATTTTGAACTTTGAATTATTAAATCAAATGTCACCAGAAGTTGAAGATTGCAGAAGCAGAAAATGCATTATGGAATTACCAGAGGATACACCAGGATGTCAAAACACTACCAGAGGATATCTTTGCTGGCCCAGATCAGAAGGAAGCAAAGTTAGAAGGAGACTTGGACCAGACCAGAAGGAAGCGTGCCATAGGGAGAGTTGTTCCAGACCAGAAGGAATCAAATGTTAGATTTATTCCATAAGTTATTCTGACCAGAAGATGGCCTGGCAGTGAAATGATAAACAGTCCAGACTTGTTCCAGACATAATCAGAGGATGAATTAATGGGTCCAGAACAAAGGAATTAATCCATATTTGACCCAGACCAAAAGATAGCATGGTTCAGGGTATGAAACTAAGTCCATACCAAAAGAAATGATTTCCGGAATTGATCCAGACCTAATCCAAAATCAAAGGTAAAATGTCCAGACTTAAATATTACTTGTCCAGATTTAATTTCAGTTTAATCCAGAATTGGTCCAGATCAGAGGGAAGATTTCCATATCAATGGTTCAGTTTTAATTATTTGGCCCAGTGTTGGCCGAGATCAGAAGATCAGACCATGGCCCAGTGTTGGCCGAAATCAGAAAGTCAGAATGTGTGGTCTAGCAGTGGTCGAGATCAGAGGATCACAGCAGATCAGTTTGCTGGATCAGGATGGCTGAGATAAGAAGATCAGAAGGTTAGGAAGTGTGGTCCAGGGATGGCCGAAATCAGAGGATCACAGCATATCAATTAGTATGGTCCAAATGTGGACTAGCGCAGAAGATCAAATGGTCCAGATTTAATCATGAGGATTAACGGTGGAGATTCTAATTTATTTTGATCAAAGTATTAAAAAGATTTGTTACAAAAATAAAGTGAGGTATTGTGGAATTCAGGAGCTGTTGGTGGGAGGAATCTAAAGACATGATTGGCCAGTTATTTTGAAAGAAAATCTGAAGCTTGATAAAAGATATGTTTTTTATTTAACTAAAGCCCAATTGGTCAAGTTATTTTTGCAAAAGAATCCAACAAGATTCAGCTCGAAATTAAGCTTGGAAGAGGCCCTAATCTGCATCTATAAAAGGAGGCTCAAGGCAGAATACTTATAATCAAAAATCACAAAAGAGTCATACACTTCCAAGGCAAACACTCAAGTTTTCATTGAGGTTAATTGTGAGTTCCAGCTTTCGAGAAGCAAGCACTCGCGTTATTTTCTTTCCCTTGTGTGAGATCTAAGTTGTTGAAGTAGAGTCTACAATCTGAGGGAGTCAGAAGGGGTAGCAGATTATTGGCAATTAGATTCAAGGCGTTGTAGTTCCTTCTACAATCTGGGGTTGTCAGATTGGTAGGAGAAGACTTGACTTAGGAAGTCAAGGTGCTGTATTCCTCAAGAGTGTAGGATTGTTAGAATGTTTGAGAAGACTGACTTGGAGGGTCAGTGGAACTGTTGTAAATCAAGGGTTGAATTAGTGAAATCCTTCAAGGTGAAGGGACTGGACGTAGCCTCGTTAACGTTGAACCAGTATAAAAATTCTGTGTTTTATTTTTATTTTATATCCGCTGCTAACTCTGTTTTTATTCACACATCAAGTTTTGTTTTAAAAGTGAAAAAACAGGAAAAGTAATTAAGTTAGTCGAACACAATTCAACCCCCCTTCTTGTGTTTGCACCTTCAATTGGCATCAGAGCTCGGTCTCAAGGCTGAGTACTTAACAGTTTTTGAGGAAAGGTCCAAGGGGTTCAACATGGCAGAATCCAGAGATGAACTAGGAGGGAACATCAATAGACCACCACTGTTTGATGGAGAAAGGTTTGAGTATTGGAAGGACAGAATGAGAAGTTTCTTCATATATCAAGATCTTGAATTATGGAAGATGGTAGTCAAATGATACACTGCACCTACTGATCCAGAAGATCCAACTAAAGAACTGGACATGGATAATATGAAACCAGACCAGAGCAGATTATACAAACTTCATCACAAGTCCAGAAACATCATGATTAGTGCCATCACATTTAAGGAATTTGACAGATGCTCAGATAAAGAAACAGCAAAGAGCATATTCGACAGTCTGGTTCTGACCTATGAAGGAAGCCAGCAAGTTCAACAAGCAAGGGCTAACATACTGGTCAAACAGTATGAGATGTTCAAGATGGAAGATGATGAAAACATTGATGGAATGTTCTGCAGATTCCAGACTCTAATATTTGGATTGAAGGTCTTGAAGAAAAGCTACACAACAGTAGATCTTGTCAAAAAGATTCTAAGAAGCTTACCAACCAAGTGGAGACCAATGGTTACTGCAGTTCAGCAAGCCAAAGATCTGAATAACTTAAGACTTGAAGATCTGATCAGCTCACTCAGGTCTCATGAAATAGAACTGAAAGTAGATGAACCAAAGAAGAAGAAGAATCTGGCCCTAAAGTCGAAACAGAAGAAAGCTGCAAAGGCAGCACCAGAATCAGAGGATAGTGATAGTGACTGTGATGATATGGCTTACTTAACCAAATAGATGGTTAAGATATGGGAAAACAGGAAGAGGAGAGGTTCCAAGAAGAAACATAACAACAAAGATAAGGAAGAATCTGACAAGAAGAACATCATCTGTTATGGATGCAATGAACCTAGACATATCAAGTCAGAATGTCCAAATCTGGAAAAAGGCAAACAACACAAGAAGAGTTCCAGATTCAGAAAGAAGGGTCTGATAGCTGCCTGGGATGTATCAGAATCAAAAGAAGAATCGTCTGATGAAGAAGAGGCAGAAACAGCAATGATGGCACACATCAGGTCTGCTTCTGGACCTCATAAAGGCACGATTTCAAGAAGGAAAGCAGGCAGAAGGAAGAATGATCGAAGCAGTCATTCAAGCAAGTTTGGAAGCACATCAGAGGAAGCAATTCTGGCTCTGATGGCTCATACCAACTCAAGTTCTAGATACAACTCAGACTCTAGAACAGAATCAGAAGATGAAGACAGTGAGGTATTTTTTGATCTCTCTAAATCTGAATTAATTGATGCTATAAAAGACTTGTTAAATGCAAACAATAAGATGTCTTTAAAACTGAAAACTCTTAGGGAAGATAAGAAAAATCTAACCAAAGAAGTCCAAGTTTTAAAGAATCGAAATTCTAAGTATGCAACTTAAAACAAAGATTTTAAAACTGAAGTTGCAAGACTCAAATCTAAAAACCAAACTCTCAAAAGTAATATATGTTCTACTTCCAAAACTGTTTGTGAATCTGATATGCATGAACAATTTTTTCAAAACTTTATTTCTAATGGAATGGAAAGAAGTAAATATCATCTATGATTTATGGAAACAGTAACACTGGAAAGAGAGGTCTTGGTTTTACAGAAATGATTACTGAAAGTAAAGCTGTTCATTCTGATGTTTTATGCATTGTTTGTGCTAAGAAAGATCACTCTGAACTATCTTGTCCAAAGGTAAAATCTAAACAAGATCAAAGAGCTGTTAAGACTAACAAACCTGGACCCAATCAGTTCTGGGTACCAAAAGATCAAATTGTCTATGTTGCAGATATTCTGAGCAACCAGAAGGAGACACCAACAATGGTGCCTGGACAATGGATGTTGGCAATGCACAAGTAGAAGAAGGTTTATGTTCCAACATCTACCAAACAGAAGCCAAGTGACTCTGGTAAAAGAAGAACTGGTCAACACAATACCTATCAGAACCAGAACCAGAATCATAGGAGGAACAGGAAATATCAAAGATATCACACGAATCAGAATAGGAACTGGAACCAGTATCATAGGAACTGGAACCAGAACCAGAATTGGAACCAGTATCAGAGGTACAGGAACTGGAACCAGAACCAAAACTGGAACCAGTATCAGAGGCACAGGAACTGGAACCAGAACTAACACTGGAACCAGAATTTGAATCAGTACTAGAACCCGAACCAGAACCAGCATAATTACCAGAATCGGTATAATCACCAGAATCACCATAAGTTCCAGAATCACCAGAGGAACATGGTGTATCAGCCAAAGCAGAAAGAGATGAATCAGAATCAGGAGAGTTCTTCAAACACTCTAGTGAGATTCATCAAGACTACAAACCTGGAAGGGAATTCAAATCCCCTCATCCAAACCATGTAATCACAGAACATACAGATTAGGAATCTGAAAATCAGAAGCAAGAGGATTTTCAGAGTAAAACTGAAACTGTTGACATAGAGGTTACATCTTGCTGTAAATACTATTATTATTTGATATTTATGTTTACTGTGATAATAAGAAGCTTGATCTTAACAAATCAAAGCTAGATAAGTATTCTACAGGTTTTCAAACTGTCAGAGGAACCAAGTGATTCACACAAATTGAACACTTCAGCAGAAACACCATTCCAATGGGTTCAAAAACAAGCAGAAATCACCAGAAGCAGAATTAATGGTTTGGCTATACTGAGTTCATTTTTAAATTAATTGATTTATAGTATGTTATATGACAAACTGCTTGATCTTGACAAATCAAAGCAAGATAAAGATAGTGCAGGTTCACCAGAACCAAAGGGAGCAGAAGCAAAAGAAACAGAAGTACCTGGAAAGGTAGAGGATACAAGCAAGTCAGCAACACATGACCAATCTTCAAAAGATAAATCTGATCAAGTCAGAAACAGCCGAGATAAGCCAGAAGAGAAATCTGGATATTTATCAGAATCAGAAGTTGTTACAGATTTACCAGAACCTGAAGTTGATTTATCAGAATCAGAAGCTGTTACAGATCTTCTAGAAACAGAAGTTGACGCAGACCAACCAATATTGATGAAGCTTTGGCAGAGGAAGGTTGGATACTTGCAATGCAAGAAGAGCTGAATGAATTCCAAAGAAATGATGTTTGGGATCTGTTATCCAGACCAAACAAAACAACATTATTGGAACCAAGTAGGTGTTCAGAAATAAACTCAATGAAAAAGGTGAAGTGGTAAGGAACAAAGCCAGATTAGTAGCTCAAGGATACAATCAATAGGAAGGTATAGATTACACTGAGACTTTTGCTCCAGTGGCCAGGTTAGAAGCAATTAGAATTCTATTATCATTTGCTGCTAATCATGATATAGTTCTGTATCAAATGGATGTTAAAAGTGTATTCTTAAATGGCTATATAAGTGAGGAAGTCTATGTCAAACAGCCCTCTGGATTTGAAAATTCTGATTTTCTAGACCATGTTTTAAAACTTAAAAAATCTTTATATGGTTTAAAACAAGCACCAAGGGCATGGTATGACAGACTTAGTAACTTTCTGTTTAAGAATGAATTTAATAAAGGCCAGATTGATAATACTCTATTTAGGAAATTCATTAAAAATGATATTTTGATTATTCAAGTTTATGTTGATGATATCATATTTGGATAGACTAATGGCACTTTGTGCAAAGAGTTTTCTTACCTAATGCAGAAAGAGTTCCAAATGAGCATGATGGGAGAACTTAAGTTCTTCCTGGGAATTCAGATTCACCAAGGTAAATCAGGTATACTCATTCACCAATCTAAATATACTAAAGAACTTCTTAAAAAGTTCAAAATGAGTGAATATAAGCCTATGGCCACCCCCATGCACCCAACCTGCTCACTTAAGAAAGATGAAACCAGCCAAAAGGTAGACCAGAAAACATACAGAGGTATGATTGGATCCCTTCTTTACTTAACTGCTTCTAGACCTGACATTTTGTTTAGTGTTTGTGTCTGTGCCCGTTTTCAAGCTGACCCTAGGGAATCCCATTTAACTGCTGTGAAACGAATTCTGAGATACCTTAAAGGAACCACCAACCTTACCCTGTTATACAAGAAAACCAGCACCTACAAACTAAAAGGTTTTTGTGATTCCGACTATGCTGGAGACAAGCTGGAAAGGAAAAGTACAAATGGCAACTGCACTTTCTTAGGTGATAATTTGATCTCTTGATCAAGCAAAAGATAAAGTACCATTGCTATGTCAACAGCTACAGCTGAGTATATATCAGCAGCAGGATGCAGTTCACAGTTACTCTGGATGAAACATCAACTTGAAG
This sequence comes from Cicer cuneatum, assembly GCA_037974295.1. NCBI lineage: Eukaryota > Viridiplantae > Streptophyta > Magnoliopsida > Fabales > Fabaceae > Cicer > Cicer cuneatum. The sequence goes on along the minus strand of JBBPBO010000002.1, from coordinate 10,980,704 downwards.
ATTACAACATCTTTGAAACCAATATCCCTTTGTTCTGTGATAACACTTCAGCAATAAACCTAACCAAGAACCCTATCTTACACTCTAGAGCCAAACACATTGAAATAAAACACTATTTCATTAGGGACCATGTTCAAAAAGGGACTTTAAGCATCCAGTTTGTGGACACTAATCATCAATGGGCTAACATCTTCACCAAAGCACTACTTGAAGATAGGTTCGAGTTCATCAAGAAGCATTTCAACATTGTCTCCATTTCTGACTAGCTCAAGTAGTCTTCTTAGGAGTTTTTTTTTAATTTTCTTGTAATTTTAATTTTATGTCTTTTATTTTTTGTTTTACTTTTTGTAATTTGTAAAGAGAAAAACAAAAAATACAAAAATAGTAGGACCTCTTTTTGGCTGATGACAAAAAGGGGGGGAGAGAGAAAAAGGAGAAATAAGTAGAAAAAGAGACATAAAAAGAAAGGAGGAGTGAAAAAGAAAGAGATGAAAAGAGAATGAGTTGAAAAGGAGAGGAAACAGGGAGAGAGAAAAAGAAAGAGTGAAAAGAGAAGGGGTTGAAAAGGAGAGGAAATGTGAACAGAGAGAAAGTAAGAGTGAAAAGAGAAAGAGTTGAAAAGGAGAAGAAACAGGGAGAGAGAAAAATAAAGAGATGAAAAGAGAAGGAGTTGAAAAGGAGAGGAGAAGAAAAGAAAAGAAAGAGTGATCAAGGAGGAGTTGAAAAGGAGAAGAAAAATTCAGCATCAGACTTAGGGGGAGAGATTGGTCTGAGGGGGAGTAATTCAAGTCTTCGAGTTATAAGCTAGCAAAATAAGTTAAGGTTTTGTCATCATCAAAAAGGGGGAGATTGTTGGAACCAAGTTGGTTCTAAGTCTTAGGATTTTGATGTTTACAAAAGCACTCAATGTAATCTTATTTTGTACCTTGAATTATTAAATTAAATGCCACCAGAAGCTAAAGTAATCAAAGCAGAAGATCAAAGGGTTCCAGAGATTGAATCCTGAAGGTACCAGAAGATACTCTAGGATGTCAAAACATCACCAGAAGATATCTTTGCTGGGCCAGATCAGAAGGAAACCTGGACCAGACTAGAAGAAAGCCTGCCAGAGGGAGACTTGATTCAGACCAGAAGGAATCAAATGTTAGATTTATTCCATAAGTTATTATGACCAGAAGATGGTCTTGTAGTGAAATGATAAACAGCCCAGACTTGATCCAGACTTAATCAGAGGATAAGTTAAAGGGTGCAGAACAAGAGAATCAATCCAGATTTGACCCAGACTAGAAGATAGCATGGTTCAGGGTATGAAACTAAGTCCAGACCAGAAGAAATGATCTCCAGACTTGATCCAGAACTGATCCAAAACAGAAGGTAAAATGTCCAGATTGAAATATTATTGTCCAAATTTAATTTCAGTTTAATCCAGACCAAAATCCAGAATTGGTCCAGATACGAGGAGAGATATTCAGATCAATGGTCCAGATTTGAGTATATGGCCCATTGTTGGTCGAGATCAGAAGATCAGACCATGGCCCAGTGTGGGCCGTTATCAGAAGGTCAGAATGTGTGGTCCAGCAGTGGCCTAGATCATAAGATCACAGCAGATCAGTTTGCTAGACCAGGATGGCCGAGATCAGAAGATTAGAAAGTGTGGTCTAGGGTTGGCCGAAATCAGAGGATCACAGCAGATCACTTAGTATGGTCCAGATGTGGACTAGCGCAGAAGATCAAACGGTCCTGATTTAATCATGAGGATTAACAGTGAAGATTTAATTAAATTTGATCAAAGTATTAAAAGGATTTGTTACAAAAATAAAGTGAAGTCGTATGGAAGTTCAGGAGCTGTTGGCGGGAAGAAACTAAAGACATGATTGGCCAGTTATTTTTGAAAGAAAATCTGAAGCTTAAAAAGATATGTTTTTTATTTAAGTGAAGCCCGATTGGTCAAGATATTTTTGCAAGAGAATCCAGCAAGATACAGCTCGAAATTAAGCTTGGAAGAGGCCCTAATTCACATCTATAAAAGAAGGCTCAAGGCAGAATACTTAGTATCGAAAATCACAAAAGAGTCATACACTTCCAAAGCAAACACTCAAGTTTTCAGTGAGGTTAATTGTGAGTTCCAACTTTCAAGAAGCAAGCACTCGTGTTATTTTCTTTCCCTTGTGTTAGATCTAAGTTGTTGAAGTAGAGTCTACAATCTGAGTGAGTCAGAAGGGGAAGCAGATTACTTGGCAATTAGATTCAAGGCGTTGTAATTCCTTCTACAATCTGGGGTTGTCAGATTGGCAGGAGAACACTTGACTTAGGAAGTCAATGTGCTGTATTCCTCAAGAGTCTAGGATTGTTAGATTGTTTGAGAAGACTGACTTGGAGGGTCAGTGGAACTGTTGTAATTCAAGGTTTGAATTAGTGAAATCCTTCAAGGTGAAGGGACTGGACGTAGCCTCGTTAACGGTGAAACAGTATAAAAATTCTGTGTTTTATTTTTACTTTATATCCACTGCTAACTCTGTTTTTATTCACACATCAAGTTTTGTTTTAAAAGTGTAAAAACAGGAAAAGTAATCAAGTTAGTCAAACACAATTCAACCTCCCTTCTCGTGTTTGCACCTTGATTGTCCCCTTTAGGTTTTTTTTGTGCACTCATTGTTTTGATTTTTTTAACAAAGTTTAAAATTTTGGTGGTATATTTTTTAAAATTTTTAAAAAGTATGGTGGTTTTCAAAATCTTTTAAATTTTAATATTTTTTTAAATGTATTTTATGGGATTTTTTAAGACTTTTTAGTAGAAAAAATATTTTTTTTATAAATATTAATATGACTATGAACTTTATATGAATTTACTCATTATATGTATATATTATATATGTAATAAGTAAAAAAAATAGTGAAATATGATTTTTTTAAAATTACATCAATTTTAAGATCAGCTTTTAAGGTGTGTGATATTTCAATTTGAGGGTGATATAATCTAAGCAATCCGCTCTTATGCCTCAACATAATTACAACAAGAACATTTTTATTTTATTTCAAAATAAAATAAATGTAATCAAATCCAAATTCATTCCATAACATTTTTTTGGCTTTTATTTTAATTAAATTGTACTACTACTTCTGCCCTTATATATAAACTCACTTGACATTTTTCTTTGTTCTTTTTACAAGACTCCATCTTTTAAATTTTTCTATTGGATTAATTATTATTTACCAAAGTATGCTTAATACGACTACATTTTTTTTTCTTCTGCAATCTATTAAAAATATCATGATTATGTCAAAATAAATAAATAAATAAATATTATGATATATTAAAAAATAAATTAATTCTCTCTCATAAAAATGTAAACATGTGAAATTGTGACATTTAATATTATAATGAATTTTTTTAATACATGAGATTTGATATCCTATATTTATTAATGTAAAATATGATAGATAGTTTTTTTTATAGCAAAAAAGAGGTGCATAGGTAACAGTTGTGAATTAGTCAAAACAAAAAGTTGTGAATTAGTTAAAAAAAAAATAACAGTTGTGAAGTCTCATAAGCTACTTCACCCCAGTTTATTTTTCATCTATAATTAATAAACTTTTGTTACTTCACCCCAATTTTTTAATTAAAGCAATTTATTTTTCATTTATGATAAATTTTTATTTCTTAATATTCATAATTCAGTCAAAAATATTCTATATTTTATAATATAAATGTGAAATATGATAGATAATATTTCTATAACAAAAATGAGTGGATATATAAGACTTATGAATTAGTCAAAAACAAAAAGATATGATCAGCACAAAATAGGTAACAGCTGTGAAGTCTCGTTAAACTACATCACCCCAATTTGTTTTTCATCTATAATAAACTTTTATATCTACATACCAAAAAATAAAAAACTTTTTGTATCTTACAATTTTTTTTTAAGAAACCAAAAATATGAAAATTGTTGTAATTAAAATAGTAAAATATCTTTTACAAAAAAATATTAAAATATCTAATTACCAAAATAATTTAAGATTTTGGTGACATTAGAAATTAGCATATGTTGATGACGTAAGTACTAAGTACAAGATCAAATGATAGTTACAAAAACATTGCATATCAGGTGCAAGTTCAAATCCACTGTATTTTGTTTGTTTTTATATTAAATATTTAATGTGTTTGAGTTTTTTCGGTAAACTTTAAATATATAATAAAAAAAGAAGTTAGAACTAACTAAAGAAATTAGCATTTATGTATAGAATATATAATGAAAATATAATTAGTTAGAACAATTAAATGTATTATATACATTACCCCATTCGTCTCACAATTAATATTATGTAGCAAAACAAAATTATATTAAAATAAATGGTATTTACAATTTTCAATTGTATTTTAATTATTTTGTTTTATATTACTCCTCAATAATTACTATGTACACAATTTTCAAAATATTAATATATTTTGTATTCATAATAGTAAAAAATGTCTCTATAGTTAATAGTTAATTTGATAAAATGATATATATATTTTTTTTAATTATTACATATTTTAATATGTGTGTAAAAACTTCAAACGATATTCATTATGAGAATAGAATAATACATATAAGTAAACGCATGATGTTTTTTTCAACATTAATACTAAAACCTTTTTCTTTACATAAATATTGAAACCTTTTTTGAATAATCTTTTGACATTCTTGGTAATCCGATTTATTCTTTATTATTGATATTTTTTTTTTCAACATTATGTATTAGTTAGTCTTTTTGAATAATAAACTTCAAACAATATTCATTATGAGAATAGAGTAATACATATAAGTATTCATTATGAGAATAGAGTAATACATATAAATAAACACATCAAATGATGTTTTTTTCAACATTGATACTAAAACCTTTTTCTTTACATAAATACTGAAAGCTTTTTTGAATAATCTTTTGACATTTTTGGTAATCTGATTTATTTTTTATCATTGATATTTTTTTTCCAACATTATGTATTAGTTAGTCTTTTTGAATAATAAACTTCAATTTTAATGTTCATATTATTAGACCAACATTTTCTATAACAATCCCACATAGAACACATAATTTATACTGTTTTAAGATTAGAACAAAGTTCTTAAAATGTTTAAAACGTTCTTAGTTATATCAATCACATTTCAGACGTTGTCATGTTATTATTTTTTAAATGTGTAAAAAAGATAAATTATTTTTAAAACATACAATTATTTCTTGTGTTAGAAATGAATAAATGAATATATATTAAAAAAATTCACATTGTTATTTCATAATAATTAAATTACCTGTTTTATACCAATTCTTATTCTCATTTGGTTTACGTACCTGGTTTACGTACCCTTTTGTTATAAAATTTAGAACTTTTATTTTTAAATTGAGTTGATCTTGATATTTACTATTCTTTACCTTATTTTATTTCCATTTTCAACATGTATAATAATTTTTTATATACTTAATCAACATTATTTACTTTTTAAATTAATTATTAGTTCAAGATCAATTGTAGACTCTACTTTTTTTAAAATTTCTTCATTAGGTATTTAGTTTTTTTTTCCATTAATGCCAAATCATAAAAAAAAAATTAAATATTTGTAAATCACCACTAAAGTAATATTAATATGAATTTTAAGTCAAAAAAAAAAAAAGTTTAAATTTCTTGCACAAAATTTTGAGTAAATTATTATATTCGAGTCACTTACCATTTTGATCCAATTATAACTCTTATAAATACCACTTAAATCCTTTTGTATTATACATATTGTATTAAATCAAACACTTTCTTCTCTGGTTAGCTTCTCTTTATTCATTTTACTATTTATTAATTAATTTTTTTATTATTGTACGTGATTATTGACATATTTTTATTCATTTTATTGATATGAACTCAGTACCATGTTCAATATTGTCACTACTTTCATGCTGTGAGACTGTGAAAGAGACTTGAGACTCTTGTTTTTTTCTTTTTACAAAGACTTGAAGAATCTGAATAGTTACTTCCGCGAACAAATACAAATCAGGTATATTTCCCAAACTCATACTCATTTCATTACATTATTATTTATCACACTTCGTATTTTCTTTATCTTTTCTATACTACTCATCACTTTGTAAAAAATAAAATAAAAAATACTACTCATCACTTGAGTGTAAGAGAGTAATCGTTACTTTTAACTAAATTAAATAATATTTGAAGAAAGTAGTGAACTATGGTACACTATCGGTCAAATCCATTTTTTTTTATTAATGACAACACTAATGACAATTTTATAAAATTTGAATAATATTTCTTTTGAAATAAATATAAATATGAATGGTAATTAATGTATTTGACTAAAAATTTAATTAAAATATATTAATTTTTCAGTAATTATTTTTATTTATATTTATTTTAAAAAGAGTATTCTTTTAAGGTTAGATGTCAAATTCTTAGTGATATATCTGGGACATGTGCTAAGTCTATTGTCGCTGTGTTTCTAGAAAAAGTCAAAGATATAAATTGCTGTTTGGATGGTGGAATTAAATGATATAATGCCATATTCCATTTTTAATTCTAAAAAAATGAATAGAATGACATGGAGTATAAAGGAGCATATTTCATCCAATACTATTTATTTTCCCAATTTTCATCCCCTAAATTTAAGATGTAATTAATAAAATATCCAAACAATAAAATGAAATATATATACATCTTATTACATTTCATTTCACTCCACTTCATTTCTTTTAAAGCTTATCAACTTGTCATCTTTCCCTTCTACTTTGATTCTTTGACTCTTCTCAAATAACAAAACATCTTACTTTTATACTATTGGATGAATTTTGTCCATTTTGTATTTCTTAATATCCAACTATAAAACAATTATTTTTCGATGTATACTATATACAAGAAAGCTCGTTGGAATCTTTTATTAGTTTTATTTTTGAAAGAATGTGCTACTTCTTTGAAAGAATACATTTCATATTTAAAAAGTTGATAGTTTTGGTCTTTCATCAGTTTCGTGAATTATATTTTAAATATGTTTTAAATATTTTTTACTCATTAATTATGTTTATAAATTTAATCATAATTTTTAGGATTTAATATAATTTTTTATTTATTCCTTTTTTGATTATTTTAACTTATATATAATATTAATAGTTTATTATTTATTTTGAATGTTTTCTATTTTATTAGATTTTAAATTATGTTTTGAACTATATATATATATAAATTTTTTATTATCTTATCATATTATTATCATATTAGTTTCTAACACAGTTTTATCTGGATAAAATTTATATTAAATTAAGACATGATATAATTATTTTTTTCTATTTACTTGCAAAACATACGATAATGATAAAAACGTAATATAATTGCTTATTCTATGTTTCTTTTATCCTGACCGAACCTTGTACGATCATATTTAGTGACTCGAGTGGTATAAAAAGAATCGAGGCATTAGTATCAACTCATAATCATATTTCTGTCGCTTCTTTGGTATATTTTTTTATGGCTTTTTGGTGTGTTATAAGTGAGGATTAGGTTTGTACCAAACGTTTCAAATTTACTAGTTTGAATATATAATAAATTAATTATATAATGCTTCAGATTCTATAGTTCTTTCTATATAACGACAGAAAATTATTCATTAACAAAAACACATTTTTTTCCTATATATCATCAACAAGAAACAATTAAGTTGACATTTGAGCTAATTTTTAATAATAATCGTTGTCAAGCTTATTTATGTATAAAGAAGTTGTTACTAAGACTTAATCCAAAGGTATAACATTAATGAATATATTGATCGAACCTTGTCTATTTAACGTTGAAAGGAAGACAAACTCTTGTATGAAATTAAATCGTAGTTATAATTAAGAGACAGGGGGTGTCAAAAGCAGGGTAAGAAAAATGTACGTATACAAGAATAACAAAAAGTGGCAACTTCAAATAGAAGCTAAAGTTGGTTAATTAAGCTTCAGTTTTTGTATATAACAGTATATATATATATATATGAGGTTATTCACTTGACATTATGTAAATGGCTGCATGTGTTTCAATTTGAAAATGTGCTTATATATATATACAACAAGGTTCTATATTGAGATTTCAATGTCATAGTAATGCATGCATTACAATAGCTAGCGCATAAACTCGATTAGCTGAAATTAAAATTTTTTTTTGGTATGATTATCAAGGTTCTTTTACTTTATCTTATACATATTTTTCAGGATTTATATAACTTTGTTTATCCTTAATTTTGAGTGTGTTAAATTTGTTATATATCAAAGTTTATTTTGACATTCTGAAATTAATGAAGTTTTTGAAAATTATTTTTGCAGGTTCATATTTGTTAAAGATGAAGATGGAACATCACGTGAATAAAAGGTTTCTCTTGTTGTGGTGGTTTATAATGGCTATGCAACTCTGTTTCATAATGGTTGGTGCTTATTCTGAAAATATCGAATTCAGGTTCTCATTCCTACATTTTTATTTTTGTTACTTTTCCATTGCATGCATCATTTCACACTTATATTCCATTACTTTATAGTAGTAAAAAATATCATAGTATTTTTTTTTTTATCGAGGTGATGAATTAAATAGTTTATTAACTAGCTAGTGTTATCTAATATATATATATATATATATATATATATATATATATATATATATATATATATATATATATATAGTCTACAACACAATGGTGAAAATGCAATTAACTTACATTTCTGATTATTAAATCTCAGCTAGATTTCTTTATTGTAATTGACTCCTCATCATAATTGGGCACCTGTCTATTATAAAATATCAATAATGAATTAAATCCATTAATACACAATTTTTAAGTTATGCTAGTTACATATATATATTTTGGTAATGCTCACCATTTTGTGGTAATACTAGATACATATATATGTTTCTATTTAACATCACTTTCACTTCCTACCTAAAAAAGAACCACTTTCGTTCATTCCTATATAGACCTTAGTTACTTTTACTGTTTTACATCAACATACACATTGAATGCACGTCCAAGGACTTTGATTTTACTTCCTTGGTTACACTATCATTTTTAAATTTACCAGACATATTTTTACATTGTCAATAAATTATAATTATCAAGTATAAAATCATAAAATGCATCTGATTTTGACTACTCTAAAGTTACATAAATAAATAATTATAATTTATACTAATAATGTATAACAATTAAATATTTATTTTTCTTCGGTGAACTGATCATTACAATATCATATAATATGTAATTTGTGGAAATTAATTATATTGTGTGAGTATATTTTCAAAAAAAAAAAGAAGAAGAATTAATTTTGTTTTACAATTATAAATAAAAATTTAAAATTAAATTAAAAAACAAGAGCAAAAGGATAGTGAGTGTTTGTTTAAAAAAAAGATGTTTAAGGTGATTAACATCTTTAATTATATAATTAATAATAATACTATACTATTGCTTATTTGTTTAAGGGATAATATGTGTTTGGTGCTCAATTGTCCTTTGTGTCAATTTGTCATTTTTTTTCCTTTCCTTTAATTAATGTAATCAATATTGTTAATATTTTGTAAAATGTAGTTGATCGAACCGGTTATCTTTTTATTGTTTTATTCTCTAACTCCTTCACACCTAATTACTAAGTCAATGTTATATCATTTTCCCTTTTGATTGTTAACTTTTTAATCGAAATGAAAAATTAATATATGCTTTAAACTTGATATTTTTTTACTCTTTTTAGTGACTCATTTTTTATTTATTTTGTACTCATTTTTCACTTGCAGAAAAAGTTTAAGGGAAGTTAATCCTCCGGTCAATATCACGCATGATAAAAAGTCTGGCGAGGTGATACTAGATTTTTGAGACAGAAATGCTTAATGTTTTAGTTGTATACTAGGATGACCAAAATTGATTCAAAAATAAAAACAAGTAAAATTGATTTTGACATATTTAAATGATCTCAATTAAAATTGATTTATTTTTGAAGTATAATCTAACTTGAAATTAAAATTTATAATTTTTAACTTAAAATATATTTTTTACTCTCAAATTTATCGTTTAACTAATTTTAATGAGACATGTCTATATATAGTATTTTACATTCAACTAAATTTTTAATTAAAATTTTTTCCTGATTTTGTGTTTGATTTTCAGGTGGTGATTAGAAATGGCTTCTTTACCCTCACTTTGGCAAATCCCGCGGGGTATGTTAAAGGAATATCATATGGTGGAGTGGAGAATGTACTTGCAGTTGAAAATAATGAAAATGATAGAGGGTACCTATTTCATATATTAAATAAATCATATTCAATTTGGGATTTTATGTAAAATTAAGCTTATGGCATAAAAATTAGATCTATTGACATAATTAGGCTCTCATATTATTTATAGGTACTTGGACGTTGTTTTTGGCGGCCTTGAAAGGTATAATTATTTAATTTATTTTTTTGTCCTCTCTTAATTTATATGTTATTTCATTGTTAACAAACTCAATATACCAATTTATAATTGATTTTGTACTAATGCAGAGTCCACGGGACAACTTTCTCAGTCGTAACACAACGTGAGAATGAAGTTGAGGTTTCATTTGTAAGAACATGGAATCCTTCAATGGGTACCTCACACGTTCCTATAAACATAGACCAAAGGTGAATTCTTAGTTTAAATTATTTTGGCACAGTTTGTGAAAATTAATCATGGACAACATGTATGTTATTTTGATTACTAACATTCATTATTATTATTATTATTATTATTATTATTATTATTATTATTATTATTATTATTATTATTATTATTTATTTTTATTTTTTTTTGAGTAATTAAATTTAATTTTACAGGTACATCGTACGAAGAGGCGATTCAGGATTTTATGCTTACGCGATATTCGAACGACCACAAGGATTTCCTGCTGTAACAGTTGATCAAATAAGGATTGTTTTTAAGCTCAAGGAAGACCAGTAAGTAACTATTCAAAAAATATTCATCGAATATAAAATCATAAAATTTTATTAACGAGTAAAATTAACATAAAATTTTAAAAACTAAAATAACAAATATTTTCATATAGCAAATGGTCTCTTAATTTTGTAAAAAAAAAA
>JBBPBO010000002.1:10934865-10965831 GCA_037974295.1 Cicer cuneatum | reverse complement strand
AATATATATATATATATATATATATATATATATATATATATATTCTTTATTAAATTTGAATTATCGAGCTTAAAATATACTATCAAAGTAATTATAATTTTGATGCATTAGACAATGACTTTATAATAATGTGTGTATATACATGTAGGAGGCACCATCATGTTGGGTTCAATTGTATACAGTCCTCCAAGAAATGGCCCTACTCTATGGGAAATTGGCATTCCAGATCGAACGGCTCATGAATTTTATGTACCAGATCCTTATGCTAACCTCACAAATAAATTATACGTCAATGACTACACAGACAGGTTAGTCCATAATTCATTATTCAATAATTAATGCAAACTTTTATTATTAATGTTATTGTTCACTTTTAACTTAGACAAAATATTTTTTCTATGACAGGTTTAGGCAATATGGGTTATGGCAACGTTACAGTGATTTATATCCAAAGAATGATCTAGTTTACAGGATTGGTGTTGATAATTATACAAGAGATTGGTTTTATGCTCACGTTCCAAGGTAATAATTAGTTTTGTTGATTTGTTATAATTGTTCAATTATAGTGGCATTTAATGTAATTAAATTTCATAATTTATGCAGGACGACAAATAAAGGACTCGAAGCAACCACATGGAAGATTGTATTTGATCTTAAAACTAATGTATTGCGTGGTAATTACACACTACAACTGGCCCTTGCAAGTGCAACTTATGGTGAAGTCCAGGTACGCTACTTTTATTTTTTTCATTTTTATTAGTGACACTCCTATATTTTCTAATTATATTTAATTTATCTTCAAATGGTATAACCAACATAAAGTGTTATTTCTTTCACGTTGATCTTTTTTGTTAGCCAAATTTAGTTTACACAATAAAATATTTAGACTCTCAAATTATACTTTTTTTTTAATTCTTAAAATAAGTTCATTATTATTTTTGGTCCTTTAAATTTAATTTTTTATATTTTAAAAATAATTTATTAGTTTTTGTACTCTGGTTAATGAAAATGATGGTTTACAATTGATTACATTAATTTAATAAATAATTTTATATTTTTAAATATGTAAAAATAAATTTTGATATTTCTTTAAATAATTTTATCTTAAAATTTGCCATAGGCCTCTATAGGTATGTCCTCTTAGTTTAAGCCAAAGCCAAATGTTTAATATACATTTATGTAATTTGATCTATTCTCAATAATCATAATATTAATATATTCAGGTTTCGTTGAATGACATGAGTGCTTATCCTCCACACTTCACAACACATCTAATAGGCGATGACAATGCAATAGCAAGGCATGGAATCCATGGACTGCATTGGTTTTATAGCATACCATTACCTAGTTCTCATATGGTAAAAGGAATAAATACAATATATCTAAGGCAATCAAGATGTGGATCCATTTTCGAAGGAGTTATGTATGACTATATTCGCTTAGAAAGTCCTCCAACACAATAAAAGTTTAGGGAAAGAATAAGGCAAGTTATGTTAGATAATCCAAATGACTTTGTTAGTTGTGTTGTATGCCTATTTTTATTGAAATTCAGTAATATAATCATTGCTTTCAATTTTGTGCTTGTATTTCCTTATGCTATTATCAGTTATTGGTCCAATTTTTTAATACTAATGATGGATGTAAAGAGTGAAGAAACAACACATATATAGTGCATATAATAATACTTATGTTAAACATATCTTGCACGGATACAAGAATTCGGATTTTCTACGGGGAGGGAGCTCTAGTCATTTGTCAGAATCTCATGGACGGTTATAAAAATGTAATTTTTTTTTAATTTTAGAAAAAATGATAAATTTCATCTTAATTCACACAGGTGCCTCAGAATCTGCATAAGACGTTCAACTTAATAATATCGGCATTTGTCAATTGAGTTAAGATTTAAAAGACAAAAAAAATATTTAATTTGAATATCAAAAGACTATTGATATCTCAATTGCTCAGCGTAGAAAATCTCCCAAATGTAAGGAATCTAAGTTTACCATAAATTTTTATTTAAAAAATATACATTAACTTGTAAGTGATAAAATAATAATATAATTATTACTTAACAAAAATTTGGAGACTACATAAACTATATCATTTTATACTCACAAAATTAGAGACATTTAACATTTACCAATTAGATTTTCATGTGTTTTTGTATTTTAAATTATTATATGATTTTTTTTTTCATTTTCAACGTCATCAAATATATCTTTTATTTGAACTTGACCAACAATCCATCAAACATATCATAAACATTTAATTATTTATAAATAAAGTTATTTAATAATTTTTAGTGAAGACAATATTTAATTTTTAGACAAATAATAACAAGTACTCCAATAACATTTGTTAGTAATCCAAATTGTTGGGGGAGTTCACTCCTCGAGTGGAACCTACCAATTATAATAGTATTATTATTATTGTTGTTATTGTTATTATTAATAAAGAAGAAGGAAAAGAATATTATTGGGCTTGACCCATGTGAAAAATAAATAAAAGTACCAAAGGGATAAATCCCTAAGCTAACAAAAAGATGCGGCAAGGAGAAGAAGAAGAAATTCACTTTCGGTGGTGATAACAGGTGTGTAGCAAACTTTCTCCGTTTGATTTACAATTTTAGTATGTTATTTCTACGATTGACTTTGTTATTTTAATATACAGTCTTATTAGTTTTATATTCTTTGAGAGTTATTTTGGAATACCCACTTTAGTGGAAAGTTGTTATTATTGTTGATTGATGTTCCCTAATGTTACTAGGAAGACTCTGGTGTATTCACTAATTATTATAGTGTAAGTTTTTACTGGACTAGGTCCGATGGTTTTTATTCTTTCAATTTGAGGGAAGTTTTTCAGTTTAAAAATTATGTTTGTCTCATATTTAATTTTCTGCCAATTATTGTTGCTATGTGGAATTGTATTTTCTGTTTGGCCATTTATCTGCACAAGTGGGGAAAAAATTGTTGGAACCAAGTTGGTTCTTGCAATTAAAGTTTTGATGTTAACCAATGTATTCTATGAAAATCGTATTTTGACTTAGAAGAAGAATGAAAAATCAAAAGATGTCATCAGAAGCATAAACCAGAAGATGACATCACCAGAAGCAGAAATCAGATGATGTCATCAGAAGCATAAATCAGAAAATAACGTCACCAGAAGCAGAAATCAGAGGATGACATCAGCAGAAGATATCACTAGAAGATACAAATCAGAAGCAGAAGATGTCATCAGAAAATGACGTCACCAGAAGATAAAAATACATTCAGAGGATACCATAGGATACATCCAGAGATTACTAGACGATGATCATCAGAGGATATCATAAGAGGATCTCATTAGAGACGAAAATCAGAAAAACAGAATCTAGCTGAAAGTATACTCGAAACAGAATATGAGAAAAATGCTCAAAACCGAATTGGAGCAAAAGACTCAAGAAACAAAATCTAGCTAAAAGTATGCTCGAAACAAAATCTGAGAAAAATGCTCAAAACAGAATTGGAGCAAAAGACTCAAGAAACATAATATAGCTAAAAGTATGCTCGAAACCCAATCTGAGAAAAATCCTCAAAACAGAATTGAAGCAAAAGACTCAAGAAACAGAATCTAGCTAAAAGCATGCTCAAAAAAGAATCTGAGAAAAATGCTCAAAACGGATTCGGAGCAAAAGACTCCAAAAACAAAATCTGAGCAAAATACTTCAGAATACTCTCAAAATAGAATTAATTGAAATACACTCCAGAAGTAAAGCATCAGATCAAAGTAAGCCCTAATTTTAACTATAAATAGAGGCTTAATGCTGAAGAATAAAGCATCGAAAAACACAAGAACTTAAACTTAAATTCAATGTTATTTGAGAGTTCAAAATAGAGAAACACAAATGTGCAAGAGCAATATTTTCTAAGTGTTTTCGAGAGAGAAATTCAGTGCAACAATCAGCTTTTCAGAAGCAACAAAAGTGTGCAAGAATAAGTGCATCAATCAGGTTTCCAGAAGCAACTTTGCAAAGTTCCAAATCTTTGTTATATAACCCGATAGTGGTGTAGATTCCTTCTTCGATTTGGGGTTGTCATATTGGTAGGAGAAGACTTGACTTGTAGAGTCAAAGTGTTGTTATCGTTCCTCAAAAGTCTGGGGTTGTCAGGCTGTTTGAGAAGACATGACTTGTAGAGTCAAGGTTGGTTATTCCTCAAAAGTTTGGGGTTGTCAGGCTGTTTAAGAAGACTTGACTTGTAGAGTCAAGGTGTGGTTATTCCTCAAAAGTATGGGGTTGTTAGGCTGTTTGAGAAGACTTGGCTGATATAGTCAAAGTGTTGTTGTTCCTAAAAAATCTGGGGTTGTCAGGCTGTTTGAGAAGACTTGGCTGGTATAGTCAAGGTGTTGTTATTCCTCAAAAGTCTGGGGTTGTCAGGCTATTTGGGAAGACTGGTTTGAAGACCTTCTGTAGGAAGGGACTGGACGTAGCCTAGTTAATGGTGAACTAGTATAAATTGTTGTGTTATTATTATCCACTGTTGAGTCTGATTAGTTATCCATCGAATAACTCACATTAACATTCAACAAAATAGCAAAAGTAATCAAGTTTGACAAACACAATTCAACCCCCCTTCTCGTGTTTGCACCTTCAATTGGCATCAGAGCTCAGTCTCAAGGCTGAGCACTTTACAGTGTTTGAGGAAAGATCCAAGGGTTCAAAATGTCTGGATTCAATGAAGAAGCTGTTGGAAGAAACATCAACATGCCTCCTCTATTTGATGGAGAACGATTTGAGTACTGGAAGGACAGGCTGAGAAGTTTTTTTATTTCATAAGATCCTGAACTTTGGGACTTGGTGGAAGATGGTTATACTGCTCCAGAATATGTTGATGGTGTTAAAATTTCCAGAAGAGATATGGATGCTGATCAGAAGAAGATGTTCAAGTTGCATCACAAATCCAGAACGTTCATGATCAATGTAATCACATTCAAGGAGTTCGACAAGTGCACTAACAGAGAAACAGTGAAGAGCATCTATGATAGTCTGATTTTGACTTACGAAGGCAGTAAGCAAGTCCAAGAAGCAAAGGCTAACATTCTAATCAAGAAGTACGAATTATTCAAGATGGAAGAAGATGAAGACATTGAAACTATGTTTTCCAGATTCCAGACTCTAGTATCGGGATTAAGGGTACTAGAAAAGAGTTACACTACTGCTGATCATGTAAGGAAAATACCTAGAAGTTTGACAATCAAGTGGAGACCAAAGATCACTGCTATTCAGGAAGCTAAAGATCTGAATACTCTAAAGCTGGAAGAATTAATCAGCTCCCTCAGATCACATGAAATTGAGTTGGAAGAAGATGAACCTAAGAAGAAGAACAAAACTCTAGTCCCTGAAATCCAAGCAGAAGAAGGCTTTGAAAGCAACATCAAAATCAGAAGATAGTGATTCAAACGATCAAAGTATGAACTCAGAGGAAGAAGATATTGCTTTCTTATCCAGAAATTTCATAAAGATGTGGCACAACAGAAGAAAGAAATTTTCCCAAAGATATTCCAAGCAGTCCAACAAAGAAAGTGATGATACACATGACAAGAAAGATATTATCTGCTACAGATGTAATGAATTTGGACATATTAAGTCAGAATGTCCAAATATAGAAAAAGTGAAGTACTAGAGGAAAAATTTCAGAACCAAGAAGAAAAGCATGATGGCTACATGGGATGATTCTGATGAATCTTCTGAAGATGAACAAGCAGATTTGGCTATGATAGCTCACACCAACTTTGTCTCTGGATCCAACACAGAATCTGATCCTGGAAAAGAATCAAAAGATGATGAAACTGAGGTATATTCTAAATTCACTCGATCTGATTTGATTACTGCTCTAAATGACTTTTTAAACAGCAATTACAAATTGTCTTTAAAACTAAAAACTCTTAAGAAAGAAAATACAAATTTAATAGAAGAAGTTAAGTTTTTAAAGAATCAAATTGCAGAATTTAAAACAGAAAGTGTCATTCTTGAAACTGATATTGCAAAATTGAAAACAGAGAATGTATGTTTGAAAAACAGTTTTGCTGAGCTTAAGTCTGAAAAACTAACTCTAAAAAGTAGTCTTTGTTCAACATCAAGTAAAAATATTGTATGTAATTCTAATATGCATGAACAAGTTTTACAAGATTTTATTGTTAATGGTATGGAAAGAAGCAAAAATGCTTCTATGATCTATAGAGTTAGTAACAATGGTAAAAGAGGCTTAGAATTTGATGAATTTGTAACTGTAAATGAACATATTCCTTCTAATGTTTTATGTGCTGTTTGTGCTAAGAAAGGTCACTCAAAATTGTCTTATCCTATGATATAAAATCTAGGAAAGACAAGAAACCATTCAAGACTAACATACCTGGACCCAAGGTTTATGTTCCAACATCTACCAATCGGAAGCAAAGTAACTCTGGTGGAAGAAGAACTGGTCAACACAATACCTATCAGAACCAGAACCAGAATCATAGGAGAAACAGGAAATATAAGAGAAATCACTCATATTAACAAAACTGGAACTATCAGAAGAATCAAAATTACTATTAGTTCCAGAACTAGAAGAAATATAATTATCATTAGTTCCAGAATTGTTAGATGAACCTGATATATCAGCAGAAAGAGAAGAATCAGAATCAGGAGAGTTCTTCAAACACTCCAGTGGAATTCGTCAAGACTACAAACCTGGAAGGAAATTCAAATTCCTTCATCCAGACTCTCTAATCACAGAATATGCAAGTTCAGAATTTGAAAAACCAGAAAAGAAGAAATACGAGGGTTTTCAGAGTGAAACTAAAACTGGTCATATAGGTTATATCTTTCTTTAAATATTATTATTGTATTGATATTGTAAGACCCTTAAATTTAAAAATTTAATTATGGATGTAATATTAAGTGTATTTTGAGGAATATTTGTAAAATATTTAATATATGTATGTTTTGAGTGAATATATATATAAATATTTATTTTGGAAGATGAATTAAGATTATTGGATGAAGAGTAAATTAATTTAATTACGAGTAATTAAATTATCGGACAGTTAATTTAAGGATTATCGGCTAATTGCGACGAAACTAGTTAAGTGTTGAGGATCAGACAAGTGTCGGGTGAGGTGGCACCCATAAATGCCTATAAATAGGAATGAGGAGGCAGAGCAAAGGCAGAAAACCATACCTCCTCCATACTGCATGTAACAGTATCCTTTCCCTCCCCATTCTGATTTCTGTTCACGTTCAAAAAAAAAGGAGTTCCTCAAAAGTGTTATTACTTGAAAATCTGTATTCGACTACGACAGTCTCGTATTCGAATACAGGATGCTGACTTTCACAATTTTTGCTTCTGTATTTGAATACAGATTCGGGTTTTTCCAGAAATTCAAGTTTTAGTTTCTGTATTCGAATACAAGGGAGCTGTATTCGAATACAGATTTGTGTTTTTCAGAAAATCAAGTTTTAAACACTACCATGTGAACTTTAAAGTGTTGGGAAACATTGGAAAGGTTTGAAATGATTTAAAATGGAGTTTTGAAAAAGTTTTGAGGAGGAGATGATGAAGTTCTTGAAAACCTTAAATGAGGTTGGGAAAATGCTGAATTTACACTGTTTTGTCTTCTGTATTCGACTACAGGTATGCTGTATTTGAATACAGAGTGTTGAAATTGCAGTTTTATGCTTCTGTATTCGAATACAAGGGAGTTGTATTCGAATACAGATTCGTTTTTTTCAAAAGATCAAAGTTTTAAACATTGTTTTATAAACCCTAAGTGTTGGGGAATATTGGGAAGGTTTGTGATGAATTAAAATGGAATTTTTGTGATAGTTTGAAGTGGTGGTGATAAAGTTTTGAGACTTTACTGATGTAGTGAAAAATGTTGATTTGTGCACTGGGACTGCCTCTGTATTCGAATACCAGGGAGCTGTATTCGAATACAAAGTGTTAATTCTGCACTGTTTTGGCCTCTGTATTCGAATACAGAGAAGCTGTATTCGAATACAGATTCGTGTTTTCCAGAAATCTCAGTTGTAAACACTGTTTTATGAATTTTAAGAGTTTGGGAAAACAGAGGGAAGATCTTTGATGAATAAGAATGGAGTTTTAAGATGATTGAAGTGGAAATGATGAGATGTTTGAATGTTTGATTTATGATGTGATGATAATGAAATTGGTTGTGTTGAAATGTTTTCAGAAATGATGGAAATGCATGAATTTTACTGATGTGCATACTATTTTCATTGAAGAGAAAACACTGCATAATCATGCATTGCATAGTCAGGTGGTACCCGCGATGGGCCACAGAGTAATGCGTAAACGTGCTGATCTGTTGAGCGATTGCACGAGTGATGGTTTGTTGAGTGACTGCACTGGTACTAATCTGTTAAGCGATTGTACCCTGAAATGCGCAAAAACGTGCTGATCTGTTGAGCGATTGCACGAGTGCTGGTCTGTTGAGCGATTGCACTGGTACTAATCTATTGAGCAATTGTACCTGAGTATATGTCAAATGTGCTGGTCTTTTGAGCGACTGCACGAGTGCTGGTCTGTTGAGCGACTGCACGAGTGCTGGTCTGTTGAGCAACTGCACGAGTGCTGGTCTGTTGAGCGACTGCACTGGTGCTGGTCTGTTGAGCGATTGCACCCTGGTCTTGAGGGCCGTTAAAGTCAAACATATTTAAAACGTGCTAGTCTGTTGAGCGACTGCACTTTGGTAATTCCAAGAAATTATATACATGAGCATATACATATTACATTGGGGGGATTGACCGGTGGGTCACGATTTGGTTATATGATGATGGTTGAAAATTGATGTGTGTGAGTACTTTTTGAAATCTGAATTTTCTGATGAATGTTTGTGATTGCTGATATGGTAGTTGTACTTACAATATGTTTTCCATATTAATTGGTTGCTGTTTGAAAAAGCATATATGTCATGAAATTTCAAATGAGCATCCTTAATTTTCATCATTGTCATATGTTATACCATGGGTGTATTTGTTATGTGATATAAATTCTATGTGTTTATTTGTTAATTTCGGTCGGTGACCCTTTACTATTATATGTGGAAATTGGGCTTTGCCCTCATATGCCCCCCAAACCCATGCCACCCGTGGGTCCCGAGACGACGGAAACGTCGCTCGACTTCATTGATCGTTTTGTGCCTACTGCTTGGGTATACGACCCCATCTCAGGCAGGGCTACGTACACGGGGTGATTGAAGAGGACCTGTAGGACCAATGGAGTGGTGCACTACTTGGAGCGCAGCTATGCGAGGATTGACTTTCCTGTGCCTTCCCGTTTTGTATTGGAGGCGCACATAATTTTTGATGATGCGGAGTAACCAGCTAGAGGGGTTGAGACAGAGGCCACCGTAGGAGTGGTGACTCCTTTAGTGCATGATCGGTTAGGTTTGATGTATAGGATTTTGAGCTGGAAAATGTAATTTGTTTTATTTTGGAAATTATTGTACTACTTTTCCGCTAAACTATTCCGCACTCTGATATTTTCTTTTGGTATGATATGACAGTGATCTTTTGAAATGTATTAATGTTTATTATTAATTTCCAAGAATAAGTACTTAGTGATATTTATGATGAAAACTAATTAATTACGTTCATCGATTAAATTACGACGTGCCATTTTATGAAATGAATTAGTAAAAACTTTATTTTAATTCTTTTTGAATTAAATCTAGAAAATCATTTTAATTATTGATTTTAAAAATAAAATAAAAAATAAACTCGCGCTGTGTTTTAAACTCGGGGTGTTACAGATATTCTGTTTACTGTGATAACAAGAAGCTTGATCTTAAAAATCAAAGCTAGATAGGTATTTTGCAGTTTCTCAAAGATTTGAAGGAACCAGGTGATCCACAAGAATTGAACACTTCAGCAGAAACAACATTCTAGTGGTTTCAAAAACAAGCATAAACCACACAAGCAGAACTGATGTTCTGATTGTATTAATTTCACTTTTAAATTATCTGATTTGTATTATGTTATATGAAAAATAGTTTGATCTTGAAAAGTAAAAGCAAGATGATGATAGTACAGGTTTACCAAAACCAAAGGAAGCTGATGCAGACAAACCAAGAGAGCTTGAAAAGATGGAAAATGAAAGCAAAACAGAAGAACCTGACAAATCTTCAAAGAATGAATCTAAAGATAATTCAGAATGAAGATATGCATGGAAGTACAAATCTTCACATCCCGAAATGCTAATCATTGGGAGTGTAAGTGATCCTTTAAGGATCAGATCATCACTTAAAGAAATTAGTTTGTTTGGCTTACTTTCATCTATTGAGCTTACTTTTGTTGATGAAGCACTGAGGGAAGTTGGATGGATTCTTGCCATGCAAGTGAAGTTAAATGAATTTGAAACGAATGATGATTGCGATCTAGTTCCAAGACCAGAAAAGAACATTATTGGAACCAAGTGTTTTCAGAAACAAGCAAGAGGCAAATCACCATTGCCATGTCAACAGCAGAAGCTGAATACGTTTTAGCAGCCGGATGCAGCTCCCAACTCATTTGGATGAAACATCAGCTAGAAGACTACAAAATCATGGAAACAAACATCCCTTTATGCTGTG
Source organism: Cicer cuneatum (assembly GCA_037974295.1). Taxonomy (NCBI): domain Eukaryota; kingdom Viridiplantae; phylum Streptophyta; class Magnoliopsida; order Fabales; family Fabaceae; genus Cicer; species Cicer cuneatum. The sequence continues at coordinate 10,955,220 of JBBPBO010000002.1, read as the reverse complement.
ACAACACTTCAGCCATCAACCTAACCAAAAACCATATCCTACATTCTAGAGCCAAACACAGAGATCAAACACCACTTCATCAGAGATTATGTTCAAAAAGGGGTACTTAACATTCAATTTATAGACACTGACCATCAATGGGCTGACATATTCACCAAACTATTATCTGAAGATTGGTTTGACTTCATCAAGAAAAACTCCAACCTTACCTTCATCCCTGACTATTTGCTTAGTAAGGTTGTAGTTTATTTTAATTTATTGCTATTTTCGTGTAATTTTATAAAAAAATAAAAAAAAATAAAAATAAAAAATTCAGCAACATTCCATTTGGTGAGATTACAAAGGAGGGAAGATGTAGTATTTGATAAAATATCTGGGAAAAGATGTAGTATTTGATAAAATATCTGGGAAAAGATGTAGTATTTGATAAAATATCTGAGAAAATATGATGTATTTGAAAGGGGGAGAAGATGATGTATCTGGGTATTAGACTTAAGGGGAGAATATATAAAATGAAGCTTAGTCTTAGGGGGAGTCAAAGAAAAAGTATTATAAAAAATACATGGTGTTGTCATCACCAAAAAGGGGGCGATTGTTGGAGCCAAGTTGGTTCTTGCAATTAATGTTTTGATGTTAATAAATGTATTTTATGAAAAATCGTATTTTGACTTAGAAGAAGAATGAAAAATCAGAAGATGTCATCAGAAGCATAAACCAGAAGATGACGTCACCAGAAGCAGAAATCAGAGGATGTCATCAGAAGCATAAATCAGAAAATGACGCCATCAGAAGCAGAAATCAAAGGATGACGTCAGCAAGCGATATCACCAGAAGATACAAATCAGAAGCAGAAGATGTCATCAAAAAATGACGTCACCAGAAGATAAAAAGACATTCAGAGGATACCAGAGGATACATCCAGAGATTACCAAACGATGGTCATTAGAGGATATCATAAGAGGATCTCATTAGAGACGAAAATCTAGCTGAAAGTATGCTCGAAACTGAATTTGAGAAAAATGATCAAAACAGAATTGGAGCCAAAAACTCAAGAAACAGAATCTAGCTAAAAGTATGCTCGAAACAGAATCTGAGAAAAATGCTCAAAACAGAATTGGAGGAAAAGACTCAAGAAACAGAATCTAGCTAAAAGTATGCTCGAAACCCAATATGAGAACAATGCTCAAAAAAGAATTGAAGCAAAAGACTTAAGAAATAGAATCTAAGAAAAATGCTCAAAACAGATTCGGAGCAAAAGACTCCAAAAACAAAATCTGAGCAAAATACTTCAGAATACTTTCAAAACAGAATTAATCGAAATACACTCCAAAAGTAAAGCATCAGATCAAAGTAAACACTAATTTCAACTATAAATAGAGGCTTAATGCTGAAGAATAAAGCATCTAAAAACACAAGAACTCGAGCTTAAATTCAATGTTATCTGAGAGTTCAAAATAGAGAAACACAAATGTGCAAGAACAATATTTTCTAAGTGTTTTCGAGAGAGAAATTCAGTGCAACAATCAGCTTTTCAGAAGCAACAAAAGTGTGCAAGAATAAGTGCAGCAATTAGCTTTCCAAAAGCAACTTTGCAAAGTTCCAAACCTTTGTTATATAACCCGATAGTGGTGTAGATTCTTTCTTCGATCTGGGGTTGTTAGATTTGTAGGAGAAGACTTGACTTGTAGAGTCAAGGTGTTGTTATTGTTCCTCAAAAGTCTGGGGTTGTCAGGCTGTTTGAGAAGACTTGACTTGTAGAGTCAAGGTGTGGTTATTCCTCAAAAGTCTGGGGTTGTCAGGCTGTTTGAGAAGACCTGGCTGATATAGTCAAAGTTTGTTGTTCCTAAAAAATCTGGGGTTGTCAGGCTGTTTGGGAAGACTGACTTGAAAGGTCAGTGGTGTTGTAATTCAAAGGAGTTTGAAATTAGTGAAAATGCCTTTTGTAGGAAGGGACTGGACGTAACCTAGTTAATGGTGAACCAGTATAAATTGTTGTGTTATTATGTTATTATTATCCGCTGCTGAGTCTGATTAGTTATCCATCGAATAACTCACGTTAACATTCAACAAAACAGAAAAAGTAATCAAGTTTGACAAACACAGTTCAACCCCCAATTCTCGTGTTTGCACCTTCAAAAATATTTTGCATTATTGAGATGATTATCTCTGGTTTTTCCCTATAAAGTGGTATTAGAGCTCGTTTTGTTTGATTTGTGCTTTTAAATGAAGGAGGAAAAAAAATTTGAATATGATTAAGCTCAACTCTTCTAATTACACACTTTGGAAGACTCTCATGGAAGACATGTTATACAGTAAATATTTGTATGATCATATAGAGGGTGACACTGCTAAACCCACAGATAAATCTAATGCTAACTGGAAAAAGATGAATAGAAAGGCAGTGGCGTTAATCAAGCAGTGGTTGGATTAGAGTGTATATCCACATGTTGAAACGGAAATAGATGCTAACAAGATGTGAGAGAAATTAAAAGAGTTTTATGAACGAAAGAATGTGCAAAATAAAACATTCTTGATTCTGAAGCTAATGAATATGAAATACAAAGATGGGGATTCAATGGCAAAGCATATGAGTATTTTTTTAGAATACAATGAATCAGTTGAAAACGACATATATTAAATTAGATGATTAGTTGCAAACGTTGTTATTGTTGAGTTTCTTGTCTGATAACTGGGAAGTCCTTGTTGTGACATTGACCAATTCATCTCGAAGTGGAAAGTTGAAAATGTCAATAGTTAAAGAGAGCATGTTAAATGAAGAAGCTCAAGGAAGGGAACATGGTTTGATTGGTTCTTCCTTGAAATCAGAAGCAATAGTTACAGAGTCATAGGGGAGAAGTCAATCTAGACACTTCCATAGACGCGGCAACTCTAAAATTTGTAGAAAGTCAAGAAGCATTTTGAGGGCTAGAATAGAAGTGATATGTTACCATTGTGGCAAAACAAGTCACATAAAAAGAAATTGCAAGTTCCATAAGAGAGATTAATCAAGGGAAAAAGATGAAGACAAAGAGAAGAAAAATGATAAATGTAACATCCCGAGTTTAAAACACAGCGCGAGTGTATTTTTTTTTTCAATAAATATTAAAATGAGTTTTCCAAAATTAATGTCAAGGGAATTAAAATAAAATTTTCATCAGTTCATTTCAAAAGAGAATACCCGGCCTGTGGCCACTAAACAGTATCAGAGTGCGGAAAATACAGCGGAAAAGTCATACATTAATTCCCAAAATAAATGACATTTCCCAAAACTCAAGACCCTATACAAAAGTCTAGTCTGATCACGCACTAAGCTACAGTAGCACGGTCTCCACCGTATCCTCTATAAGTCTCGTCTTCAGCCAACCGTCCGTCCTTCTGCGTTGTCCACGGATACTCCGTACGTAAAGATCAGGGGAAACTAATGACATTTCCATCGTTAGTGTTTCCGTCGGTAGGACGGTTTCGGGTAACATCTGAGGGCAAAGCCCAATTTCCACAATATAATAGCAAGGGTCACCGACCGAAATTAACAAATAATCACATAGCATATATTTCACAGCAACGATTATATCCATGGTATAACATATGATGATGAGGAAAATAATAATGTTCATTTGAAATTTAATGACATATATGCCTTTTCAAAAACAGCAACCAATTATTATGAAGTATGTGGTAAGTACAAACAACACCTCAGCAAATCACAATCATTAAATCAGAAATTCAGATTCTGTACAGTACTCATACACATCAATTTCCAACCATTCATCATATAATCAAACGTGACCCACCGGTCAATCCCTCAATGCAATATGTATATGCTTATGTATACAATTTTCTTGGAATCACAAAGGTGCAGTCGCTCAACAGACCAGCACAATATGTTTGACTTTAACGGCCCTCAAGACCAAGGTGCAATCGCTCAACAGATCAGCACCTAGTGCAGTCGCTCAACAGACCAACACTCGTGCAGTTGCTCAATAGACCAGCACGTTTGACATATACCAAGGTACAATCGCTCAACTGATCAGTACCTAGTGCAGTCGCTCAACAGACCAGCACTCGTGCAATCGCTCAACAGATCAGCACGTGGCTGCGCATTTCAGAGTACAGACGCTCAACAGTCCAGTACCAGTGCAGTCGCTCAACAGACCAGCACCTATATACCAAAGTACAATCGCTCAACAGATCAGTACTTAGTGCAGTCGCTCAACAGACCAGCACTCATGCAATCGCTCAACAGATCAGCACGTGGTTGCGCATTACTCTGTGGCCCATCGCGGGTACCACTTGACTATGCAATGCATGAATATGCAGTGTTTCACTTCTCTGAAAACAGTATGCAAAATCAGAAAATTCATGCTTTTCCATCATATTTAAAATATCTCAGCACAATCAGGATTATCATCATCACAAACATGACTAAACAGCCAAGTATTCATTAACATTTTGAAATGTTTTCCCAAACTCTTAAAATTCAAATACAGTGTTTAAAACTGGGATTTCTGGAATTTTACGAATCTGTATTCGAATACAGCTACTCTGTATTCAAATACAGAAGCCAAAAACAGTGCAGAATCACACTATGTATTCGAATACAGAGGCAGTCTCAGTGCACAAAACAACATCTTTCATTACATCAGTAAATTCTTAAAAACTTCATCACCACCACTTCAAAATTTCACCAAAAGTTCCATTTTAATTCACCACAACATTCCCAATATCCCCCAAACACTCAGGGTTTACAAAACACTCTTAAAAACTTGAAATTTCTGAAAACTCGAATCTATATTCGAATACAGACACCTTGTATTCGAATACAAAAGCCAAAAACTGCAATTTTAACATTTTGTATTCGAATACAGCATGCCTGTAGTCGAATACAGAAGACCAAACCTTGAAAAATTCAGCATTTTCTCCCAGGTCATTGAAGGTTTTCAAAACATCATCCTCTCCTCTTCAAAATTATTTCAAGGACTCCCTTTTCTTTTAAAATCATCAACATCATCAGAATCACTCAAAACAGAAACAGAATCAGAATCAGAATCATCAACACCAAATCATTCAGACTTTCAAACCATCAGAACATCATACAGCATTTCAGCTTTCTCAATATCAGAATAACATGCAAGCATTTCAGCTTTCACAACACATTAGAATAACATGCAAGCATTTCAGCTTGCACAACACACCAGAATAACATGCAAGCATTTCAGCTTTCACAACACACCAGAATAAGATGCAAGCATTTCATAGCAGCAAAACACCAACATAATGCATTTTTGCATTTCAAAACAGTTTTATGAACATGTATTTTAATCATGTTTAAAATAACATACAAAACATTTTTCCACTTTCCCATATAAACAACACAACTTTTAGTGCATTCAGCCCAAACAGCAATCATCACAGAGCTTTTAAAACATCAAAAAAATGCATTTTTCATTTCTTTCAAGCAACAGGCAAACCAGTTTTAAGACAGTAATGAAAACACTAGTAATGCCATGAAAGTTATGCACTTACAGCCCTAATGCAACTAGAAAGTGGAAGGTTCCCTTACCCTTGTTGCGTGTTCTGCTACTTCTCTCGTTTCTGTTGTCGTTCCCGTTTTCGCCCCAAAAACCGGTGAAACTGTAGCCTGCGTTTGCTACTACAAAACTAGGTTCTCTAGCTCTGTAATGGTATCGAGAATAACTTTTGTACTGGGGTTTTGGTGTTTCAGTGCTTGGATGTCCAAGTAATGGCACTTTGAAGAGTTTCCTCTTTTCTTCTTTGTAATCGTGACTGGAAATGGAGGAAGGCAGAAAACAGCAAACAGAATGGGAGGGAAGAGTGCTGTTACATGCAGTATGGGCAGTGAGGAAGGAGGGATGGTGTTCTGATTTCACCATCCTTCTCACTCCTATTTATAGGCTTTTGTGGTGCCACCTCACCCAAAAATAATGTTAAAATAATGTTGGATCCTTCAGCACTTAATTGTCTTGCAATTAGCCACTAATCCTCAATTAACTGCCCGATTAATTTAATTACTCGTAATTAAATTAATTTAATCTTCATCCAATAATTTTTTATTCATCCTCCAAAATAAATATTTATATATATATATATATATATATTTACTCAAAACATACATATATTAAATATTTTACAAATATCTCCAAATACACTTAAAATTAATTCCATAATTTTAATTAAAAATCAAGGGTCTTACAATAAACATACAACAACAATTGCATCTGTTAGTAATGTTTAGATTGTTTGTGATGATAATTCTGTAAACCTTGCATGTCAAGATTCAACTTGGATTATTGATTCGGGTGCTTCATATCATGTTACTCCTAGGCGTGATTTCTTCTCATTTAAAAGTGTTGGTGATTTTGGCATGGTAAAAATTGGAGATGAAAGATTATGTAAAATTATCGGTATGGGAGATGTTTGGGTTAAGTTGAGATTGGTTGCAAGCTTCAATTGAAGAATGTTAGACATGTTCCTTATATTCATCTCAATTTGATTTCGGTGAAAGCTTTGGATATTGATGGTTATCACACTTACTTTGGTGATGGTGGTATATGTAAAATAACCACAGGGTTTCAAGTGGTTGCAAGTGAGCAAAGTTTCACTTCTCTCTATAGGATGTCTACGAAGCTATGCAAGGAAGAAGTGAATGCAATTGAAGTTGTCTCTTCTGATTTATGGCATATGCACTTTGGTCACTTGAGTGAAAAAGGACTCAACATACTTGCGAAGAAATTTTTTTTTCCTTTGAAAGGTACATCCCTAAAAACTTGCACTCATTGTTTTAGTGGAAAACAACATAGAATTTCTTTTTATAATAGTGGTCCCCATAGAAGACAAAATATTCTTGATTTAGTTCATACTGATATTTGTATGATGGATAGTAAATCTCTTGGTGGTGCATCATATTTTATTACTTGTATTGACGACCACTCTAGAAAAGTGTGGGCATTTCCTTTGAAATCTAAAGACCAAATACTTGGATTTTCAAGCATTTTCCTGCAAGTGTTGAAAGAGGAAAAGGAAGGAAATTAAAAGGTGTTCAATCATATAACGGTGGTGAATACAGAGGTCTGTTTGAACAATATTGTAGAGAACATGGAATCATGCTTGAGAAAATAGTTCCAAAGACACCTTAGCATAATGGCGTTGCAAAGATAATGAATTGTACGAATAATGACAGAATCAGATGTATGCTCTCTCATACAAAATTATCAAAATCCTTTTGGGGGTGAAGCAATGAAAACTACAGTGGATTTGATCAACCTTTCTCCTTTTATTCCACTTGATGGTGATGTTCCAAATAGAGTTTGGATATGGGAAAATGTCTCTTATTGTCATTTGAGATTTTTTGGTTGCAAATGTTTTGTTCACGTTCCAAGATATGAGAGGTCCAAGCTCAATGGTAAATCCAAACAATGTGTGTTCGTCAGTTATGGTGATGAAGAATTTGGTTATAGATTGATGGATCCGATTGACAAGAAAATTGTCATAAGCTGAGATGTGATATTTCTTGAAAATCAGACTATTGAAGATTTTGATAAAGCTGAGAAACAAAAACCAAATTCCAAAAGTTACATTGATGTTACGCATAAGTCCCCTGTAGAAAATTTTGTTGATGGGGAAGATATACAAGTAGATGATGAGAATGTAACAGATGATCATGTACCTCACCATGATGAGAAGGTTCCAGCTGAGCCTCCAATTGAATTTGAGTTGAGAAGATCTACTAGAGAATGTCAACCTTCTCAAAGATATCCTCCTCATGAGTATGTGATGATCACTGATAGTGGAGAGCCAGAGTACTACCAAGAGAATATTACAAATGTTGATAAAGAAAAGTGGTTGAATGCCATGCAAGAAGAGGTGAATTCCTTGCATGAGAATCACACATTTGATTTGGTAAATTACATAAGGGAAGAAAAACACTCAAGAACAAGTGGGTATACAAGATAAAGGCATAAGAGAATAGTTCTCAACCAAGATACAAAGCAAGGTTGGTTGTGAAAGGTTTTAATCAGGGAAAAGGTATTGGCTTTGAAGAAATTTTTTCACCTGTGGTGAAGATGTCCTCTATTCGAGTTGTGCTTGGGTTAGCAGCTAGTTTGAATCTAGAAGTTGAATAACTAGATGTGAAAACTGCATTCCCTTCATGGTGAAAAATGCACAAGGCCGTATATTGCTCATGCAGTTGGAGTTGTTAGTCGGTTTCTCTCTAATCCTGGTAAAGATCATTGGCAAGCAGTGAAGTTGATTCTCATATACCTCAGAGGCACTTCCAAAGTGTATTTATGCTATGGAGGTGGTGAACTTGTGTTGGATGAGATATGGCAGGTGATCTTGATTCTATATGATGACGTTTGCATGAGGAGCTGTGTCTTGGCAATCAAGGTTACAAAAGTGTGTTGTTTTATCCACTACTGAAGCTGAGTACATTGCAGCAACCGAAGTTTCCAAAGAACTCTTATGGATGAAGAAATTCCTACATAAATTCGGCCTCAAGCAAGACAAGTTTATGTTATTCTGCGACAGTTAGAGTGCGATCCATTTCAGCAAGAATTCGAGTTTGATGCAAAGTCGAAGCATATTAAGGTGTAGTATCATTGGATATAAGATGCACTGGAAATGAAATCATTTTCAATTGAAAAGATTCATACAGATGATAATGGTTCATATATGATAACAAAGCTCTTGCCTCTATCGAAGATGATATTCTGTAGAAAGAAGACCGACATGGTTGAGCAGTACCTTCCCACTTGAGTCGTGAGAAGGAGATTTGTTGGGAGGGCTCACTCCCAAGTGGAACCCACCAATTTTAATATTATTATTATTATTATTATTATTATTATTATTATTATTATTATTATTATTATTATTATTATTATCGTTATTATTAATAAAGAAAAAAAAAAGAGAACATTATTGAGATTGCACCATGTGAAAATAAATAAAAGAAGAAAAGGGATAAATCCTTAAGCTAACAAAAAGAAAAAGAAAACAACATGTCAGCAGTAACAAAACAGGGAGAAGAAGAAATTCACTCCCAGTGGTGGTAACAGATGTGTATCAAACTTGTTCAGTTTGATTTACAATTTTAATGTCATCTCTACCACTTTGTTATTTTAATATACAGTCTTATTAGTTTTACCTTCTGAGTTAATTTGAAATATCCACTTTAGTGAAAGATAATGTTATTAGGAGAACTGTGATGTACCAATTAATTATTATAGAGGAGGTTTTTACTCGACTAGATTCCATGATTTTTATTCGCTCAATTTAAAGGAAATTTTTCACGTTAAAAATTATGTTTATTTCATATTTAATTTTCTGTCGTTTGGTCAAAAAAAAAATATTTTATGAGAATTTGTGCCTCCAATAAATACCCAATAACATTTGCCCCAATTAAATCCGTGCCTGGAGCAACTAGACATAGAAATTAATGGACTATATTGTAGAATATTTTATTTTTTACAAGAAATAGAAAGGATTTTAACCTTGTCTCTCAAGTCCGAAAACATAGCATTTTTTTTAACTGTTTTATAAGTGAAGATTGAACTACAAATTTTATTCTTAAATTCAATAACATCTATAGAGGATCCAATTTCATTTTCAAGAGTTTGCTTTGAGCGTGTTTCCAATATCAATAACAAATCGATATTTCACATCTGCTTTGAGTAAACGCTCCATTGCAGTATTTACATAATCTACCGGAATAACCTCAATATCAGGTTTCACATCATGTTTAGCAGCAAAATCAATCATTTCTTGTGTCTCCTTTAACCCTCCAATGCAACTACCACCAATTATCTTCCTCCCTGTCAACAATTAATACCAAATATTAACAACAATTAATACCAAATATTATGCATGTATGGCATTTTTGTGTTATATGTTTACCTCCAATTAAAGGAAATACTGGAAGCTCCAAAGGCTTCTCTGGAGCACCGACCATAACAAGTTTACCATGATTCTTCAATAGACCAATCAAAGGCAACAGAGGATGCATTGCTGAAACTGTGTCAATGATACCATCAAAGCTGCCCATTACAGCCTATAACATAATCAACAACATTAATTAGATATTTATAATTGACTTCATATTTGTCACATAATACATATACTAAAAAAAAAAGTAAAAATAAAAAATCTCTAAGATTATACCCTATAACTCTTAAAGATTATATTGTCAAACTCTTACTACTAAACTGACCACCACTAAATTCTTCAGAAACATACGATTATTACGCACCTGCATTTGGTCTTGTTCGCGACTAACCACAAACGAGTCAGCTCCTAAGTGTTCAATAGCTTCCTTCTTTTTGTTAGGAGAAGTACTTATGACTGTTACATTGGCACCAAAAGCTTTGGCAAATTTAATAGCCATATGACCTAAGCCACCAAGACCAACCACACCCAAATTTAAACCAGGCTTGTCAAGTCCAAAATATTTCAAAGGACTATACACTGTGATTCCAGCACAAAGAAGAGGAGCAGCAACATCAAGTGATAAACCATCTGGAATACGGATCACAAAGTGTTCATCTGCAACCATTGTGTCAGAGTAGCCTCCATATGTGATTGTTCCATCAACATTCTTGGCACTATATGTAAGAATCATCTTTGAGCAGTAATTCTCAAGATCATCACCACAACTTTGACATGAGTTACATGATCCAACCAAGCACCCCACACCTACCTTATCTCCAACTTTGAACTTTGTCACCTTGCTTCCTACCTCTGTCACTTCACCAGCAACTTCATGCCTTTACACAAACAAAAAATAAATTACTTTATTTCAGAATAATATAGTGTAAGAAAAATTAATTTGGGTTATGATATTAGATTACCCTGGAACTATAGGGTAAATAGAACTGCCCCACTCGTTCTTCAGCATGTGGAGATCCGAGTGACATATACCACAATATAATACTTTAAATGTCACATCTTTCTCCCCTGTTTCCCTGAAAAAAGGAATTAAAAAAATCATGCATTTTAATATAGTACAAAATAGTCAACAGTTGATATGTTATGTCTTCCTAAGATGTTTTGTTTTATTTTGCCACTCAACAATCAAAGATCAAAATCAGCATACCAATCTAAACAACCTTAATTCGTACAAGAAAAATAAATAAATAAATAAACAAACAAATAAAAAAAAACAATTTGGGCAATTATATATTCATTACCAATGTGTTATAGTAAAATGTATATTTTATTGTTACAATAATGTTTTTTTTTTCTTTCTGAATTCGATTGTTACAATAATAACATGGAGCAAAATGTATATTAAAAAATTTCTTAAGATTTAAGAATAACAATATTTGATGTGTTAAACACAGATACTTCACTAATTTTGGAGTGTTAGAATTCTATAGGTTAAATAAAAAATACGAATACAAATGAATGAAGAAATGATGTGATGTCACCTTCTGGAGAAGTTGAAAGGAGAGAGGACTCCAGATGAATCCCTAGCTGCCCATCCGAAAGCCTTTTTGGGATGCTCTGCCTCTGGTAGTGAAGCCATTTCAATTGCAATGAAAGAAAAAAAATATTGATCTTATAGGAAAGTTCAATTTCCACAGGTTATAACAAGATTGTATGTGGCATTGTCTTAGCCATGTGTGCTACTTATATGGGTGTGAGGGGGGACTTTGTCAATGAATTTAGACGAATTTCCATAATACATCACTGCTTAGATCATTCTATTCGGTGCTATTGTGAACATAAACAATAATATTCTATATTATTTCATAAAAAATTAATGTATTTAAAGGTAAAATTATTTAAACAACTAATGATGAACAAATAAAAGTAGAATATGTATATAATTTAATTTTATTTAAAATGTGGCCCTGATTTCCAAACATATAAAATATATAAATATAACATCCGAAGTGTATAATATGGCTCTGTATATAATTTTATTTTATTTACAATATGTACCCGACTTTCAAATGTATAAAATCTAAATTTAAATACACTTAAAGTTTAAAGATAATGCATTTAATTATAGACTATAGTGATTCAATCTGTTATATTATATTGTGTACTTTATTAAATTATGGATAATTATTTTATTTTTTGTAATCATGACAAATTATTATTGATTGTGAATATAACATAATTTTATTCTGGTACAGAGCATTATCACCTCTTTAAGAGTAAAGTTTGATAACACAGAATTAATTATATATTACCTTTCTTTTATATACACTCATTATTTTATTCTCATTCTGGTATAGAGCATTATCACCTCTTTAAGAGTAAAGTTTGATAACATAGAATTAATTATATATTACCTTTCTTTTATATACACTCATTATTTTAGAATAAAATGTTGAAACAACCAAACATGAATTGAATAGAGTATCAATTTATTGAAAACTTTTTTTTACTTAAATAAGAGATCTCAATCACATACTTCTTGGAAGCATACCTTACTCAAACGAAGCATTTATCCTTTTTAAAAACTTACCAAGGTTACATCAAATCAAATATTTAGTTTTTGGGCGACAAAAAGAGGACAAAACCCAACAAATCAAGTATTTCTATTCTTAGTTAATATTTCCTCTTTCTCATAATTTTAACTTTAACGTCATTTAAATTTTTTCTATAAATATTAAAAAATATATTAATTATAAGAAAAAAATAAGTTGTTTTACCAAATTATTTATTTAATTATTTGTGAGTTCTTTATTATTATCAATATAAAATATAACAACACTTATGTATATACTAATCATTGAATGGAACTTAGTATAGAAAATAAATAAATAAAGTTGCATTTAAAATTATAAATGACATTTATTTTGAAATATTTTTTTTTAAAGTGACATTTATTATAAAACAAAGAAAAAAATATTTTTAAGTGAAAATTTTGGTGTACACTCATACACACATGATATCTTTTAAGAGAGAAAGAAATAGAGAAAGTGACATGATAGATATGATATATTGATGATGTGATATAAAGAGATATAAAAAAAAAGGTATTGAATGAGATAAAATATCTCCATGTCTATCATCTTCATTTGAAGAGAGATAGACATAAAAATTGAAAAACAATTAAAATATTTAATTATATTAAAACTCATTCAGTGATTGAATCTACTAACTACTTTTTTGTGTCTATCGTAGAAGAAAAGAGTAGAGACTATTTTATCTCAAATTGAAATATGAAGAAAAGAGTAGAGACTATTTTATCTCAAATTGAAATATGAAATTAAAGTTGTTTAAATATAAGAGTTGTATTTTCAATTCTAAATATTACTTCTTTTGTTCTACAATAACTATCATACTTTTATTTTACACATTAAAAAATTAGAAAATAACTATAAATAAGAGAAAAAGAATATTAATTTTTCCTAATTATTCTTATGAAGCATTTGCGTCCAATATTTGGAAGTATATAACATGCTCACTTGATGTCGAAAACAAAAAAAAGAATTATCCTTTATCCATAGCAAGTAATATTGTTTGAGGTATGGTTGAATATTAAAATTGAACACTTTTCTTAATTGAACTTTGAACCGATATTTACTAACAGCCTTCCGTCATACTCAACTATTAGATTAACGGCTTCTACTAGACTCAACTCTTAGATTTTGATGTTCCACTACGAATCTTACTTTATTTCACACATATAATAAATCAAAGAAAAACATAATTTTACAAAATTAATTTATGATATTTTAATACAAAATAGAAAATAAAAATTTAAAAAGTGATGTACATAATATAATTAGATGGTATAATTAAAAAAAATTAATTAATATTACATTAATAGAAATGGAAAGTGACACTTATTTGGAATAAATTCTTTTTACAATATGATACTTATAATGATGAGTTCTTCATTTGGAATAAATATATATTTTAAATCTTAACTATTTTGATGTGAAAAAATACGTAATCATATACGTCAATGCATCCCCTTGTATGGATTTATAAACAGTTCTTCACTCTAATGTATCACTTCCACACAACCAAATAAAAAGTTGAAACTAAGAATTGGAATGGCAACACAAGCTGAATTGGAACACCCGAATAAGGCCTTTGGTTGGGCAGCTAGAGACACTTCTGGTGTTCTTTCCCCTTTCAACTTCTCTATAAGGTTCATTCATTCACCTCTACATTTTTTACATTTTTTTTAAATAATTCATTATTTTTTCAAACTATAAGTTTGTTATATTTTATTCCGGAAATTTGTCTTGTTCGCTACAACATCCATGCAAGAAATTTCGATATTTTTTTGCAATTTTGAACTTCTATTTATTTTTTTGTTATTTTGGTACTCAAATTTTAAAATTATTGGTAATCATTTTAGTGATGTTTACAACTCTACATAATAATTATTACATAAAAAATCACAATGGCAATAATTTAATTTTAAATAAATAATATTACTTTAATAATTTTTTAAAAATATTTAAATAATTGTTTTCCTAAAAAAATAAAAAAAATCATTTTTTTTGAAATATTACTTTTTTGTTTTACAAATTTTGAAAAGAAAATCAAAAAGTCACAAAAGATTCTTAACTTTAAAAAAAAAAAAAAGAAATGTACAGAATTTCTTGTGATTTTTTAATTTTTTTTCAAAAATTTTCAAATAACAAATATGTAATTTAAAAAAATGATTTTTTTTATTTTCAGATATTTTAAAGTAAAAAAGTTTAAATTTATTTATTTTAGTTTTTGAAGTGGTATTAATTAATTTAAATTTCACATTATCATATACACATTACTAAAATGATTATTACATCCTCAAATTTAAATTTAAATTATGAAGGAAAATCAAATATAGAAAATTTTAAAAATAAAAAAACTAAAATTGTAAAAAATAAAATAACATAATCAAATTTACTGAATAGTAAAATAGAAAGATTAAAATAATTGTAGGTAGACTTAATTTACTTCTTGACTGTACTGTGAATTAATATTATAGTTTTTCTTTAAGTCATAAAAATACGATATTGGATTTGGTTACAGTAAAAGAACACTTCTCTAATTGAATATTTTGTTATACATATGCCTAATAGGAGACTCTTACGGTGTATTTGGGCAAATTATTTTGTTTTGATAATAAATTTAAAAAAAATTCACAATGAAGAGATTTAATCAAAGTGAAATTTAGAGAATATCAAATAACACCTAAAATAATTTCAAATTTTGTTTTTATTTTATAAAATATTAATCATGAAATGGTTTTTATAATTTTTTTAAATTTATAATTTTAACACTATATGTTTCAAAATTTGCATATAGTCTCTATATTTTTATTTTTGCAAGTTGATTTCTAAAAATTTCAAATTTTGCAAATTGATTCCTAAGATTTTGTAGAATAGTCCCTAAACTTTTTAAAATTTTAGCTTTAGCTCTAATTTGATTTTCATTTTCGCCCCAAAAATTTTGAAAGTTATAAAAATAGTCTAATTTTAAAAAGAACAATTCATTTATCCAAACAACAAAATTTAGAAATGAAAATAGTTCAATTGAAACATTTGAATTGTCTACCATTCTAATTTATCTAAATTTTCCGATTACTCCATCCAAATACATTTTTAATGGTATTAAAAAGAAAAGAGACACTAGGCTAAAAGAATCCTACAGCCAAAAAACAGTAGGAAGGATTTAATAAATTACGTTGGACAAACCATTTTTATTTTATATAAAAAAACAACAATATTAATACATTCAAATCGATAGAGTATATCAGATACAAAAATAAATTCAATATCGCTAAAAATAAAAATGTAGAATCTATGAATATACTCATAATATCTAAGTTAATAGCATAAAACGACACAATAGTTACAAATAAAATCAAAGTAACTGAAATACACATGTTTTCAAATCTACAATATTGTCGACCTAATTATTGGTTGAATAATTTATTTGATCGGATTGAACTGTTAATCTAAATCAAATAAACACCGCATCTAAAGTGATGATACTTTATCTCAATAGATATATGTAATCTATATCTATTGTAATTAAGTTTGTCAGTAAAACATGTAGTTAATGATAAACAAATTCTTAGGTGTATGACTGTAACTCTGGCTAAAAATTCTCTTATTCTATTTACTAATAATAATAATAATAGTATTATTCTATTTACTAATAATAATAGTAGTAATGTAGTTAAGCTTAGCTAAGAAATTTTTTTACTTTTTTATATTTTTGTTAATTATTATTGTGAATATAAATGAATGTTTATAAAACTAATGTAATAATAATAATATTAATAATTATAATAATAATAATAATAATAATAATAATAGTAATGAAAATTTAAAATATAACAACAAACAATTACAACCATTTAAATATATTATTCACTCTAAAATTAAGTAACATCATTCATTCAATTCAAAAATAAAAATATTAATTAATCAAATGTCCTGGGATATTCAAAATCGGACCATCTTGTGTTGAAATTGTTAAGACAAATTTACAATTACATATGAATTTGTTTATCATTTCACAAAAAAAAAAAGTATTAATTTTTTAGTGTATTATATTTAAATTTCTTTTTATAGATTTCACCTCTTAAAACACTTATTCTATTTTCTCATTTTATTTATCGATCTATCTAAAACTATTAATATATCTCTTTTAATAATTAAAAAAAAAAACTCAAATTCGTTGGTTATAGTTTTCCTTCACTAAATGAATTCAATTGATAATGATGCAATTTTTCAAAAAGGTATAGAGTAACGACTCTGTTTGAATAATGAAAAAATATTTGA
This sequence comes from Cicer cuneatum, assembly GCA_037974295.1. NCBI lineage: Eukaryota > Viridiplantae > Streptophyta > Magnoliopsida > Fabales > Fabaceae > Cicer > Cicer cuneatum. The sequence goes on along the minus strand of JBBPBO010000002.1, from coordinate 10,938,457 downwards.
GATTCAATTTGGTTCTTAAGAAAAATAAAATCAATTGTTATTGTCTAGAAAAAAAAATTGGACAACTTAATCCATACCTGAACCACCATTAAAAAAGGGACAATTACGCCCCTAAAAACTATTAAAAAAATAATTTGGTCTCTAACAATAAATAATCAAAGGCCTTTAAGATAACTAGAATCAGACTAAATATAGAGCCGTAACAAATTTGTAACTATTTCTATTTCAATTTATTTAATATTAGAGTGTATTATTATTTTCAAATTTTTTTTTATAGATTTCGCCTCTTAAAACACTCATTTTACTTCTATCTATTCATCTATCTATCTAAAACTATTAGTTTATCTCTTTTAATAATTTAAAAAAAAAAAACTCAAATTCATTAGTTATGTGAGATCCAATTTGGTTGAAAAATAAAATCATATTTTATTCCTTAGAAAAAATTGAATAGCTTTGTATGAGAACTACTTTTGGTAAGGGGTAATTAGATCCCTAAAAATGATTTAAAAAGTAATTTGGTCTCTAACAATATTTAAAAAGTTCAGTTATCTCGTTTGACTCACGGGATAAATAGTTGTATACATAAATAATTTTAAATTAAAAATAAATTTTTAAATAAAATTAATTCATGCATCAATCAATCAAAAAAGATTATAACACATTTCTATGACATCATGTAACATATCATGTTTTATAATATTTTATATATTAGTAAATGTAAATACTTAATATATGATAGGTTAAGATAGTAATTTTATGTTATTATAATTTTAATTAAAAGAATAAATGATTAAAATTAAAATATCATACAACACAATTCTAATTTTAATATATGATTCAAACCATAATAAATAAAGTAACATAAGTTAAATTCAAACTATATTATTTTTATTTAGTAAAATTTTCACAAAATGCCAAAATTTATAACAATTCAAAATTTAATTTTTGATAATTTAGAACAAAGTGCGACATGAAGTTACAGAAATGGTTGCCCACGATGTTTCACCGTTTTATGCGAATAGTCAATATCATATTATGTTACAAAATAGACGCATACTTGGCACAAATATTATGATTAAAAAATCTACCTATTTATGTAGTTATGCATTTATATTTAAAATATTATATGTTTACTATGTAAAATTATTCTTACACATATAGCAACTCAAATATCATAATATGTTGTTAAAAAATTCAACCACAATTTGGTCGAGAATACGAGACACATAAGCAACAACAAATCAAATATTTTAAAATTATAAGAGATTTTAATATTATATTTTCATCTAAAATTTTAAAGTAATAAATATATGTGTCATATCTCTTATATATTTAATATTTAATTTATTTATAGTCGATAAGAGACTTAAACTACTCACATTTGAATCCAACAATCTCACCTAAAGTACGAGTCTCCCCACATCCTACACTTCCATCACCGATATTATCCACGAGACACCCCTCTTTATTACACCTTTAGAAAGATTTTCTATACAAATATTCAATACAACCACTCTTGTTCCTCTACACCAAGTTGAATATAGACTTTGATACGACTTTTGTTAGAGTCTATATAAGAGCAACAACAAGCTAAATGACTCTAGAATTACAAGAGATTTTGACGCAACATCTTAATCTAAAACTTTAAGATAATAAAAACTTTTTATATATTCAATATTTAACTCATTCATATCCAATTTAAAATTTAACCACTCACGCTTAATATATCAATATTATTTAAAATAGAAGTAACAGAGAATAGTTATTAGATAGATAGAATATAAAAATAAATTATTAATATTATTTAAAAATATAATTAATACAACCTTAATATTCTAAAGTGATAACAAATAATATGACGGACAATAAAAAATTGGCAAGGTAGTTGGCTAATTTGTTTTTATTAGTTGGCTAATTTTTTTTTATTAGTTGGTTAATTTGTTTTTATTAGTTGGCTAATTTGTTTTTATTAGTTAGTTATACTTAATTAGGTAGTTGTTTAAGTTTAAAATTTGTTCTTTAAATAGAATTAGATTGTGTTCATTGTTTTGTAATTTTTTAATTATTAATATGAAATATTTTTTTAAATTTTTTTTATAGAATTCTTAGACTTATATTAATATAAGATTTATCTTTCAACTTTATGATTATGATATTTCTAACAATGGAAAAATATTAAGAACATGGATGTTGTCTATAAGTTAATCACTCATTTATTTAAAAATATTATTTTTTATTATCTATGTTTTTATATGGAAAACATTGCACAAGAATTAAAAGAAGTAGTTTTAAAATTTTCAATAATGTAAATTCTCTATCCAAAATTATCTTTTAATTATTACGAGAGAGAAGTAGTTGATATTTAATTAAAACTATTTTTGTAAAAAACTAAACAATACTTCTTATAATTTGAAGACGGTCTTACATAAAATGACAATCTTTTTAAGAGGGTCTTACATAGACAGCGGACAGGTAGTATAAAATTAATATAGTTAATTAATTTAATAAAAAAATGTATCATTGTTTAGGGGTCATAGAAAATGCATTTTACTTTATACCATACCCAAAATTATAATGAGGCAGAAGAGTTATTTATTTGAGGTACATTGGAAAAAGTAGTAGAATATAAGTTATGAAAGGAGAAATGAAGAACGTAACCAAATGAGTCAACAATTTCACACCGAATTAAAGATCTCAAGAACGTAATCATATACGTCAATGTGTCCCCCCACCTTAAGTAGCTAGCATATCCATTAAAAAAAAATTATTATTTAAATACATTTTTTTTAACACAATACAAACACAAATATAATATGACTAACATTTATGAAAAAAGATAAAGAAAGAGGGAGTATGGCCCATATCTATGTCATCATAGTATATATAAAAAGTAAATATTATAGTTGTATTTGTATTTGTGTCAAAAAATATATTTAAATAACATTTTTTATCCATTAATTCTTTACCAAGCCACATATCAAAGTTGAGCAAGAATTGAAAATAGAAATGTCAACACAACCTGAATTTGATCAAATTTACATAGTATATATTTTATGAGCTTTAAAGGTAGATATATTTATATCGAAACTGATCTAAAATAAAGTCGTAAATTAATCTAAAAATTAAAAAATTGTATAAAATGAAATATTATGGGATATTTTTGGATGTTATTTAGTGAAAACTATACACGAATCAATGTTACATTGGTATTAATAAAAGTTTAACATTTCAATTTTAGTGCATGTAAAATAAAAATAAAATATTTTGTTGTTACAAAATTATTATGAATATAGTTTTAGTCTTTAGTATTAAATTAACATATATTTTTTATTGATTTTTTGCAAATATGTTTACAGTATATAAAAAGTTACTCTATAAAAGTTGTATTTATATTTTACAAAAACTAAAATAGAAAATTGAAATTTTATAATAACTAAAAATAAATTTAACCTAAATTTTATTACTTATTTATTTTTTATTAGTGTGATATATTATATTTATATATTATTTATTAGTTTTAAATTTTTTTCTAATAATACTTTTTTAGGGGTTCCTAATAATACTTTGTAGTTTTATTTAATCTAATTATTTT
>JBBPBO010000002.1:10879787-10934588 GCA_037974295.1 Cicer cuneatum | reverse complement strand
AATTTATATTTTGTATCAAATTTACTATATTAACGTGTTTTTATAATATTAATATATATTTTCAAAATTGTAATTTTGATGTATAAAAACTGATTCAAATTAAATTGTCTATAAATGAATTGGATTGAATCAAATTATCTTAAACTAATTAATAAAATTATTAAAGTTAGAATGTAACCGTATAAATGTGATGCAAATTTTTTATATTTCTTTTACTGACAGAACAAATATTAATTAATTTATATAAAAGGAATGTTTTGAAATACATTAACAAAAGAATTTCAATTCAAAAACACGTTAGGAGTAAATCAGATGCATTACAAATAAATAGAAAAGTTAGAAAGTTTAGTTAATAAAATTTAGGTTAAATAGCATTCGTGGTCTCTTAACTTAATTTTAATTAACGTTCAAATAAATTCATACAAAAATTTCATCAAATTTCATTCTTTATTTGATGTTGTTAAAAATGGAAATATGAGTTTATTTGAAGATTTGAGTTTCGAATTTGATAAAATTTGTATTATATTAAAGAATATAAATAATTTTATAGGTTTTGATTGAAAATTTTGATGAATTTTTTAAATTTTTGTAAATAAAAAAGGATAACATTATTGACATTTTAAAACATAAAAGATTAAATTGTTACTTAAAATTAAAATAAAGGACCAAATCGAAAAAAAAATAAAAAACTAAAACGTTAAATGAAATTAAATTAAGGAATATAAAATTTATTTTTAGGGGTATAATATGGTGAACTATTTTAGATAAATTAGCCTAAAAATCTGTAAAGCGTCTATCAACATTACAAACTGGATAAGTGGATACAGCGAATTTATTTATTAATATTCATTATTGATCTTCGTACACTTTGATCCACAATTTTCTATATCTGAAATGAAAAGAAAAAGAAAGGAACAAGTTTGAAATAAAGAAGCATTGACGAGATACACGTGGCCAGCACATATGTCGACAACATATTATAAAAATAAAATGTCGGCAACACACTCAATATAAAAACATCAAATACGGGAACTGCAATGAAGTCGGGACCCAATATAATTAAAACTCAATAAGTAAGTTTTTATTACCAAGTTTTTTTAAATAAAAGTTCCATTAATTTAATTTTAGTTAACGTTTTAGTTTTGTATTTTTTTGTTTAATTTTTTATTTTAATTTTAATTGATAATTTAATTTTTTATATTTTAAAATGTCAACAATATTATCATTTTTTTTTTACAAAAATTCATCAAAATTTTCAATCAAAACCCATAAAATTAATTATACTCTTTCATATAATACAAATTTCATCAGATTCGTAACTCAAATATTCAAATAAACTAATATTTTCATTCTTTACTTCACTTAAAATTAAAATAAAGAACCAAATCAAGAAGAAAAAAAAAGATAAATGACTAAAACATTAACTGAAATTAAGTTAAGGGACCATCTGTGCTATTTAGCCTAAAAAATAACATTATATCTATAAAGGAAAAAGTTTAAGTGTATTTTTTGAAGTATTTGTTTGTATTATTTTTTATATAAAACACACATATTATAATTCTAACAAATTTTTTTAAAAAATTAATCAAGTCAGAAACCATACTAAAAGCATTAAAGAAAATACATTACATAAAGAATAACAAAGTTTTGAAGAATCCAATTTTCAACTTGGATCGGAAAAGATATAAGACTTCTATTTTAGAATTTTTTATCTGAATATCTCTTTTTTTTTAACACTAAAATGCTCCACTTTCAAATTAATATACGAGATTGTCCTACTTTTTAGAACTAGAAGGAGGTCGTTTCCCCAGGGAGCGACCTGATGAAGAAAATGTTTTATTTGCCCTAGTGAGAGGTCGCTTCCCCAAGAAGTGACCTGCTGAAGGATGTTTTTGTATTTTTGCACATTTTACAAATTTTGAATATACCAATTATACCCTTATGTATTTCCCAAACTTATTCATGTTTATCATCTTCATTCACAAGTAATTAACATGTTTTTTGTACACTAATGTGGTTGTTGTTGGGTTTTAAGATTCTGCCTCTGATTTATGCGTGTGATTTCTGCCTTTGATTATATCCTCTGATTTCTGCCTGTATTTTCTTCCTCTGATTTCTGACCTCTTATGGTATCCTCTGATTCCTGCATGTAATTTTTGCCTATGATGATATCCTCCGATTTCTGCGTGTGATTTCGCCTCTGATTATATCCTCTGATTTTTCCCTCTGATTTCTGCTTGTGATTTCTTCCTCTGATTTCTGCCTGTGATTTCTTCCTCTGATTTGTGCCTGTGATTTCTTCCTCTGATTTCTGCCCTCTGATGGTATCCTTTGATTCTTGCATGTAATTTCTGCCTCTGATGATATCCTCTGATTTCTGTGTGTGATTTCTCCCTCTAATTTCTGCTTGTGATTTCTGCCATTTGATGGTATCCTTTGATTTCTTCCTCTAATTTTTCCCTATGATTTCTGCCTGTGATTTCTTCATTTGATTTCTGCATGTGATTTCTGCCTCTGATGGTATCCTCTGATTCCTGCATATAATTTCTGCCTCTAATGATATCCTCTGATTTATGCGTGTCATTTCTCTATCTGATTTCTGCTTGTGATTTCTTCCTCTGATTTATGCCCTTTGATGGTATCTTTTGATTTCTTCCTCTGATTTCTACGTGTGATTTCTGCCTTTGATTATATCATCTGATTTCTGCCTGTGATTTCTTCCTCTGATTTCTGTCCTGTGATGGTATCCTTTGATTCCTGCATGTAATTTCTGCCTCTGATGATATCCTCTGATTTCTGCGTGTGATTTCTCCCTCTGATTTCTGCTTGTGATTTCTTCCTCTGATTTATGCCCTTTGATGGTGGTATCCTCTGATTTCATCCTCTGATTTTTGCCTATGATTTCTTCCTCTGATTTCTGCCATTTGATGGTATCCTTTGATTTCTGCCTCTAATGATATCCTTTGATTTCTGCCTGTGATTTCTGCCTCTGATGGTATCCTCTGATTCCTGCATGTAATTTCTGCATCTGATGATATCCTCTAATTTCTGCGTGTGATTTCTTCCTCTGATTTCTGCCCTTTGATGGTATCCTTTGATTTTTGCATGTAATTTCTGCCTCTAATTATATCCTCTGATTTCTGCCTCTGATGGTATTCTATGCTGATAAGTTCTGATGTTATCCTCTGATTTGTGCCTATGATTTCTCCCTATGATTTTTGCGTGTGATTTCTGCCTCTAATTTCTGCGTGTGATTTCTTTCTCTGATGATATCCTCTGATTCTGCCTCTGGTATCTTGTGATGATATGTTCTGATGGTATCCTCTAATTTGTGCCTCTAATTTCTGCATGTGATTTCTTCCTTTGATAGTATCCTCTGATTTCTGTGTGATTTTCTGCCTCTGATTATATCCTCTGATTTCTGCGTGTGATTTCTTCCTCTGATGGTATCCTCTGATTCTGCCTCTGGTATCCTGTGATGATATGTTCTGATGTCATCCTCTGATTTTTCCCTCTGATTTTTGCGTGTGATTTCTTCCTCTACTTTTTCATGTGATTTCTGCCTCTGATTTCTGCGTGTGATGATATCATCTGATTTCTGCTGTGATTTCTGCCTCTGATAGTATCCTCTGAGTCTGCCTCTGGTATCCTGTGATGATATGTTCTGATGGTATCCTATGATTTGTTCCTCTGATTTCTGTGTGTGATTTCTCCCTCTAATTATATCCTCTGATTTCTGCATGTGATTTCTTCCTCTGATGGTATCGTCTGATTTCTGATTCTGATGGTATCCTGTGATGATATGTTCTGATGTTATCCTCTGATTTGTGCCTCTGGTTTTTGCTTGTGATTTCTTCCTATGATTTCTGCCTCTGATTATATCATGTGATTTCTGCCTCTGATGGTATCCTCTGATTCTGACGGTATCCTGTGATGATATGTTCTGATGGTATCCTATGATTTCTGCATCTGATTTTTGCGTGTGATTTTTTCATCTGATTTCTGTGTGGTTTCTACCTCTGATGATATCCTCTAATTTCTGCCTCTGATGGTATCCTCTGATTCTGATGGTATCCTGTGATGATATATTCTGATTTTGATGGTATCCTCTTATTTTTGCCACTGATTTCTGCCCCTGATGATATCCTCTGATTTCTCCCTGTGATTTATGCGTGTAATTTATGCCTCCGATGGTATCCTCTGATTTCTGCGTATGATGGTATCCTCTTATTCTAATGGTATCATGTGATGATATGTTTCGATTCTGATTGTATCTTGTGATGATATGTTCTGATTCTGATGGCATCCTCTTATTTGTGCCTTTGATTTCTGCGTGTGATTATATCCTCTGATGGTATCCTCCGATTCTGATGATATCTTCTGATTTTGATGGTATCCCCTGATGATATCTTCTGATTCTAATGTTATGTTTTGATGATATCCTCTGTTGGTATCAAAAGTGTAATTATATTTAATAAATTAAAAATGTTTAACCCATCACTCTACCTATATCCTATAATTAATGTTTCTCTACTTGTACAATTTTACCATGTATAGTGTTGAGAAAGACAACTTTAAGAAAAGTAGTTAGTATTATATGGTTAAGAGTGAAAAATTATTATAAAAAAAAGTGTTGATTCCTAACCATTGAAGTTCACTAGTGTGTGATATGATAATTTCCTTTTCATTGCCACCACATAAAAATAGTTTAAGTTTTTTTATGTTTATAAATATAATATAAATTTTAAAAAACTTGATCTTTCATTCATTTGAGTTGTGGTTGTTTTTGCTAATTAAATACGATAGGTGATATTGATATTAGTTTGTTTTCTAAATTGATGACCTATTTTGATTTCTTAAATAAACTAATTAAATTAACCATTTATTTCTCTTTCGAGAAGCAAAGTGATGATGGTATTACTTTTGGAAAAACTAATTAATTAACATCGTTTGTGTATAATATTTAACAGAATGTGATACCACTATGGAAGGAAATAGAATTCTACGAGGAGTATGAACATAAATTGAGATCCCATGTTGGTGAAAAATAATAAATAATAATAATAACAAAATAAAAAAAGCAAATTATATTAATTAAATGAAACAAAATACATTAAATTAAAGGGAAAAAAATACATTACATTTGAAGAAAAAAAATACATCAAAATTGACTTTAATGATGTCCACCTAAATGACCTCCAGTTCCACATCTAAGAATTCTCCGAACTCGTCGAGGTCTGTGAACGAGTTAAGGTTATTCTGGTTCATCCTCAATTTGATCGTTGTATTCGTTGTAATTTATAGGTGGAATAGAACCACTACCACTTGGCTCCATATAATCTCGACTCTGTATGTTGTACATCGAATCAACTACTGCATAAGTCGACTCGGGAGTTGTGCATTGAGTTCCAAACAAATTATAAAAAAACCCACTTTCTATCGGATGAGCGGGGGTTGGTATGTCTAGCATCGACGGAACGTAACACTGAGTTGACATTTCTATAGATACATGTACACGTGGTGGTGGTGGACCATAACATCGAACTTCTGTATGGGTTGATTGGGAGGTCGACTGCATGTGAGAATATGATGACGGTTGTAAACGGGGATCACACAGATATTCTTCGACATATATATATATATATATATGTATATATAATTTTGTGTGATGTCTAAACCAATTCATATATTTTGTGTTGTGGCATAACAAGCCTTCTACGATATTACCTTGCAACACGTAATTCTCATGCTCGTTCCAATGTTTAATCTCTTCTCTCCAAACCCAGTTCCAATTATCATCAACGCCACGCCTCATGTCGATGTCATGGTAGATTCTCATGTCGTCGGGTGGTTGTGGTATTTGTTGATAGAAACCGAACTGAAGTGTGACTCTATCTGTATGATGTTTTTCAACAATATGAAAGCAATGCAGATAAGTACATGCAGTCCATGTCTCCATCTTTTTTTCGAGAACTTGGTGTTGGAACTCGATGTAAGGTCTCCAATAAAACTGATAGGTAAAAATTTAGCTAAAGTAAATATAAGAAGTATAAAAAACAATATAAATAAAAATTTCAATTAAATGTGAATGAATATATTACTTCCTCAACCGTCATGTGATCGATTGTTTTTCGGTATCCTTCGATGTCATTATGAGGAACTTTACTGAAATTTAGACCACCAGAATTAAACCTCTCGAATATATGATGTAAAAATAAAAAATATTAAATTCAATTAGTAAAATGGTAAGTACTTATTTCTAAAAAAAAAAAAGAACATAAAATTTATTTGGAATAGTTACCTTTGTGCAAGTGGAAATATCCATGAATTGGGTGATTCTGAAGTGACACAAGACAAACGATATCATGCTCAATTTTGCAACAACAACGCACATCCTCTCATACACATTACATCGGGTTTCGTAGCAAGACACAATTCTCTATAAAGTGTTGCTAAAACCGCTGAACCCCAACTATATTGGGATGCTTTATTTAAATCCCCTAATAGTGAAAGATATTTTAAATGTACACGATTATTGGATTTGTTAGGCATCAACAACCCTCCGATCATACGTAGGATGTATGCCCGACATGATGCTTGTTTTTTTTCTACAGATGCATCTTCACCAACATCGTCAAACGTATCCTTAAGCCATTTTAATTTAATAAAATTACCCTTTGTTGCTCCATTAGGTGGGCTAACTCCTAAGTAAGCTTCACAATGTCGTCTAACATTTACAAAATTGGAACCGCTAACAGGAAAACCAGAAACATTTAATCCTAAAATATAATATACATCTTCTAAAGTTATTGTGCATTCACCTATTGAGAGATGAAATGTATGAGTTTTTGGTCTCCATCTCTCAACCATAGTCGCAATCAGACCGATATCTAGTTTGTAGTTTCTGAGTTTGATCACTTGACCAAATCCGGCCTCTTGCAAATACGGTAAGATGGCTTTATTTGGTTTTTTGTTTACATGACCTTGACATTTTATTTTTTCATTTAGCGGATTCTGAAATATATCAAACGAACCGTAAATAAATATATATATATATATATATATTAATAAAATAAAGTAAATATATAAAATAAAATAAAAAAATTCAACAAAATAAAGTTAATAAATAAAATATACTATATATAAAATAAAATAAATATATAAAATAAAATAAAGTAAATTTATAAAATAAAATAAATATATAAAATATACTATAAATAAAATAAATAAAATATATAAAATACTTACAAATGCTTGAATGTATTAAATATCAGCTCTGTAATTGTTAGAAAGTTCAATGACAAAATAAAAATTGCTATAAGTGATTAAGAAGGATGAAAGAAATTTTACTACTACTGTTGAGGATGGATGAAAGAAAGGAGATGTGTTGAAATCGAAGAATGAAATGCCCTTAAATAGGTCACGTCCCTAGCCAGCAACGTGTAAGACGTCCTTAAGGGGTCGCTTCCCCATGCCGCGACCTCCTTAAGGGGTTGCTTCCCCAGGCCACCTCCTTAAAGGGTCGCTTCCCCAGACCACGACCTCCTTAAGGCACCACATTTCCAATCTGGTTCGTTGATTTAATTTAATCAACGGTTGTGGTTGATCTTGGATCAATCCTTGTCATTTCATTTTAACCAATCACATTATTTTAGTATAAATTCAATCTGGTTCGTTCATTTAATTTAATCAGTGGTTGTGGTTGATCCTGGATCAATCTTTGTCATTTGGTTTAACACCTTACACCTTCTATAAATAGAAAACTAAATCACACTATCTCACTACACCTTCTATCTCAATATACCTTCTATCTCACCATACCTTATATCTTAACATACCTTTTATCTCACTATACCTTATATCTCATCATACCTTCTATCATGGTTGTTCAATGTAACACCTCGAGTTTTAAACAACGCGAGTGTATTTTTTTTTTAACCAAAATAAATAAAAGAATTTTCAGAATTAAAAAAAATTAAAATAAAATTTAGTCATCTCATAAAAAAATACATCTTAAATTCAAATGATAAGAATAATTAAATAATTACCTCGTAAATATAACTAACTAATTTAATTTTGGGAATTAATACTTTTAATACACAAACGGTAATACGTCAACAAAAGTTAGGTTTATAATATCTCCAAAAACATCCGGGTCGCCGCCCACTAAAACATTATCAGAGTGCGGAAAAATATACAATTATCCCAAAATAAATAATTACATCCACTGAGCTCAAGACCCTATACAACAAGTCTAAATTGATCATTGCACTAAAGCTATAGTAGCTAGGGTTCCCTCCGCATCCTATACAAGTCTCGTCTGACTCTGCGGCTCGCCTCGATGTGACGTCCTCCTCCTCATCATACAGGGAAGGATCAGTCTCCTCCGAAGTCAGATCTACCCATGATCTGGGTCGCTTCGGCGGTGCTGGAATCTCAAAGCAATCATCTGCTGTCTTAGACGAACCCGGAATATCAACTGCAGCCTCAGATTCACGCACAACACTTCCAGCTACCAAGTTAGGAGTCACCACACCTATTGTGGCCTCCGTCTCAACCCCTACAGTCGGATCCTCCGCGTCCGCAAAAACCCCGTACTCCTCCAATATCAGTCTGGAAGATACCGGAAAGTCAATCCTCGCGTGAGTGTGCTCTACGTAAGCCACTGCCCCGTCGATCCTGCACGTCATCATCAATCTCCCCGTGTAAGTAGCCCTGCTTGAGATGGGGTCATATACCCAAGCAGTATGCAAGTGACGATCAAGGAATTCTAGCGATGTTTCCGTCGATTGTGTACCCATCGGTGGTACGGGTTTGGGGGTCATTTGAGGGAAAAACCCAATTTTCCACAGTAATAGTAAAGGGTCACCAACCGAAATTAACAATCAACAATTAGTAGTTATGTCAAAGATAACAACTACATACATGGCATGTTCCAACACTCTAACAACAGTAATTACATAAATATACTCACTTATTAAAATGTATAACATCTACATTATTGAGAAACAACGATTTAACATACAAATCATATTGCAAATCTAAAAACAATCAACAATCACAATAACTCATTATGAACTTAGAATTTTAAGGTACTTACACACATTGATTTCCACACATCAACTCATATTAATCATGACTTTCAAGTCAACCAACCCAATACAATACGTCTATGCCAATGCACATGATTTTGGAATTTCCAGGATGAAAACCTTCAAAACAAAACCCTCCACGAGGGGTGTAAATCATAATTGTACCGCCTATCACAGGCCAAAGTACTAATTACCAAGGTGCAGTCGCATCACAGACTAGCACGATTTACTTGTGTAGTCTATCACATGCACTACACATAAGTTAAATCCTCGCACGGATAGAATAGACCGTCTAATACACGCGGAACCACCCTGTAGCCCATCACGGTCACTACTTAACTTCGTGGCCCATCACGGTCACCACATAACAGAAAACCCTCCTCGAAGGGGAGCAAATCATAATTGTATCGCCTATCACAGGCCAAAGTACTAATTACCGAGGTGCAGTCGCATCACAGACTAGCACGATTTACTCAAAGTGTAGCCTATCACAGGCACTACACATAAGTTAAATCCTCGCACGGATAGAATGGACCGTCTAATACACGCGGAACCACCCTGTAGCCCATCACGGTCACTACTTAACATCACGGCCCATCACGGTCACCGCTCAAACTCTGTGGCCCATGGCAGTCACCACTTAACTATGCAATGCAGGAGCGTACTCTGTTTCTTTTCACCATAACCATTAAGTAAATGCAACTATTAAAAGATTCCTCATTTTTAATACTCATATAACACTAACGATTTTTTTTTATACTTTTTCACATAGCATACTCAAGACACGTTCTTATCAATAAAAATTCATAACATGTAACAACACATATTATCACTCAAGAATGCATAATCACATCAAATTCAATTAATTAAACATAGGAACAAGGATACAGGGAAATGGCCAACTCTAGTAGAGATACATGAACACATCACCAAGAAAACTGCACTCAATAATACCTAGGAAATACCTAATAGAAATGTCCTTTATTTTCAATTTCATCTTGAATGTTTTGCATAGATATTCCTGCTTAATCTTTTTAATGATGGGATGTTGGACAACATGCTAATACTCTATTCGCCCTATAATTTCATTGAGACTATATATCAAACATGTTGAGACCAACAATATGCCTCCCACTAAATCCACACGAAATCACTTACGCAATTTGCTTTAAATTCTCGCTATATTATATAACCCTCCATCAAATACAAAAAAAAAAGCACAGATTTAAAACATTACTTCCTTTAAATTATACAATGAAATGAAAGCCCATTCAATAATTTCATCAATGAAGTTAACGAAATCAAGCAGTGAATTTCCTTGAATGTTTATACAGAAGGAAATAAATCACTTTCAACAATTGTTTTAGAGGGTTGCCATATGTATATCTTCCCTAAATCTGGTCAAAATCAGTTTCCTCTATACTCAGAGATAAATCAACTAAATGAACAACATAAATTTATAAATTAGTTAAAACGCAGCAGAACCAACAAAGAATATTCATAAACCAACAATTAGGGATTTTATACCATAATTGAGTAGATATATGAAGAAACGAACAAGATCTGAAACAAAATCAATGACAGAAACTGTAGATTCATCATTCCATGCTTATAGTGAAATCCCTTATTAAACACATCATTTGGCTCTTCCACCAACCAGGATTAGGTGCAACATTGTTTAATGTACAAAACTTGAATTCAACCAATTTGTCACTGAAAAATTTTATTTTAAACTATCATCGATTCAAAAATAGTCAAATCATTAAAATGATTGACACCCTAAAAAAAATTTTCAATGTGTCAACACGTCATTAAAAAATGCATCAAATTTAAACTAACAATCAATTTAATTTGTTTTGTTTTAAATAAAAAAAAACTAGTGTCTGCAAGCAATAGCTAACAATATATCCACCTTAAAACTTGTGTGTCAAAATAATGACGACTATATAAATTACCAACACTCTTGCTCGCAAACCTTCTTAGCGTGTAACACAAAAATAAAACCACTATTTCTCTAAAGGCAAAACAACCACATTGACCAAGTCCCAAATGCACTAACAATTCACCAATTCCAAATATCTCAATATTCAATCATCGACATTTTCAAGCATGAGTAATAAAAGTTCCTACAAGTAGTCTAAAAAGTTGGAAGGAGCCCCTTACCTTCGTTACGCTTTCTCGCTCGTTTTTGTGACCGCGGCAAAAACCGGCGAAACTCCCGCTCGCGTCGTCGCTACCAAAGTTGGTCCACTAGCACCGTAATGATGAGAGGAGTAACTTTCCCTCTTGACACTCTTCGATTTGATGCTTGGATTTCGAAGTAATGTGAGTTTTGAGTATAGTTTTTTTTTTTTATGTTACTAACACAACAACAATAGAAAAAAAGAAGAAGAAAGGGAGAAGGAAACTTGGCGCGGGCAGCTTGTGGGCAAGGAAAATGAATTTCTGTTTTCTCTGCTTGCTCCCTCTCACACACATATATATTACTTACTTCTTAAGTATATATATATATATATATATATATATATATATATATATATATATATATTATAATTAAAACTAACTCTCAATTAATTAAATACTCTCGTCGCAATTCTATTGACGAATAATTTGCCCGGTATTTAATTATTCGTAATTAAATTAAATTATTTTTCGACAAATAATTTTAGTCAATCTCAAAATATATATAAAAATATACATATATTAAACATTACAAATATCTCAAAATATATTTGATACTAAATTCATAAAATAATTTAAAATTAAGGGTCTTACATTCAACAAGTAATTTGTATTGTTTATTACAATGGTTCAATTGTCGACGGAGTTGAAGGTAAAACATTTGTAAGTGATTATAAAAAGGCGTTCAAAATACATTCTGAAAGCAACCTTGCTTGTCTAAAGAATGTCATTAAAAAAAAGTTACAGCTCGACGACAATGTCACGATACTTGATATAGTTTATCGACACCTTGTGTTCTTTAGTGAAAATACAACAAGGTTTAAGCTAATGAAATTTGGCGATGACGAAGACATTGAACTGATGTTTGATGTTTATGCACAGTGGGCTCAGAGTTATATGTTACATTCCAGCATGGTCATACATCAACAACCATTGATGTAGGACCATCAACATCAAACATGGCTCACCTCGACTACACCCAAACCTAATCATTTGATCAAAACACCCTTTATGAACCATACTCCAGCCAAATTGAACAAACTCATCGAGATAGTTTTCAACTCTATCATGAATCTCCCCCAACAAGTCCACAATGTGATCTTCCGTCGAGTTTCTTATATAATATCAACGAGGAAGAATTAGGCGATTATAGTGAAGAGGATGAAACATACTTCGAAGAATCATCTGGTGATTCTGACACCAAAATTGATGTTGACGAAGATATGGAATCAGAAGACCAACTTATCCTACCTGTATTCGATCCACCATTTCACCTGAAGAACATAAATTTAGAGAATGTAGATCAATCAATTGAATTTGATCACTCATTCTTTAACGAAGTCCCAAGAGGTGATGGAACTCTTGCAATTGGAATGAAGTTTGCAAACAAGGATGAATGCGTAGAGGAAATCAAACACTACCATTTAAAATATTCATTGAATTTTGCGGTACAAAAATCAGATTCAGCAAGGTATGTTATTAAATGTTTAAGTTCCAATTGTTTGTTTAGATGTAGAGCTTCAAAACGCAAAAAGAGTGAATTCTGGGTGATTGGTAAATTGAATCTGCCTCATACATGCACAAATTCTATGTTGTCACAAGATCATTAGAAACTCGATTCTGACATGATATGTACAAACATAATGCAAGTATTGAAAGTGGACCCTTCAATCAAAGTTAAAGTCATTAGTGCTCAGATTCAGGCTTTGCATAACTACACAGTAAGTTATAGAAAGGCTTGGATAGCAAAAAATAAAGCGCTAGAAAAAATTTATGGCAATTGGGAAGAGTCTTACAACCAACTCCCACAATGGTTATTGGTTATGCGAACATTTGCTCCAGAAACCAAAATAGAAATGGAAACCATTCCAGCTTATCATGAGAATAATTTGATAAGTGGGATAAGGATTTTTCATCGACTATTTTGGGCTTTTAATCCATGCATATCTGCGTTTAAATTCTGCAAACCAATTGTACAAGTGGATGGGACTTGGTTGTACGACAAGTACAAGGGAACACTATTGATAGCAATTGCACAGGATGGAAATGACAACATAATTTCTATTGCTTATGCTCTTGTGAAAGGTGAAACAAGAGAGGGTTGGAGTTTCTTTTTGAGAAATTTGAGAAAATACGTCACTCCACAACCCGACATTTGTCTGATTTCAGATAGACACAAATCCATCAAGAGTGCTTATAATAATCCAAATAATGGGTGGCAACATCCTCCATCCAAGCATGTGTTCTGCATCCGACATATTGCACATAATTTTGCTAGGGAATTCAAGGATAATGCATTGAAGAAAAAAATTATTTGTATGGGTAATAATTTAATTATTTCATTTTAAAATTACTGTAAATTTTAATTAATAAGTTTTGGACGGATTGCTTGTTGTGTCAATATAGGTTACTCAATAAATGAGCCTACGTATATACATTACCGACGTAAAATCGGTATAGTAAACTGGGAGGCAATAAGATGGTTGGACAACATACCGCGAGAAAGTTGGATTAAATCATTCGATGGAGGTAGTCGTTGGGGTCACATGACAACTATGTTGGAACCAAGTTGGTTCTAAGTACTTAGGATTTTGATGCTTACAAATGTACTCTATGTAAACTTATTTTGTACTTTGAATTATTAAGTTAAATGCCCCAGAAACTGAAGGAATCAGAAGCAGTGATCAAAGGATTCCAGAAAAATGAATTCTGGAATAACTAGAAGATACTCCAGGAATGTCAAAACATGACCAGAAGATATCTTTGATGGCCCAGATCAGAAGGAACAAAAATCAGAATGAAACATGGATCATACCATTGGAAAGCCTGCCAGAAGGAGAGTTGTTCCAGACAAACAGGAATCATATATCAATTTTATTCCAGAAGTTATTCTGATCAGAAGATGGCCTGGCAGTGAAAAATTACACAGTTCAGACTTGTTCCAGACTTGACCAGAAGGTATGTTTATGAGTCCAGAACAAGCGGATCAATCCAGATTTGGCCCAGACCATAAGATAGCATGATTCAGGGCACGAAACTAAGTCCAGACCAGAAGAAATGAATTCCAGAATCAATCCAGACCTGGTCCAAAATCAAAGGTAAAATGTCCAGACTGAAATATTTTTTGTTCAAGTTAATTTCAGTTTGTTCCAGACCAAATTCCATAATCTGTCCAGATCAGAGTAAAAATATCCAGATCAATGGTTCAGAAATAATTTTTTGAGTCCAGTGATGGTCCAGATCAGAAAATCAGACCATGGCCCAGTGTTGGCCGAAATCAAAGTGACAGAATGTGCAAGTCCAGAAATGGCCGAGTCCAGAAGAATTCAGCATATCAGGCGCGCATCCAGGTTGGCCGAAATCAGAAGATCAGAGGGTCAAGAAGTGTGGTCCAGGGATGGCCGAATTCAGAGGATCACAGCATATCATTTGGCTTGGACCAGATGTGGACTAGCGCTCAAAATTCTGATGGTCCAGAATTGATCAACGATGGAGATTGCAAGTTATTTTAATTAAAGTGTTAAAAAGATTGGTTATAAAAATAAAGTGGAGTAGCATGGAATTCAGGAGCTGTGGCGGGAAGCAATGAAAGGATTTGATTGGCCAGTTATTTTGAAAGAAAATCTGAAGATATGTTTTTTATTTAAATAAAGCTCAATTGGTCAAGTTATTTTTGGAAGAGAATCCAGCAAGATTCAGCTCGAATTTGATCATGGAAGAAACCCTAATTTTCATCTATAAAAGGAGGCTCAAGGCAGAATACTCATAATCAAAAATCACAAAAGAGTCATACACTTCCAAAGCAACCACTCTCAAATTTTCATATAAGTCAATTGTGAGGTTCAGCTTTCAAGAAGCAAGTACTCGGTTATTTTCTTTCCATTGTGGCAAATCTAAGTTGTTGAAGTAGAGTCTACAATCTGAGGGAGTCAGTAGAGGTAACAGGTTACTTGGCAATTAGATAGGGTTGTATCTAAGTTGTTGAAGTAAAGTCTACAAACTGAGGGATTCAGAAAGGGTAGCAAGGTACTTAGCAATTAGATTCATAGTGTTGTGAATTCTTGTACAATCTGGGGTGTCAGATTGGCTGAAGAACAGGAGTTGTTTTTTCTCAAAGAAGTCTAGGATTGTTAGAGTATTTGAGAAGACTGACTTGGAGGGTCAGTAGCAAGGTTGTAATTCAAGGTTGAATTAGTGAAATCCTTCAAGGCGAAGGGACTGGACGTAGCCTCGTTAACGGTGAACCAGTATAAAATCTGTGAGTTTTTATTTTTATTTTTATCCGCTGCTAACTTTGTTTTAATTATACATCAAGTTTTGTTTTGAAAGTATTAAAACAGGAAAAGTATTCAAGTTAAGTCAAACACAATTCAACCCCCCCTTCTCGTGTTTGCACCTTCAATTGTCATCAGAGCTCGGTCTCAAGGCTGAGCACTTAACCGTGTTTGAGGAAAGGTCCAAGGGGCTCAATATGGCAGAAGAATTGGGAAACAACATCAACAGACCACCACTGTTTGATGGAGAAATGTTTGATTATTGGAAGGACAGAATGAGAAGCTTTGTCATATCTCAAGATCCTGAACTATGGAAGATGATAGTCAGAGGATACACTGCACCTACTGATCAAGAAGATCTAACTAAGAAACTGGATATGTTTGATATGAAACCAGATCAGATCAGATTACACAGACTTCATCACAAGTCTAGAACCATGATGGTCAGTGCAATCACATTCAAGGAATTTGATAGATGCACAAATAAAGAAACAACAAAGAGTATATTTGATAGTCTGGTTCTGACCTATGAAGGAACCAAGCAGGTTCAACAAACAAAGGCTAACATATTGGTCAGAAAGTATGAGCTGTTCAAGATGGAAGAGGATGAAGACATTGAAACAATGTTCTGCAGGTTCCAGACTTTGGTATTAGGACTGAAAGTATTAAACAAAAGCTATACCACTGAAGATCACGTATGGAAAATTCTGAGAAGTCTTCCAAAAAGGTGGAGACCAAAGGTTACTGCAATTCAGGAAGCTAAGGATCTGAGTACCTTGAGGCTGGAAGATCTAATCAGCACACTTAGGTCTCATGAAATAGAACTGGAAGAAGATGAACCTAAGAAGAAGAAAAATCTGGCTCTGAAATCGAAACAGAAGAAAGCTGCAAAGGCAGAATCAGAATTAGAGGATAGTGATAGTGACTGTGATGATATGGCATACTTAACCAAAAAGATGGTTAAGATCTGGGAAAACAGGAAGAAAAGAAACTTCAGAAAGAAACATAACAGCAAGGATAAGGAAGAATCTGACAAAAAGAATATTGTTTGTTATGGATGCAATAAACCTAGACATATCAAGTCAGAATGTCCTAATCTGGAAAAAGGCAAACAACATAAGAAAAGTTCCAGATACAGAAAAAAAGGTCTAATGGCTGTCGGGGATGTATCAGAATCAGAGGAAGAATCTTCTGATGAAGAAGAGGCAGAAACAGCAAAGATGGCTCACATCAGGTCTGCTTCTGGTGTTATTTCAGTTCTGTCTTAAGAGAAAGACTGTTTTCGAAAATGACATTTGATATAAAATGCATTTTGTTGATATGTGATTTATCTGAGATGGTGGTTGCTGCTGTTTTTCTAATAAAACATGCTATTTTACTTATGAGTGAAAGCTGGAAAATGTTGCATGTCATTTTAATGATGAATAAAATGCATGTCTTAAAACTGTTTTGAAAATAGTCTTAAAATGCAAAAATGCATTCTATTTGGGGTTTGTTGTTCAGTGATGCTTGCATGATATTCTGATGTTTGAAGAAACTGAGTATTTGCATGTTTCTGATGATTGAAGAAACTGAGTAGTTGCATGTTTCTGATGTTTGAAGAAAACTGAGTATTTGCATGTTTTTGATGTTTGAAGAAACTGAGTATTTGCATGTTTCTGATGTTTGAAGAAACTGAGTACTTGCATATTTATTCTGATGAGTGAGAAAACTAAAGTGTTACATGATGTGTTGATGGTTTAAAAAGCTGGATAATTCTGATTCTGTTTTGTTCTGGGTGATTCTGATGATATGAATGATTCTGATTCTGGTTGTTTGTGATGATTCTGGTGGTGTTGATGATTTAAAGGAAAAAGGGATTTTAAATGAGGAAAGGGTTTTGAAAAACTGCAGAATCTGTTTAATGTTCGGTTGTCATCTTTAAAAGAAATAGTTTGAAAAAAAAATGTTAATGTTTCAGGAAGTATTTCACTGGTTTTTCGAAGGTGTATTCGAATACAACATGTGTGTATTCGAATACAACCTGTCCAGCTTCTGTTTTCCCTAAGTTTTCAAAACTTGTATTCGACTACGAGCCCCTGTAGTCGAATACAGAAGAAGGATTTTTACTTCTAACTAAAACATCTGTAGTCGATTACGACTATGTCGTATTCGAATACAGAAGTGAAATTTTAAACACTGTATTCGCATCTGTAGTCGACTACAGGCATGCTGTATTCGACTACAGACTCAAGTTTTTCCAGAAACTCAGTTTTTAGCTTATGTATTCGAATACAAGGAAGCTGTATTCGAATACAGATTCGTGTTTCCAGAAAAAAAAATCAATTTTAATCACTATCATGTGAGTTTTAAAGTATTGAGAAACTTTGAAAAGGATTTAAATGATTTAAATGAGGTATGTGAAATGGTTTTAAAGTGGAAGGGATGATGTTTTGAAAAACCTTTAAGGACATGGGAGAAATGTTGAAATTTTCATGGTTTGGTCTTCTGTATTCGACTACAGGCATGCTGTATTCGAATACAGAATGTTAAAACTGCAGTTCATGCTTCTGTATTCGAATACAGGGGATTTGTATTCGAATACAGATTCGAGTTTGCAGAAAATTCCAAGTTTTCAAGAGTGTTTTGTAAACCCTGAGTGTTTGGGGAATACTGGGAATGTTGTGGTGAGTTAAAGTGGAACTTTTGATGAGATTTTGAAGTTGTGGTGATGAAATTTTTGAAACTTTACTGATGTAATGAAAGAGGTTGATTTATGCACTGAAATTTGCCTCTGTATTCGAATACCAGAGGGCTGTATTCGAATACAGAGAGTGATTCTATACTATTTTTGGCTTCTGTATTTGAATACAGAGGAGCTGTATTCGAATACAAATTCGTAAAATTTCAGAAATCCTCAGTTTTAAACTTTGTAATTGAATTTTAAGAATCTGGGAAAACTTTTCAAAGTGTTAATGATTAATGGATTGTTTAATCATGATTGTGATGTTGTTATTTATGACTGTGCTGTTATATTTTAAACATGATGAAGAGCATGAATTTTCTGATTTTGCATATTGTTTCTAGAGAAATGAAACACTGCATATGCATGCATTGCATAGTCAATTGGTACCCGTGATGGGCCACGGAGTAATGCGCAATCACGTGCTGATCTGTGAGCAATTGCACGAGTGCTGATCTGTGAGCGATTGTACTTTGGTATATAAATGCTGGTCTGTGAGCGACTGCACTGGTACTGGACTGTGAGCGTCTGTACCCTGAAATGCGCAACCACGCGCTGATCTGTGAGCGATTGCACGAGTGCTGGTCTGTGAGCGACTGCACTAGGTACTGATCTGTGAGCAATTGTACCTTGGTTTATGTCAAACGTGCTGGTTTGTGAGCGACTGCACGAGTGCTGGTCTGTGAGCGACTGCACTGGTGCTGATCTGTGAGCGATTGCACCCTGGTCATGAGGGCCGTTAAATTGTGCTGGTCTGTGAGTGACTGCACCTTGGTGATTCCAAGAAAAAATTATGCATGAGCATATATGCATTACATTGAGTGATTTAACCGGTGTGTCACGATTGTTTATATGATGAATGTTGGAAATTAATGTGTGTGAGTGCTGTCCAGAATCTGAAATCCTGAATTAATGATTGTGTTTTGTTGATGTGTTGTTTGTACTTACCGCATACTTCATAATCATTGACCGCTGTGTTGAAAAGGCATGTAAGTCATAAATTTTCAAATGAGTGTTATTATTTCCTCATCATCATATGTTATACCATGATTATACATGTTGTTGTGCAATATATGCTATGTGATTATCTGTTATTTTCGGTCGGTGACCCATTGCTATTATATTGTGGACTTTGGGCTTTGCCCTCAGATGCCTCCCAAACCCACGCCGCCCGTGGGTACCCGAACGACGGAAACGTCGTTGAATTTCCTTGATCGCTACTCGTGCACTGCTTGGGCATTCGACCCCCTCTCAAGCAGAGCGACTTATACGGGGTGGCTGGAGTGGACAAGTAGGACTGACGGTGAGGAAGACTTCGTAGAGCGCACTCACGCGAGCATAGAGTTTCCTGTGCCTTCCCGCCAGGTGCTAGAGGCGCACAGAGTTTTCGACGACGCTGAGGAGTCTGTTGAAGGGGTTGAGACGGAGGCCACTGTAGGGGTGGTGACTCCCAACCCTGTGATTGGAAGAGAGATACATGAGTCTGATGCGGTGGAGAAGCGTGAAGAGCTGAGACCAATAGCGACCGAGATTCCGGGTCCATCTAGGATCTCCGATGTTGCTACGAGATTCTGGCACCGCCAAAGCGACCACAAGTGTGTATTGACTTGACTTCCGAGGAGACCGACCCCTCTCTTCACGAGGAGGAGGAGGAGGTTACGTCGAAGCGAGCTGCAGAGTCAGAAGAGACTTGCGTGGGATGTGGAGGGAATCCGTGCTACTGCAGCTTAAGCGCATGATCAGTTAGACTTAATGTATTAGGTTTTGGGTTGAAATTGTAATTTGTCTTATTTTGGAAATACTGTACTATTTTCCGCTGAACCATGTACTCTGATATTTGCTGTTGATATATTATGACAATGATTATTTTGGGATGTATTAATGTTTAAAAACTAATTTCCAAGATAAGTACTTAGTGATAATCCTGATGAAGTATTTGGTTTACGTTCATCGATTAATCTATAACATACTATTTGACGAAGAACTTTATTTTAATTATTTTGAAATAATTTTGGGAAAACTCATTTTAATTATTAATTTAAAAAAAAAATGCACCCGCGCTGTGTTTTAAACTCGGGGTGTTACAATTGTGGTATCAGAGCATTTGGTTAAAGTTTTGGGATAAAGCTCTGATTTAAATATTTGTTTTGAGTTATTAGCTGATCATGCATAAGAGCAAGTAGTTGAAGTGTCAAGTCTTGAGTAAGTTGTGGTGTGACTGAAGTAATGATGGTTTTGTAGGAAACAATGCCTCCAAGAAGAGACGACACCGCAAAAACAAATGTCAGCCGGGAAGATAGGATGGCTGAAGCAATGAACAATATGGTTGCGTCTGTTGCGGCCCAGACGGCTGCCAAGACTCAACGCGACTTAGAGAAGAGAGAACGAGAGATTCGCGTTGCTGAGTCTAGAGGGCTTGAGGACTTTCGCCGTCATAACCCTCCCAAGTTCACAGGTGATGAGGGTCCAGAAAGGGCGGACCAGTGGATCCAAGAGATGGAAAAGATATTCGAGATGATTAACTGCCGGGCAGTAGTGCAAGTGAACTATGCCACGTACCTGCTGGTATGGGACGCAGAGTACTGGTGGAGGAGTATGAGATCACTGATGGCGTCGGCTAAAGAGGAAGTAACCTGGGAGTCATTCAAAAAGAAGTTTCTAGACAAGTACTTCCCAATGAGTACGAGGACCAAGTTGGGGGATGACTTTCTGAAATTGTACCAGAGGAGTATGACAGTGGGAGAATACGCCGTTAAATTTGAGTCGCTATCCAGACACTTCAGATTCTTCCGAGAAGAAGTTGATGAATAGTTCATGTGTCATCGCTTCCAGAATGGATTGAAGTATCAGATCCAAGATTCGGTCCTACCCTTGGGAATACAACGTTTCAAGTGCTAGTGGAAAAGTGTAGAGAGGTGGAAGAAATGAAGAATAAGAGGGCCAACAGAGGTGGTCACTTTAACTCAGGAGGGCCTAGTCGGATGAATAACCAGAACAATAAAGGGAAACAAGTTGCCAAGCCGTATAACCGGCCATAGAACAACAGGAGGGGCCAGAATCGGCCGGGGAATCAGACTTTTGGATGGCAATTGGGAAAAGGAGTCCGGTGTTATCGATGTGGGAAAGAAGGGCACATGGCTACTGCTTGTACCACAAGGGATCTTCTGTGTTTCAATTGCCAGAAGCCAGGACACGTGGCGAGGGATTGCCGGGTTCCGAAGGTGGAGCCAACCGTGAACGCGACTAGGGCTAACCGTCCTACTGCTAGAGGCCGCGTCTATCACATGGGTGCTGAAGCTGGAGGTCAAGCCCAAAATTTAATCCAGCAAGATTGTGAGATTGCAGGTAACACCCTAACTGCACTTTTTGATTCGAGGGCAACCCACTCTTTCATTGCTATGGATTGTGTGCATCGTTCGAAGTTGTCTGTATCTGCTTTGCCATTTGATTTGGTTGTTACTACGCCTGTTAGGACTTTGACTGTAGACTCTACATGTTTACACTGTACGGTAACAATTCAGAATAGGGACTTCTTGGTTAATCTAATCTGTCTACCCCTACAATCCCTCAAGATCATTCTCGGTATGGATTGGATGTCCTATAATTACGTAGTTTTGGATTGCGCTCGAAAACTGGTTCTTTTCCCCGATCCTGGAGTCGCTCGATATTTGACGGCTAACCAACTTGGAGTATCACTGAGAGAAGGGACTCAGGAGTTCTTATCATTGGCTAACGTGGAGACCAAGATGGATGTAAACATAGAAGAGGTGATGTTAGTCAAGGAATACCCAGACATATTCCCATCTGAAATTCCAGGATTACCCCCGGTGAGAGAGGTGGAGTTCTTCATTGATTTGCACCCAGGAACTGGACCTATCTCAATCGCACCATACCGGATGTCGCCATTGGAATTAAGCAAGCTTAAGGGTCAGATTGAAGGCTTGTTGGAGAAAGGATTTATCAGACCAAGTGTGTCGCCGTGGGGAGCTCCGGTATTGTTGGTTAAGAAGAAGGATGGAAGTACGCGTCTATGTGTGGATTATCGACAGCTTAACAAGGTGACTATCAAGAATCGTTATCCTCTACCACGCATCGATGACTTGATGGATCAATTGAAGAGGGCAGCGGTGTTTTCAAAGATTGACTTGAAATCGGGATACCATCAGATTCGAGTAAGAGAGGGAGATATTCAGAAGACTGCTTTCAGAACTCGTTACGGACATTACGAATACCTCGTTATGCCTTTTGGAGTTACGAATGCACCAGCAATTTTCATGGACTACATGAATAGGATCTTCAGCCCGTTTCTGGACAAGTTCGTGGTGGTATTCATCGATGATATTCTGATTTATTCAAAGGATGAAGAGGAACACGGAGAACACCTACGCCAAGTTCTTGAAGTCTTACGCGAGAAGCAGCTGTATGCCAATCTGTCGAAGTGCGAATTTTGGCTAGATAAGGTGAATTTCTTGGGACATGTGATAACAAAAGAAGGAATCGCTGTCGATCCGGCAAAGATTGAGACAATTCTTGCCTGGAAACAACCCCAGACTGTGACAGACATAAGAAGTTTTGTCGGATTAGCAGGGTACTACAGAAGATTCATTGAATGATTCGCTAAGATTGTAGCTCCTCTGACACAACTAACCAGAAAGAATCAGCCGTTTGCATGGACGGAGAAGTGTGAAGAGAGTTTTCAGTTGCTAAAGGAGAAATTGACAACCTCACCAGTGTTAGTTCTGCCACAGCCAGAGGAACCATATGAAGTTTACTGTGATGCATCTCACCAAGGTCTGGGATGTGTTTTGATGCAGCACAAGAAAGCTGTAGCTTATGCCTCAAGGTAGTTGAAGACTCACGAACAGAACTACCCTACTCATGATTTAGAGCTTGCTGCTGTAGTGTTTGCGTTAAAAGTCTGGAGACACTACTTATATGGATGCACATTCACGGTGTTTAGTGATCATAAAAGCTTGAAGTATCTGTTCGACCAGAAGGAATTGAACATGCGTCAGAGAAGATGGATGGAGACTCTCAAGGATTTTGACTTCTCATTGCAGTACCACCCTGGAAAGGCCAATGTGGTGGCTGATGCATTAAGTCGGAATAGTGTGTCAGTATCTTCAATGATAATGGCCAGACAACAAGAGTTGTGGGAAGCATTTAGAGACCTACACTTGGACGTGAAGTTTGCACCAGGAGTGTTAAAGTGTGGGATGATAACAATTTCGAGTGGATTACTTGCGGAGATTGCAAACCTGCAAGATGACGCATTGATCCAAGAAAAGAGGAATTTGATAGCGCAAGGGCAGACAACTGAGTTCAGCGTCGGAACAGATAATATTCTGAGGTGTAATGGAAGAATTTGTGTACCAGAAGTTGCAGAGATGAGAAGAATCATTTTGGAAGAGGCTCATAAGAGTAAGTTGAGCATTCATCCTGGAGCAACCAAGATGTACCAGGACTTAAGGCAGAATTTCTGGTGGCCAGGAATGAAAAGCGGCGTGGCAGAATATGTATCCGCTTGTTTGACTTGTCAGAAAGCGAAAGTGGAACATCAACGACCTGCTGGAATGCTGCAACCTTTGGACATACCGGAATGGAAGTGGGACAGCATTTCCATGGATTTCATAACAGGACTGCCCAAGACAAGGAAAAAGAATGATTCAATTTGGGTAATAGTGGACCGTTTGACAAAGTCCGCACATTTCTTATCGGTGAGGACCACTTATAAGCTAGATAAGCTGACGGAAATCTACATCGCTGAGATTGTGAGGTTACACGGTGTTCCATCAAGTATAGTATCGGACCGTGACCCAAAGTTCACGTCTCATTTCTGGGGAGCACTGCATGAAGCTTTGGGCACAAAACTGAAATTAAGTTCAGCCTACCATCCACAAACAGACGGACAAACGGAGAGGACAAATCAGTCCTTGGAGGATCTCTTAAGAGCATGCGTGTTGGATGACAGAGTGAGTTGGGATGATGTTCTGCCATTGATTGAGTTCACCTACAACAACAGTTTCCACGCTAGAATTGGGATGGCGCCCTATGAAGCATTATACGGACGCAAGTGTCAAACGCCCTTATGCTGGTATAAGGACGGAGAAAGTATGATTGTCGGACCAGAGATGGTGGAACAGACCACAGAGAAGATCAAGAAAATACAAGAGAAGATGAAGGTTTCGCAAGATCGTTAGAAGAGTTATGCGGACAAGCGTCGCAGACCTCTGGAATTCGAGCAGGGTGATCATGTATTTTTGAGGGTTACGCCTACAACTGGTGTTGGCAGAGCTATTAAGTCAAAGAAGTTGACTCCTAAATTTATTGGGCCATACCAGATTAGTGCTCGTATTGGACCTTTGGTGTATCAGATTGCTTTACCTCCAATACTGTCCAACATTCATGACGTATTTCATGTGTCGCAGCTAAGAAAGTACATTGCAGACTCGACACATGTAATCGAGCCTGATACAATTCAGCTAAGGGACAACCTGTCGTTGAAGTATTTCCGGTGAGGATCGAAGACAGGGAGATTAAGCAGTTGAGAAACAAGGAAGTCCCACTAGTCAAGGTGATTTGGAATCCGACTACTGGAGACGCAACCTGGGAATTGGAAAGTAAAATGAAGGAACAATACCCTCAATTATTTACGGACATGTAGTTTCGAGGACGAAACTAATTTAAGGAGGGTAGTATTGTAAGACCCTTAATTTTAAATATTAATATTGGAATTAATGTCAAGGGCATTTTGGGAATTTTTGTAAATATTTAATATATGTATGTTTTAAGTGAATATATATATATATATATAAATATTTATTTTGAAGTATGAATTAAAATTTTTGGATGAAGAATTAAATTAATTTAATTTCAAGTAATTAAATTAATCAAACCATTAAGTAAGGATTAGTGGCTAATTACAAGACAATTGAAAGCTGAAAATCAGACAAGTGGCAAGTGAGGTGGCACCATGAGAGCCTATAAATAGGAGTGAGAAGGATGGTGAAGTCAGAACACCATTCCTTCCTCCTCACTGCCCATATTGCATGTACCAACTCCATCTCCCCTCCCATTCTGTCTCTGTTCTGCCATTCCCGAATTCAAATTGAAGAGAGGGAAATTCCTCCAGACACCATTAACTGAAATTACAACATCAAACCAGAAAACCTATAGTAGTAAAGTTAATCCCCACCTCGTTACGAAGCCAAAGAGCCCAGTTTTGCAGCAGCAAACTCAGGGAGCAGTTCGCCATTTTTGATGCCCAGACTTGAGCAGAAGCAGAGCACGCTATAAGGATAAGGGCACCTTCCATTTTTAGCTGCATTAGGGCCATGAATGAGTGTTATTTCAGTTCTGTCTTAAGAGAAAGACTGTTTTCGAAAATGACATTTGAAATAAAATGCATTTTGTTGATATGTGATTTATCTGAGATGGTGGTTGCTGCTGTTTTTCTAATAAAACATGCTATTTTACTTATGAGTGAAAGTTGGAAAATGTTGCATGTCATTTTAATGATGAATAAAATGCATGTCGTAAAACTGTTTTGAAAATAGTCTTAAAATGCAAAAATGCATTCTGTTTGGGGTTTGTTGTTCAGTGATGCTTGCATGATATTCTGATGTTTGAAGAAACTGAGTATTTGCATGTTTCTGATGTTTGAAGAAACTGAGTAGTTGCATGTTTCTGATGTTTGAAGAAAACTGAGTATTTGCATGTTTCTGATGTTTGAAGAAACTGAGTATTTGCATGTTTCTGATGTTTGAAGAAACTGAGTACTTGCATATTTATTCTGATGAGTGAGAAAACTGAAGTGTTACATGATGTGTTGATGGTTTAAAAAGCTGGATAATTCTGATTCTGTTTTGTTCTAGGTGATTCTGATGATATGAATGATTCTGATTCTGGTTGTTTGTAATGATTCTGGTGGTGTTGATGATTTAAAGGAAAAAGGGATTTTAAATGAGGAAAGGGTTTTGAAAAAGTGCAGAATCTGTTTAATGTTTGGTTGTCATCTTTAAAAGAAATAGTTTGAAAAAAAAATGTTGATGTTTCAGGAAGTATTTCACTGGTTTTTTGAAGGTGTATTCGAATACAACATGCGTGTATTCGAATACAACCTGTCCAGCTTCTGTTTTCCCTAAGTTTTCAAAACTTGTAATCGACTATGAGCCCCTGTAGTCGAATACAGAAGAAGGATTTTTACTTCTGACTAAAACATCTGTATTCGATTACGACTATGTCGTATTTGAATACAGAAGTGAAATTTTAAACACTGTATTCGCATCTGTAGTCGACTACAGGCATGCTGTATTCGACTACAGAGTCAAGTTTTTCCAGAAACTCAGTTTTTAGCTTCTGTATTCGAATACAAGGAAGCTGTATTCGAATACAGATTCGTGTTTCCAGAAGAAAAAAAATCAATTTTAATCACTATCATGTGAGTTTTAAAGTATTGAGAAACTTTGAAAAGGATTTAAATGATTTAAATGAGGTCTGTGAAATGGTTTTAAAGTGGAAGGGATGATGTTTTGAAAAACCTTTAAGGACATGGGAGAAATGCTGAAATTTTCAAGGTTTGGTCTTCTGTATTCGACTACAGACATGCTGTATTCGAATACATAATGTTAAAACTGCAGTTCATGCTTCTGTATTCGAATACAGGGGATCTGTATTCGAATACAGATTCGAGTTTGCAGAAAATTCCAAGTTTTCAAGAGTGTTTTGTAAACCCTGAGTGTTTGGGGAATACTGGGAATGTTGTGGTGAGTTAAAGTGGAACTTTTGATGAGATTTTGAAGTTGTGATGATGAAATTTTTGAAACTTTACTGATGTAATGAAAGAGGTTGATTTATGCACTGAAATCTGCCTCTGTATTCGAATACCAGAGGGCTGTATTCGAATACAGAGAGTGATTCTATACTGTTTTTGGCTTCTGTATTCGAATACAGATTCGTAAAATTCCAGAAATCCTCAATTTTAAACTCTGTAATTGAATTTTAAGAATTTGAAAACTTTTCAAAGTGTTAATGATTAATGAACTGTTTAATCATGATTGTGATGTTGTTATTTATGATTGTGCTGTTATATTTTAAACATGATGAAGAGCATGAATTTTCTGATTTTGCATATTGTTTCTAGAGAAATGAAACACTGCATATGCATACATTGCATAGTCAAGTGGTACCCGCGATGGGCCACGGAGTAATGCGCAACCACGTGCTGATATCTGAGCGATTGCACGAATGCTGATCTGTGAGCAATTGCACTAGGTACTGATCTGTGAGCGATTGTACTTTGGTATATAAGTTCTGGTCTGTGAGCGACTGCACTGGTACTGGACTGTGAGCGTCTGTACCCTGAAATGCGCAACCACGTGCTGATCTGTGAGCGATTGCACGAGTGCTGGTCTGTGAGCGACTGCACTAGGTACTGATCTGTGAGCGATTGTACCTTCGTTTATGTCAAACGTGCTGGTCTGTGAGCGACTGCACGAGTGCTGGTCTGTGAGCGACTGCACTGGTGCTGATCTGTGAGCGATTGCACCCTGGTCATGAGGGCCGTTAAATTGTGCTGGTCTGTGAGTGACTGCACCTTGGTGATTCCAAGAAAAAATTATGCATGAGCATATATGCATTACATTGAGGGATTTGACCTGTGTGTCACGATTGTTTATAAGATGAATGTTGGAAATTAATGTGTGTGAGTGCTGTCCAGAATCTGAAATCCTGAATTAATGATTGTGTTTTGTTGATGTGTTGTTTGTACTTACCGCATACTTCATAATCATTGACTGCTGTGTTGAAAAGGCATGTAAGTCATAAATTTTCAAATGAGCGTTATTATTTCCTCATCATCATATGTTATACCATGATTATACATGTTGTTGTGCAATATATGCTATGTGATTATCTGTTATTTTCGGTCGGTGACCCCTTGCTATTATATTGTGGACTTTGGGCTTTGCCCTCAGATGCCTCCCAAACCCACGCCGCCCGTGGGTACCCGAACGACGGAAACGTCGTTTAATTTCCTTGATCGCTACTCGCGCACTGCTTGGGCATTCGACCCCCCTTCAAGCATAGCGACTTATACGGGGTGGCTGGAGCGGACAAGTAGGACTGACGGTGAGGAAGACTTCGTAGAGCGCAGTCACGCGAGCATAGAGTTTCCCATGGCTTCCCGCCTGGTGCTAGAGGCGCACAAAGTTTTCGACGACGCTGAGGAGTCTGCTGAAAGGGTTGAGACAAAGGCCACCGAGATTCCGGGTCCATCTAGGATCTTCGATCATTGCTACGAGATTCCGGCACCGCCAAAGCGACCACGAGTGTGTATTGACTTGACTTCCGAGGAGACCGACCCCTCTCTGCACGAGGAGGAGGAGGAGGTTACGTCGAAGCGAGCTGCAGAATCGGAAGAGACTTGCGTGGGATGCGGAGGGAATCCGTGCTACTGCAGCTTCAGCGCATGATCAGTTAGACTTAATTTATTAGGTTTTGGGTTGAAATTGTAATTTGTCTTATTTTGGAAATACTGTACTATTTTCTGCTGAACCATGTACTCTGATATTTGCTGTTGATGTATTATGACAATGATTATTTTGGGATGTATTAATGTTTAAAAACTAATTTCTAAGATAAGTACTTAGTGATAATGCTGATGAAGTATTTGGTTTACGTTCATCGATTAATCTATAACGTACTATTTGACGAAGAACTTTATTTTAATTCTTTTGAAATAATTTTAGGAAAACTCATTTTAATTATTAATTTAAAAAAAAAAATGCACCCGCGCTGTGTTTTAAACTCGGGGTGTTACAATACCAGTCAAGTCTTCTCAAACAGCCTGACAACCCCAGA
The DNA here is from genome assembly GCA_037974295.1 of Cicer cuneatum. Lineage (NCBI taxonomy): Eukaryota > Viridiplantae > Streptophyta > Magnoliopsida > Fabales > Fabaceae > Cicer > Cicer cuneatum. The sequence continues at coordinate 10,905,459 of JBBPBO010000002.1, read as the reverse complement.
CTTTTGAGGAACAACAACACTTTGACTAAACCAGCCAAGTCTTCTCAAACAACTTGACAACCCCAGACTTTTGAGGAACGATAACAACACATTGACTCTACAAGTCAAGTCTTCTCCTACCAATCTAACAACCTCAGATTGAAGAAGAAATCTACACCAATATCGGGTTATATAATAAAGGTTTGGAACTTTGCAACGTTGCTTCTGGAAAACTGTTTTCTGCACAGATTCTTGCACTTTTTTGTTGCTTCTAGAAAGCTGATTGTTGCACTGTATTTCTCTCTCGAAAACACTTAGAAAATATTTCTCTTGCAAATTTGTGTTTCTCTCTTTTGAACTCTCAGATAACGTTCAATTTTAAGCTTGAGTTCTTGTGGTTTTCAATACTTTATTCTTCAGCATTAAGTCTCTATTTATAGTTGAAATTAGGGCTTCACTGATGCTTTACTTCTAGAGTGTATTTCGATTAATCTATTTTGAGAATATTCTGGAGTAGTTTGCTCAGATTCTGTTTTGAGTCTTTTGGTCACTGATGCTTTACTTCTAGAGTGTATTTCAATTAATATGTTTTGAGAATATTTTAGAGTAGTTTGCTCAGATTCTATTTTGAGTCTTTTGCTCCGATTCTATTTTGAGCATTTTGCTCCGCTTCTGTTTTGAGCATTTTGCTTCGCTTCTATTTTGAGCATACTTTCAGTTAGATTCTGTTTCTCGAGTCTTTTGCTCTAATTCTATTTTGAGCATTTTTCTCAGATTCTGTTTTGAGCATATTTTTAGCTAGATTCTATTTCTCGAGTCTTTTGCTCCAATTGTGTTTTGAGCATTTTTCTCTACCAGATTCCTCTCATGATATCCTCTAATGATATCCTCTGGTGATATCCTCTGATGATATCCTCTGGTGATATCCTCTGATGATATCCTCTGGTGATATCCTCTGATGATATTCTCTGATGATATCCTCTGGTGACCATCGTCTGGTGATCATCCTCTGATAACATCCTCTGGTGACGTCATACTCTGACGTCATCTTCTGGTGACGTCATCCTCTGATTTCTGCTTCTGGTGACGTCATCCTCTGATTTCTGCTTCTGGTGACGTCATCATCTGATTTATGCTTCTGGTGACGTCATCATCTGATTTATGCTTCTGGTGACGTCATCATATGATTTCTGTTTCTAGTAACGCCATCCCCTGATCTATTCTTCTGGTGACATTTTTCATTCTTTTTCTAAGTCAAATATGTTATTTTCATAAAATACTTTTGTTAACATCAAAACTTTAAGTGAAAGAACAAACTTGGTTCCAACAGAAATCACAGGCAGAAATCAGAGGATATAATCAGAGGCAGAAATCACACGTAGAAATCAGAGGATACCATCAAAGGGCATAAATCAAAGGAAGAAATCACATGCAGAAATTACATGCAGAAATCAGAGGATACCATCAGAGGGTAGAAATCAGAGGAAGAAATCAGAGGTAGAAATCAGAGGTAGAAATCACACAGAAATCAGAGGATACCATCAGAGAATATCACACGCAGCAATCAGAGGATACCATCAGAGGATACCACCACAGGATACTAGAGGCAGAATCAGAGGATACCATCAGAGGCATAAATTAAAGGAAGAAATCACATGCAGACAACAAAGGAAAGAATTAACACGCAAAAATCAGAGGGACAAATCAGAGGCACAAATCAGATGATGACATCAGAACATATCATCACAGGATACCAGAGGCAGAATCAGAGGATACCATCAGAGGGATAAATCACACACAGAAATCAGAGGATGTAATCAGAGGCAGAAATCACACAGAAATCAGAGGATACCATCAAAGGAAGAAATCACACGCAGAAATCAGAGGGAGATATCACATGCAGAAATTAGAGGAAGAATCAGAGGGAGAAATCACACGCATAAATTAGAGGCAGAATCTTAAAACCCAACAACAATAACATCAGTGTACAAAAAACATGTTAATTACTTGTGAATGAAGATGATAGACATGAATCAATTTGGGAAATACAGAAAGGTATAATTGGTATATTCGAAATTTATAATATGTGCAAATAATACAAAAACATCTTTCAGCAGGTCGCTTCCTGGGGAAGCGACCTCTCGACAAAAAAACATTTTCTTCAGCAGGTCGCTCTTTGAAAAAGCAATCTCAATCTAATTCTTAAAAGTAGAACAATCCCGTATATTAATTTAAAATGGGACATTTTAGTGTTAAAAAAAAAAAGAGATATTCAAATAAAAAAATCAAAATTTTGAGATATAAAAACTCTAACTTGACCCTTAAGAGTTGAGTCAGCAAGATTACAACTCAACCATCACATCACATCACAGTACAACCCTCATAAATATCCAATAAAGTAGCTCCGACTTCCTCGTAATAATATTGATAACTTATTCCTATATATAAAAGATATTGATAATAATACTTTTTTCTTAATAAATACTACACAGAAGCTGATCATCGAATGACAATAACAGAGTTTGAAATGGCAACAGAAGCTGAAGTAGTAGAGCATCCTCAAAAGGCTTTTGGATGGGCAGCTAGAGATTCTTCTGGTTTTCTCTCCCCTTTCAATTTCTCTAGAAGGTTCACTTAATTGATTTAATGCATATTTCTAATTTATTATTTTTTTCCATATCGTTTAATTAGTTAGTTTAAGGGAAAATTCATGTTTAATTTTTCTTTTTGTTTTTCACTTAGGAACTATTCAAACAATGAATTTGATAGGATGTTGTAGGTTACTAATTAATTAAATCAACTTTGTTCTTCAAAACTTTTAGGGAAACAGGTGAAAAAGATGTAGCATTCAAGGTGTTGTATTGTGGGATATGCCACTCTGACCTCCACATGGCAAAGAATGAATGGGGCAATTCCATCTATCCACTAGTTCCTGGGTATGCTTTTAATTTCTTCTACTATAAAAATTATTTAAACCCTAAGAAAAAATTTAATATTTATAATTTCACATTACTAAATTTAATTTTATTAAATTTTTTAAATATTTGGGTAGTAAAAAAAATATTATGATTAAATTAAATCATAAAAAAATATTATTAAAAAATTGAGGAGACAAGTAAGAGAAAGTTAAAGAGATCTATTATATTTTGTTTCTTTTTACAATTTTGTAATGATAATTATTAAATTTGTTGATATAATAATGGTAATTATTATTGTTTATTTTTTGCTTAGATGATAAAATTAAAAACTTAATTAATATTACAGAACATCTTATCAAAACTAGCTAACACTGAGCTGCTAGAATAGAAGTTGTGCGAAACACTGTTAAAACTAACAAAATAAAACACATCCTATTTTTTGTTTTTTTAGCACAGTAGATGAATGAATGATGGTGAAAAACTATAATATTTTATTTAATAATTTTTTATAATGAAATAAGTTGCTCAATTTACATATTTTATAGATAATATTTATATTTTATTAAATTATAACAAATAAATAATTTTTTTATTTATATTATTTTTTTAAAAACTTTTTAAAATACTTACATTGAAATTTATATATCAAGATGTCTTGTTTTCACGTGGTTGCATCTCAACCTGCGATTACTTGAAGGTGATTTTTTTCTCCAATAGGAGGTACTATTCCCAATATGGGACTATTTACAACCTTTTAATTTTTTTTATTTTAAGGATAATGTATTGAAGAAAAAAATTAAACGGTTGTAGATGATCGCATCATGAGGATGCAACTTCTGGAAAAAAAAGATTATATTTCACGTAGTCGCATATGTGACCTTCTAAAGATAAAAAAAAAAAATAGGACATTTTAGTATATAATATATAATTTCTGTTCTAATTAATACAGTTACTACACCCACATTTTACTATATTTCACGAGTACAGTTTCTGTTCGAATTGGTTGAACCGGCCTCTCAAATCCAATTTTAATTACCTTTCGTTTTTGTCTTTATGATGTATTAATCTTATCTAATCTAATTAATACAGACATGAACTTGTGGGTGTAGTAACAAAGGTGGGAAGCAAAGTAGAGAAGTTTAAAGTTGGAGACAAAGTAGGTGTGGGTTACATAATTGATTCTTGTCGCACGTGTCAAAATTGTTCAGAAAATCTTGAGAATTATTGCCTCAAACATACAGTCACTTGTGGTTCCAAATATCGTGATGGGTCCATCACATATGGTGGCTACTCTGATTCAATGGTTGCAGACGAGCATTTTGTTATTCAAATACCTGATAACTTACCACTTGATACTGTTGGTCCTCTTCTTTGTGCTGGAATCACTGTTTATAGTCCTCTTAGACATTTTGGACTTGACAAACCTGGTTTGAATATTGGTGTTGTTGGTCTTGGTGGACTTGGTCACTTGGCTGTCAAGTTTGCCAAAGCTTTTGGTGCTAATGTCACTGTAATTAGTACTTCTCCTGACAAACAAAAGGAAGCAATTCAACACTTAGGAGCTCATTCATTTCTCATAAGTCGTGATCCAGATCAAATGCAGGTACTGTTGGAATTGATGATACTTAAAGCTAGTAACGTGAATTAAAAAAAAACAGGAAGTCCCACGTAAGAAAAATTATACATATTAGTAGTACTTACTTTTGTAAAGGGATGAGATTACATGCATATAATTCATATGAGCCTTAAAAATGATTTTTATCTGCAATTATGAGTTTTTTTTTTTAGTTTCTGTAAGTTTTTTTTTTGTTTTATTTTGGTGTTTGCAAATATGTTTGTTTTTATTGAACTTGTATCTTGTAGGCTGCAATGGATACTTTGGATGGTATTATTGACACAGTTTCAGCGACTCATCCTCTGTTACCGCTAATTAGTTTATTGAAATCTCAAGGAAAGCTTGTAATGGTTGGTGTAGTAGCAAAGCCTCTAGAGCTTCCTATATTTTCCTTACTTGCAGGTAAGCATATGAAAAATATTTATGTATAATATACTCTATAGTTTGGCTTAGCATAAAGTTCTAAATATGCACTTCTAAATAATTAAAGATTGGAACAATGTTGACTTTGATGCTCACTTCAAATTATTGTAGGGAGGAAGATAATAGCTGGAAGTTTAATTGGAGGGATAAAGGAGACTCAAGAAATGATTGATTTTGCAGCACAACATAATGTAATGCCTGAGATTGAGGTCGTTCCTATTGATTATGTCAACACAGCAATGGAGCGTCTTGCTAAAGCTGATGTGAAATATCGATTCGTGATTGATATTGGAAACACTCTCAAACCGAGCTCATAAACTTTTTAGTAATTCTCTTTAGAATGAAATATAAGAATATCTAAAAATTTGATGTATTCGATTTTAGAATAATATATTTCATGGAATGCTTAACGGGAGAACAAGTAAAAGATTTCCATCTTTTTATTACTTCTATATTGTTGTGATGTAATTTTCTATAATAGAAATAATAAGTTTCACGTGTATTCAAAATGTTATTGTCTTGTAGTACTAATGTTTTCTAAGTGTTTTATGTATATGTCAATTTTACAAATTCAGTAATTTTGTAGGTTAAGTGGAGTCAATGGATTTATTTTTTCAAAAATTTTTTGATAAAAAAAGATTTACAATTTTTTTGAAATTTTTTTTTTGATTAAAAAAAAATTCGATTTTTTTCTAAAAAAGAAATTTTTGATTTTTCATACAAAATTTTTAGAAAATATTTTTGATTTTCAATTTGTTTTGAGAAAATATTTTTTTGATATTTTTCTGAAAAAAAATAAATTTGAAAATTTAAAAGAAAGAGTCTCCATTAATAAAATATTAGACCTACAAGACTCTTCACTTAAATCTACAAAAATAATAAATCAGATATTTAAAAATTATTTCAAAAGTCTAATATTAAAAGACTCGGTAGAAGATTTTTTAAAAAGAACTTTGAGTTTAATCCACAACTCTAAATTTAAACATGATATTTGTAATAAAATTTCTTATTATTGAAAATTCAGTGCCCCTAGTAATGGTACTAGAGGCAAACTTGCGGAATTGGCGAAAAAGCTACCTGTATTGGTTTTAATCTCTTTTTAATTGAAATTATTGAAAATCCAATATCAATCAACTACTGTATGAAGACAAGTTAGACAACTTTCTTTTGAACTTGCCATCGATCAATACCCTTTCTCTCCCAATTCTTCTAACAACTCATTCTCAATTGGATTGCTTTATGTGGGCAGGAATTCTGTTATTCACACATTAATTTTGATATAATGGTAAAAAAATAAACTAAATTTTAAATTTTTAAAAATTTTAAATTTAGTTTTATTTATAAACCACCCGATCTTAATTGAACAACTATAAATATATACGACTGCACGACTTCCAAACTCGTGGTTTAAAATTTGCTAGCTTATCCGCACTACTGTTATTTTCTTGAAAACTTAGAAATTCCTTGTTCTCTCTTTATATCATATTAATTCTGTTACCTAAATATTTGATAGCATATAAATACTATTTCTTAGACATCTGAATAGATTATTCGAGATGTTAAAGTGATTTGTACATCCATCAACCACATTAAAATTAGTTGAAAAGCTATTCTTATGAAAAGTCTCACTCATTTAACAACTACTATAATTAAAAGAAAAATCAATCATTATAAACTTTTATTAACAAATGAAAATGTTCATCATGAAAATAGCAATATAATTAAAAAACAATCGAAATATTGGATAAAGAAACAGAAACATTAGTTGGATTTGTGAAAAATTTAAGAATTTGGTTTAAGAGTATTTCCAATGTCAATCACAAATCGATACTTGACATCTGCTTTGAGGAGTCGTTTCATGGCAGTGTTAACATAATCAACAGGAATGATTTCGATGTCTGATTTTACATTGTGTTTAGCAGCAAAATCAATCATCTCTTGAGTCTCCTTAATCCCTCCAACGAAACTTCCAACTATCATCTTTCCCCCTGCCAATAAATATTACCATCACCATTTTTATAATTAAAATCAAACATAAGATCTATGGTTTAATAATCACACACACACACACACACACACATATATATATATTGTAGCTTACCAACAATTAAAGGAAAAACATGGAGATCCAGAGGCTTATTTGGTGCACCAACCATTACAAGTTTTCCACGATAATTCAGTAATTCAATTAGAGGTAATAGAGAGTGATTCACTGAAACTGTATCAATGATACCATCAAAAGTACCAATTGCAGCCTATAAAATTGTTGGAAGACAATCAGTAAATTAATTGATTACTATTGCCAATATTTTAGTATTACTATAAAATTAGACTATTTTATTTGTACCTGCATTTTATCTTGATCATGACTTATAATAAATGAATCAGCTCCTAGGTGTTCTATTGCTTCTTTCTCTTTGTTGGGAGAAGTACTAATTACAGTCACATTAGCACCAAAAGCTTTGGCAAACTTAATAGCCAAGTGACCAAGTCCACCAAGACCAACAACACCAATATGCAAACCAGGTTTGTCAAGTCCATAATATTTAAGAGGACTATACACTGTGATTCCAGCACAAAGGAGTGGAGCAACAGTTTCAAGTGGTAAACCATCAGGAATATGAACTACAAAGTGCTGATCTACAACCATTGAGTCAGAATAGCCTCCATATGTGATGGTTCCATCACGATACTTACCACTACATGTGGTTGTATATTTGGGGCAGTAATTTTCAAGATTGTTACCACAACTTTGACATGATTGACATGAATCAACTATGTAACCCACACCAACTTTGTCTCCAATTTTGAACTTTTCTACTTTGTTTCCCACCTCTGTCACTATACCAACAATCTCATGCCTATATTTTTTTTTATATATGTTAGAATCAAATTAATATAATGGAAAATGTTTAGGACTTTTAAGGTTTTTTAAAAGGGTTAAAAAGTTTTTATTTCTCTAAAATTTTAAAGTTTTGTTTTAGTCTTTGCTTTTTAGTCAATGCATGTATACTTTTTAAATGATTTTTTGCAGTCATATTTATGTTATAAGTATATTTTATACAAAAGTTTAAATTTTTTTAACGTCTAATCAATTAAATATGAATTTTTAAGCTTTTGAAATTTAAAATTTCATATTTAATTTATCTATTGTTAAAAAGTTTTAATATTTTTAAAGAAAAACTCTTATAATATTATAAAGGCTAAATAGCACATGTGATCCCTTAACTTAATTTCAGTTAACGTTTTAGTCCTTTATCTTTTATTTTTCGATTTGGTCCTTTATTTTAATTTTAAGTGACAATTTGATCTTTTATGTTTTAAAATGTCAACAATATTATCCTTTTTTTTTTTACAAAAATTCAAAAAACTCATCAAAATTTTCAACTAAAACCCATAAAATTAATTATATTCTTTAATATAATATAAATTTCATCAAATTAGTAATTCAAATCTTCAAATAAACTCATACAAAAATTTCATCAAATTTCATTCTTTATTTGATGTTGTTAGAGATGGAAATATGAGTTTATTTGAAGATTTGAATTACGAATTTGATAAAATTTGTATTATATTGAAGAATATAATTAATTTTATGGGTTTTGGTTGAAAATTTTGATGAATTTTTTGAATTTTTGTAAAAAAAAAAGGATAACATTGTTGACATTTTAAAACATAAAAGATCAAATTATCACTTAAAATTAAAATAAAAGACCAAATCGTGAAAAAAAGAAGATAAAAGACTAAAACGTTAATTGAAATTAAGTTAAGGGACTACGGGTGTTATTTAACCTATTAGAAATATACATACAAATATCATTAAAAATTTGAATGATAAACATTAACTAACTTAAAAGAAGAGAAAAAAAAAGAACTCAAAAATTTGTTGGAGAATAGAATTCATTTTTATTTTTTATAAAAACTAAAAATAAAACTTTATAATTTATAGAAATTAAAAACTTATTTACTTAATTAAAACATACCCAGGAACTAATGGGTATGTGGATATGCCCCATTCATTCTTCGCCATGTGGAGATCTGTGTGACATATTCCACAATACAAAATTTTGAATGCTACATCGTTATTACCCGTTTCCCTGAAATTTTTTACACCAATTGTGAATTATTTAGCTAACCACGTTCATCTCAACATGAAACATTCAATTAGATATAAGTGTTATTTAAATGTTACGAATCCAATATGGTAAGTGGACATCATGTAAAAATGAACACATCATAAACGTAAACATAACTAAAGAAAATATATGTAAATAAAAACGTGATAAAATAAAATGCAATAACCCATCACAATTAATGTAGAAATATAATTTCTAATTCAACTACTACATCCCATCCAATTCCAATGGATCGTGTTGTAGTGAACCAGAAGGAAAAAACAATAACAAATAATGAATTAATAATGTTAAAAATAATATTGAAATAAATTAAAAAAATGTAAAGAGTGAAGGGGTGAATGAATGGACCTTCTAGAAAAATTAAAAGGAGATAGAACACCAGAAGTGTCTCTAGCTGCCCAACCAAACGCCTTCTTAGGATGCTCAAATTCAAGTTGTCTTGCCATTTTAATGTGACGAAAAGGAAGTGAATAAGTTATGTCTCTCTCAATAGTGAGTACCAAAAAAAGTAATACGATATCGATATTACTACAAGCATGTAAAAGGGCTATTTATAATCACCATTGTGTTGTGAGGGTTGTTGTTGTATTGACATGTTTTCTATATAAGATGTTATTAACGTATTAAATATTTTTATTCTATGACGTTAATTTTAATATATCAAATAGTTTTAGTTTTATGTAAAATTTTTTACTGATGATCTATATAGTATATTTTTTTAATTTAAAGGTTAAATTTAAAAAATATGTATAGAATAAATATTATTGAATAATATAACATTATTGTAATATTATATTTGTGTAATTTGATCAATCCTGATAGTTTATATAGATTTTTAAGAAAATTAATTTTGAAAAAGAGAGGTGAGAAATATAGTAAATTTGATTTTTATTTGGTATAAGAGTAATATGAAAGAATGAAAGAGAAAGAAGTGTGTAAAAACAAAATTACCCTTGAGTTAAATTTTATCTATATTATATAATTTGAATTTTATTTAATTATAAATTTTGTTCAATTTTTAATTTTAATTAAATTAAGTTATTTAATGTAAATTATTTTATTGCCTTCGTCACAAGGTTCCAATACCACACGAAACAAAAATACAACAAAATTGAAGTAACTTTAATTTAATTTGTTGGTTTCCATAAAAAAAATCAATATGTCGGTTTAGTTTATTTCTTGAGATTTTTATAACGGTCCTTCTAATTGACTTATTTTAGTATGCATATTCTAATTGACTTTTTTCAATGACATGTCATTGTTGAAATTTTAAAATATTATTAACTTAACAATTTAATCTTTGATTTGAAGTTATAGATAACTTAATAAAGATTAAATTATTAAACTTACGGTATTTTAAAGTTTTATCAATGATATGTCATAAAAAAACATCACTTGAAATATATGACCTGAATTTTTGTAAACTAATAGGAACTAAAATTGATAACAGAAAACTTAGTAAGAGCATAGTTCAAATAAATTTTTTAGAGAGACTAAAAATAAAAATTGATATATTTATAGAAATTAAAAACATATTGAATCAAAAAATAAATAAATCCCACATTACTTAAAAGAGAGAATTAGTACGGGAGTTTCGACTTTCAATCAAGACTTTCTTTAATGTAAAATTAAAAAAATAAAAACAAGAAATTTGAGCAGAACAACATTTAATATAACTTTAAACAATTTTTTTTTCAATTTTTATATGTAGACGAAATGATTAATACTACAAAAAACTCACATACAACGTTCAACCTAAAAATATCAGTGTTTGTTAATTAAGGTGGGACTTAAGGGATTTTTTCATTTTATAATAGCAATAGAACCTTTATTATTTTTTCATGCCCTTCATTAAATTTGTTTTAAGTATGCGCATAATAATGCATGGTAAAAAAAATAAAAAATGACGTACAAGTATATTTGATCTTAACATATTACTATTTTCGATTTCAATTATAAGAAAATTTTGTAGATTTTTTTTGTTTAATTTATAAAAAAAATTGTGACTTTTAAAATTTATTTATTGTTTAAATGACTTTTTTTATACTCATTTAATATTTGTCTTTTAAATATTAGTAAGTATATTTAATGTTTCAAACTTTTCTATGAGGGGTATATATGTAATAATATACAAAAAGTAAAAGTAATAGTAATAAATAATTCATCGGTATCGATTTTTGGTTTTTCTTTTTATAATTAGGACCACAGGTAGTATTTTTAGATTAAAAAAAAGTGTTAACATATAACTACTCCTTCCATCTTATTTTAAATATTTTATTTGTATTTTTTTTATCTAAAATTATTTGTCATTTTACAATATTAATATAATATTGATTACTTTTTCAATTAATATATTATTATTTTTTGTATCTTAACTTATCAAATTTCTCGACTAACTATAATTTATAAGAATGTATAAATAAAATAAATTTATTTTACCATTGAAATCAATACAACTAACTATTATTTTAAAAATTATCTATAAATTAAATGAGACATTTAAAATGAGAAAAAGAAAAAATATTTTGCACAAGTGTAAATAATCAAATTTTTAAAAAGTATACTTATTTTAAATGAGACACATGTTATAATTAAGAGAGAGACTAAATAATAGTGGTCCATCTATGAAACTTTTTTTTGGTCCACGATAGGGGACCCTTGATTTTACAATAATGTGTGATTAATAGCTCTCCAAAATCTGCATGAGATTCCCCAGCCTATAGGTAAATTTTCAAAGAGAATAAAAGCATCGATTGAAAAAGGGAAATGCTGATAAATACTTTAAAAATATTTGTTAAGAATTTAATGTAAAAATAAAATCTTGAAAATTGTGTATTTGATATTTCGAAATTGTAAAAATTAATAATTTTCATTCAAAAGTTTTTATTTTATTTTCTTTTTGATTTTCTTAATAATTATCATAAGAGTATTTGTTAAGAAATTCAAATTCAAAAGTTTTTTTTATGAAAAAACACAATTTTTGTAAATATTATAAAAATACTTGTTAGTATATTTTTTTTGGGTTGCATATATTAAATATATAATCAACTATATTTCTTAATATATATAATTTAATCTACGCTTATAATTCATTTTAGACGAAATATATATGAATATATATATTTAAGAAAGTCAAGTTATATATAAAATTAATATTTTGTTTTCAGTTTTACCCTTTATGGCCTATTTTGTTCAATGGAGTGCATGAGAGGGAATGGAAGTATATGCCTATAACGATGGTAGTGTAGTAAGCCGTGACGTATTGGATATCTTAACTTGCATTCTTTTTTATTAAAAAAAAATAATTATTCATTAAAAGTATTAAAATATGTTTATCGACAACGATACAAATTTAAAGTTGTTAAAAATAAAAATGATAAATTTGTAAATAATCTCACATCAACTAAGTTTATAGTAAAAAAATCATAACTTTTTTTAAATATTTGTACCTTTAAATCTGTAATGTTAACGACGTCAAAATTATTGATCAAGTCTTTACTAAATTGAAATTAATTTGTCAATCTGAATCAAGATAATAACACAACAAAAAGAGAAACCAAACAACATTACGCTTATACAATGAAATCAGAGACTAAACACACACAAAATTAACTATATCTTAAAATATTTATTTAAATAAAATGAAAGAAAAAAAAAGTGTATGAGGGTGTTTCAGACAAAAAAAAATACTCTAAATCACCTTTCTCTTGTGAACGAAGGAGACATGTGTTTAAAAGGCTATTATTTTTTCCTTTTAACTTGTATAAATTAGATACATTTTTGTTTTCATTGAAAAACCAAAAAAGTAAAATTAAAATGGTCGTGTTCATCCTCTACCTAATCACTTACCACTAACTATTACTTATCTTTATGCTTTAAGGGCTAATTTGATGGTCACAATATACACGATATGATATTATGTCTCAATTCATCATTTGATTAACTATAAAAATATGATAAGTTTATTCTAAATTTTATCTTATCATGTTTTTATAGTTAAAATTTGTATCCTAAATATTAATTGGGGTGAGAAACTAACAAAATATCATAAGAAAAATAATTTAATCAGTTATTTTTATAAAATATAGTTTAAAAAATAAAAACTTGTAATCTTATAATATATTAATATAAAAATAAAAACAATAAAATTTTAATATTAAATTAAAAAGTATGTATGATTGTTACAATGTTAGTTTCTCATTTTATATAATTATTTTCACATACAAAAGGGTCAAAGGTCTGAGCTATATAGAACCAAGGGGAGGCATAAGAAAACTTCCACTACGTCATTTTTTTAGGGAACTAATCACTCAAAGAGGAGAGGGAATTAATCATTCAAAGGTGAAGGGAAATAAATATATGTAAACCTATATAAAGGAAATGAGCTAAGTTGGCTAAATGGTCAGATGCCAACTTCTATGTATGTGTGGGATAGCTTAATCTTCCAAGGTCTTTTAAGCATGTTATTTTTTTATATATACAACATTATATTAATAATAGGAGTATAAAGGGTATTTCAATTCGTACAACAAAACAACAATCCAAATTTAGTATTATTGCTTCCCTAATTGGTAATGAGCCATCTCTCTCCGTCATTGTTCCCTCTCCAATGGCCATAGTAGAACACTCATCAGCGACTAAAAACATGTCATTGGTGGCTGCAACCATCTCAAAAGCATTGGAGACCAATTGGGGTCTCCCCTAGGTATGTCATTCTTGCTCTATATCTATTCCATCGTCCTCTTCTTCCCTGTTAGCTCTTTTTTACCACAGACAACAAAACAACCTTGACATTCAATCTATGCTGGCAATAGAAAAATCTATCAAGCAATTCATGTTCCATCTAGTAGATTTGGGATTCCTTGCATTTAATACCAAAGAAGGTGTAATAGAAAGAGGATATCAAAGTATCGTCAATAACAATCTACGGAAAAAAAATTTCAATAGTGATGGTGACCACAGAAACCAAAAAATTGTGTTTAGTGTGTGTGCATTCAAAAGAGGTTATACTTGTGCTTGTTGAGGCAAAATATCAAAATAGTGTTTTGAGGATAATCAAACAGTTAATTGAATCACTAATTATAATTCTTATCATATTGTTATTTAACTTGTGTTTTTGAGTGATTTATTCAAAGATAGGTATTTTGAGGATAATCAAATTAGTGTTTTGAGGATAATCAAACCCCGATTTTTAACAGCGCGAGTGTATTTTTTTTTTCAAAACAAATAAAAGAATTTTAAATTAAAATTGAACTCAACACATGAATACGTCGTAATGCAAAACGACAAAAGTAATTAAATAATTACATCATAATATAACTAGTTAAAATAGTTTTGGAAATTAATATTCAAATATACAAATAGAAAATACACCGGGGCTATGAGACCAGTCAGACAACACTCATACCCCTAGGGTATTCTCGGCAGACACCTGCGCATAAGTGTTGCTCTAAGAATGCTATATTCCTCCCATGGTCACGTCAAAAAATTTGGATCATAGACCCACCAAAAAGTCACTATCAGAGTGCGTCATAAATACAGTCATCCCAAAAAGAAATAAGTACAACCACCAAAACACTAGGCCCTAGACAACCAAAAAACTAATCAGATCATGCACTACAACTACAATAGCAAGGGTTACCACCACAATCTCCACAGGTCTCGTCCGACACAGTAGCTTGCCTCAACGTGACATCCTCCTCCTCATCAGCCAGAGAAGGATCAGTCTCCTCTAAAGTCAGATCTATCCATGATCTAGGTTGCTTCGGCGGCGCCAGAATCTTAAAGCAGTCCTCTACTAGCCTAGACAGACCTAGAATGTCGACCTCCGCCGGCGTTGGCCCTTTGTCCTTCTCACCCGCCTCCGGTTCAGGCACCGCATGTCCTTCCACCACGGTAGGAGTCACCAGGGCTATAGTGGCCTCCGTCTCAACTCCAGCTGTCGGACCCTTTAAGTCCGCAAATACCCCGTTCGCCTCAAGCACCAGTCCTGATGGTACCGGAAAATCGATCCGCACGTGAGTGTGCTCCACATATGACACTGCCCCGGCGATCCTACTGGTTTTCACCAATCTCCCCGTGTAAGTAGCCTGCTTGAGATGGGGTCGTACACCCAAGCAGTCGGCATGTGGCGATCAAGGAAATCTAACGACGTCTCCGTCGTCAGGGTAACCGTCGGTGGTATGGGTTTGGGTATCATCTGAGGGCAAAGCCCAATTTTCCACAATAATGTAAAGGGTCACCAACCGAAATTAACAATTAACAATTAGCAGTTATGTCAAAGATAAAAAATACATAAATGACATGCTCCAACACTATAACAACAGTGATAAAATAAGTATACTCACTTATTGAAATGTATAACATCTACATTTTCGAAAAACCAAAGACTTAAAATACAGATCATGTTGCAAGTCCAAATACAATCCACAATCACAATAACTCATTAGGAACTTAGAATTTTAAGATACTAGCACATATCGTTTCCACACATCAGCTCATAACAATCATGACTCACATGTCAACCAACCTAATGCAATGCGTATATGCCAATGCACATGATTCTGGAATTTCCAGGATAAAGACCCTCAAAATAAAACCCTCCACGAGGGGCGTAAATCATAATTGTACCGATTATCACAGGCCAAAGTACTAATTACCAAGGTGCATTCGCATCACAGATTAGCACGATTTACTTGTGTAGCATATCACAGGCACTACACATAAGTTAAATTCTCGCACGGATAGAATGGACCGTCTAATACACGCGGAGCCACCCTGTAGCCCATCACGGTCACTACTTAACTTCGTGGCCCATCACGGTCACTACTTAACTTCGTGGCCCATCACGGTCACCACATAACACAAAACCCTTCTCGAAGGGGCGTAAATCGTAATTGTACCGCCTATCACAAGCCAAAGTACCGATTACTGAGGTGTAGTCTCTCATTGACTAGCACGATTTACTTGTGTAGCCTATCACAAGCACTACACACAAGTTAAATCCTCGCACGGATACAATGGATCGTCTAATACACGCGGAACCACTTTGTAGCCCATCACAGTCACTACTTAACTTCACGGCCCATCACGGTCACCGCTCAACTCTGTGGCCCATCGCGGTCACCACTTAACTATGCAATGCATGAGCGTACTCTGTTTCTCTTCACTGAAATAGTACGTAAATGCAAATATGAAACCCAAACACTTCATCACCATTTCAAAACAATCTCCAAGAACCTCATATAATTTATCATATGCCTTAAAAATGTTTTCCAAATAATTAAGTGCATAAACCAACATTTAAAAATAGAATTTTGGACAAAAATCCAATTTGTATTCGAATACAGCTTCCTTGCAGCCGAATATAGATGATAAGTCAGAAGCAAAATCTGCAATTCTGTATTCGAATACGAGGATGTCGTAGCCGAATACAGATGTGAAGTCAGAAGCAAAATCTGCAATTATGTATTCGAATACGAGGTTGTCGTAGCCGAATACATATGCGAAGTTAGAAGCAAAATCTGCAATTCTGTATTCGAATATGAGGTTGACGTAGCCGAACACAAATGCGAAGTCAGAAGCAAAACCTGCAATTCTGTATTCGAATACGAGAGTGTCGTAGCCGAATACATATGCTAAGTCAGTAGCAAAAATCACGCGTTTGTATTCGAATACGGGGTGTCGTATTCGAATACGACGTTCAAAATCTGAATAAAAACTGAATTTGTCAGAGGTGTATTCGAATATACTAGTGTCGTATTCGAATACATCTTCGAATACAGTATAATTTTTCAAGTAAATTTCACTTGAGCTCAAACTCTTTTCCTTGGAAAATCACTACAAACACCACAATACAACCACAACCTCTTTAACAACAAACATCAGAACATCATCAACACAACAGCACAACAACAGCAGGAACATCATTAACCCATCAACATAACAGGACAACAACAACAAAAATGCTTTTGGATCATCAACAACAACAATGACATTTTTCATCATCACAACACAACATTCACGTTTTCAGCAACATAACACATTTATCAACCATCAAATACACATTTAGGGTCCCTACATGTAAACTAAAAAGTTGGAAGGAGCCCCTTACCTTCGTTACGCTTTGTCGAGCGTTTTCGTTACCACGACCAAAACCGGCGAAACTCCCTCTTGCGTTGTCGCTACCAAGTTAGCTCACTAGCACCGTAGTGAGGAGAGGAGTAACTTTCTGTCTTGAAACTCTTGGAATGGAAGCTTAGATTTTGAAGTAATCTAGGTTTTGAGGATGGTTTTCTTATTACCAACACAAATAAAAAAAGAAAGAAGAAGAAGTGTTTTCTGCGGGCAGGTGAGGGAGGAAGAAGATGTTTTCTCTTTCTTTCTTTCTGATTTTCCTTTCTTGCCTTCTTACATACATACATATATATATATATATTACTTACTTCCCACCTACTATGTATGTATGTATATATATATATATATATTATAATCAACCCACAAATATTTAAATACTTCATTGCAACTCTATTGACGGATAAATTGCCCGGTATTAATTCTTCGCAATAAAATTAAATAATCCTTCGACAAATAATTTTAGTCAATATCAAAGTATATACATAAAAATATACATATATTAAACATTTTACAAATATCCCAAAATATATTTGATATTTAATCCATAAATTAATTTAAAATTAAGGGTCTTACATTACTACCCCCCTTAAATTAGTTTCATCCTCGAAACTACGCGTCGATAAACAATTTAGGATGTTGTTCCCTCATCTTACTCTCTAGTTCCCAAGTTGTGTGTCCAGTTGTTGGATTCCAAATCACTTTGACTAGTGGAACTTCCTTGTTCCTTAACTGTTTAATCTTCCTGTCCTCAATTCTTACAGGTAATACTTCAAATGACAGGTTATCCTTTAGTTGACTTGTGTCTGGCTTGATCACATGTGATGGATCCGAAATGTATTTCCTTAACTGTGACATGTGGAATATGTCGTGGATATTGGACAATATAGGAGGTAAAGCAATTTGATAAGCCACTGGTCCAATTCGTGCAGTAATTTGGTATGGTCCAATAAATTTCGGAGTCAATTTTCTTGTACTTAATTTAACATTAACTCAAGAATAATTTTGGTTAAAATAGAATGTCCAAAATATTATCAATCAATGCAAGATAAATATGGGTATGGATAAGAAGATTATGCAAAGATGTATTTTAGTTCACCCAAAGTGGGCTACGTCCTGTCCTCACAATCTATGAGATTTTCCTCTAATATGCTTAGCACAGAATGTTTTGCCTTTGCACTTTCTTTCTTGATCATACATGATCAATTACAACTTTCACCTTTCAGCTTTGAAAGGAATTTTTACAAGTACCTCTCAATCATAAAAGGATTTTTACAACACACTCAATCTAACTTACGAGATAGACTTGAGTTACAAAATGATGTGTACGATAAAATTGTTTGGGATCTAAAAACTTATCATTACTTGTTTGAGGTTGATTAACAGCAAGAACTCATTAAGATGATCCACAAAAATAATGAGAGAACTAGAGTTTTGCTTGAGAGAAGAGCTTTTCTACTTAAACTTAAATGATTAAATGTAGATTGATTGCTTTTGAAACTCTTACCTTTGTCTTCTCATTCATCTTCCTTTTATAGATGAAGCGACGATTGAGAAAGTCATATCAGATTGAATATAGTTGTAAGACCCTTAATTTTAAATTAATTTATGGATTAAATATCAAATATATTTTAGGATATTTGTAAAATGTTTAATATATGTATATTTTTATGTATATACTTTGAGATTGACTAAAATTATTTGTCGAAAGATTATTTAATTTTATTGCGAAGAATTAATACCAGACAATTTATCTGTCAATAGAGTTGCGATGAAGTATTTAAATATTTGTGGGTTGATTATAATATATATTTATCAGACCCAGGATTTATATTTATCAGACCCAGTGCTCAAGCTCCGATGTTGTTGGTTAAGAAGAAGGATGGAAAATCACGCTTATGTGTGGATTATAGGCAACTTAACAAGGCACTTATTAAGAATCGTTATCCTTTACCACGTATCGACGATTTGATCGATCAACTAAGAGGAGCCACGGTGTTTTCAAAGATTGATTTGAAGTCAGGTTACCATCAAATTCGGGTAAGAGAAGGAGATATTCAAAAGACTGCTTTCAAAACCCGTTACGGACATTATGAATATCTTGTTATGCCATTTGGAGTTACAAATGCACCAGAAATTTCTATGGACTACATGAATAAGATTTTTAGCCCATTTTCGGATAAATTTGTTGTGGTGTTCATCGATGATATATTGATTGATTCAAGGAATGAGGAAGAATATGGACAGCATTTGCGCCAAGTTCTTGAAGTTTTACGCGAGAAGCAATTGTATGCCAATCTGTCGAAGTGCGAGTTTTGGCTAGAAAAAGTGAACTTCTTGGGACATGTGATAACCAAAGAAGAAATCATTGTGGATCCGACAAAGATTGAGACAGTCTTCCGCTGGAAACATCATCAGACTATCACAGACATACGAAGTTTTGTCGGACTGGCAGGATACTACAGGAGATTTAATGAAGGATTTGCTAAGATTGTGGCTCCATTGACACAACTTACTAGAAAGAATCAGCCGTTCGCATGGACAGAGAAGTGTGAGGAAAATTTTCAGATGCTTAAGGAAAAGCTGACAACCTCACCAGTATTGGTCTTACCACAACTAGAAGAACCATACGAAGTTTACTGTGATGCATCTCACCAAGGTTTGGGATGTGTTTAAATGCAACACAAGAAAGTTGTAGCCTACTCCTCAAGGCAATTGAAAATTCATGAACAAAACTATCCTACTCATGATTTAGAGCTTGCTGCGGTAGTTTTTGCATTAAAGATTTGGAGGCACTACTTATATGGATGCACATTCATAGTGTTCAGTGACCATCAAAGTTTGAAATATCTGTTTGATAAAAAAGAATTGAACATGCGCCAGAGGAGATGGATGCAGACTCTCAAGGATTTTGATTTCACATTGCAGTACCACCCTGGGAAAGCCAATGTGGTGGCTGATGCATTGAGTAGAAGAAGTGTGTCAATATCTTCAATAATAATGGCCAGACAACAAGAGTTGTGGGAAGCATTTAGAGATCTACACTTGGACGTAGAGTTTGCACCGAGAAATGTAAAATGTGGAATGATAAAAATTTCGAGTGGTTTACTTGAGGACATTGCAAATTCTCAAGATGTCGCGTTAATCCAAAAGAAGAGGATTCTAATGTTGGAACCAAGTTGGTTATAAGTACTTAGAATTTTGATGTTTACAAAAGCACTCCATGTAATCTTATTTTGTACTTAGAATTATTATATTAAATGCCACCAAAAGATGAAGTTACCAGAGGCAGAAGATGAAGTCACCAGAGGAAAAAGATGAATTACCAGAGGATACACCTCCAAAAGATACCAGATAATGCATCCAGAAGGTACCAGAGGATGCATCCAGAAGGTACCAGAGGATGCATCCTGAAGGCCCTAGAGGATACACCAGGATGTCAAAACACCACCAGAGGATATCTTTCCTGGCCCAAATCAAAAGGAAGCAGAGTCCAGAAGGAGACCTGGACCAGACCAGAAGGAAGCCTGCCAGAGGGAGACTTGTTCCAGACCAGAAGGAATCAAAAGTCGGACTTGGTCAATAATTTATTCTGACCAGAAGATAGCTTGGCAGTAAAATGATAACCAGTCCATAATTGATCCAGACTTAATCAGAGCATAAATTAACTGGTCCAGAACAAGAGATTTAATCCAGATTTGGCCCAGACCAGAAGATAACATGGTTCAGGGTATGAAACTTAGTCCATACCAGAAGAAAATGATGTTCAGATTTAATCCAGACTTGATCCAAATCAGAAGGTAACTGTCCAGATTAAAATGTCATATGTCCAGACTGAATTTCAGTTCAATATAGACCCAGTTCAGAATTGGTCCAGATCAGAGGAAAGATATTCAGATCAATGATCTATATTTAAGCATATGGCTCAGTGTTGGCCGAGATCAGAATATCAAACCATATGGCCCAGTGTTGGTCGAGATCAGAAGATCAGAACGTGTGGTCCAATATTGCCCGAGATCAGAGGATCACAGTAGATCAGATTGCAAGTCCAGAGTGGTCGAGATCAGAAGATCAGAAAGTGTGGTCCAGGGTTGGCCGAGATCAGAGGATCATAGCAGATCATATTGTATGGTCCAGATGTGGACGGGAGCATAAAATCAAATGGTCAAGTTTTAATCAAAGTATTAAAAGGATTTGATACAAAAATAAATTGAAGTCTTGTGGAATTCAGAAGCTATTGGCGGGAAGAAAGATTTGATCCAGAATTAATTTAGATCAGGATTGGCCAGAGTTATTTTCGAATGCATATTTGGAGCTAGAAAGATATGTTTTTTATTTAAGTGAAACCCGATTGGTCAAGGTATTTTTGCAAGAGAATCCTGCAAGATACAACTTGAATTTAAGCTTGGAAGAGACCCTAATTCTTCATCTAAAAAAGGAGGCTCAAGGCAGAAGACTTAGCATCGAAAATCAAAAAGAGTCATACACTTCCAAAAGCAAACACTCAAGTTTTCAGTGAGGTTAATTGTGAGTTCCAGCTTTCCAGAAGCAAGCACTCGTGTTTTTCTTTTCCTTGTGTTAGATATAAGTTGTTGAAGTAGAGTCTACAGTCTGAGGGAGTCAGAAGGGGTAGCAGATTACTTAGCAATTAGATTCAAGGCGTTGTAATTCCTTCTACAATCTGGGGTTGTCAGATTGGTAGGAGAAGACTTGACTTAAGAAGTCAAGGTGCTGCATTCCTCAAAAGTCTAGGATTGTTAGACTGTTTGAGAAGACTGACTTGGAGGGTCAGTGGTATTGTTGTAATTCAAGGTTTTGAATTAGTGAAATCCTTCAAAGTGAAGGGACTAGACGTAGCCTCGTTAACTGTGAACCAATATAAAATTCTGTGTTTTATTTTTACTCTATATCCGCTGCTAACCCTGTTTGATTCATACATCAGGTTTTGTTATAAAACTGCAAAAACAGAAAAAGTATTCAAGTTAGTCAAACACAATTCAACCCCTCATTCTCGTGTTTGCACCTTTAATTGGCATCAGAGCTCGGTCTCAAGGCTGAACATTTAACAGTGTTTGAGGAAAGGTCCAAGGGGTTCAACATGGCAGAATCCAAAGATGATTTGGGAGGCAACATCAACAAACCACCACTGTTTGATGGAGAAAGGTTTAAGTATTGGAAGGAAAAAATGAGAAGTTTCTTCATATCCCAAGATCCTGAATTATGGAAGCTAGTAGTCAAAGGATACACTGCACCTACTGTTCCAGGGGATCCAACTAAAGAACTGGGCCTGGAAGATATGAAACCAGACCAGAGCAAAGCATACAAACTGTATCACAAAGCCAGAACCATCATGATCAGTGCCATCACATTCAAGGAATTTGACAGATGCACAGATAAAGAAACAGCAAAGAGCATATTCGACAGTCTGGTTCTGACCTATGTAGGAAGCCAGCAGGTTTAAGAAGCAAGGGCTAACATACTGGTCAAACAGTATGAGATGTTCAAGATGGAAGACGATGAAGAATTGATGGAATGTTCTGTAGATTCCAGACTCTGATATCTGGACTGAAGGTCTTGAAGAAAAGCTACACAACAACAGATCATGTCAAGAAGATTCTAAGAAGCTTACCAACCAAGTGGAGACCAATGGTTACTACAGTTCAGCAAGCCATATATCTGAATAACTTAAGACTTGAAGATCTGATCAGCTCACTCAGGTCTCATGAAATAGAATTGGAAGCAGATGAACCAAAGAAGAAGAAGAATATGGCCCTGAAGTTGAAACAGAAGAAAGCTGCAAGGGCAGCACCAGAATCAGAGGATAGCGACAGTGACTGTGATGATATGGATTACTTAACCAAACAGATGGTTAAGATATGGGAAAACAGGAAGATGAGAGGCTTCAAGAAGAAACATAATAGCAAAGGAAAGGAAGAATCTGACAAGAAAAATATCATCTGTTATGGATGCAATGAACCTGGACATATCAAGTCAGAATGTCCAAATCTGGAAAAAGGCAAACAACACAAGAAGAGTTCCAGATTCAGAAAGAAGGGTCTGATGGCAACCTGGGATGCATCAGAATCAGAAGAAGAATCTTCTGATGAAGAAGAGGCAGAAACAGCAATGATGGCACACATAAGGTCTGCCTCTGGACCTCGTAAAGGCACTGTTTTAGGAACGAAAACAGGCAGAAGGAAGAATGATAAAAGCAGTCATTCAAGCAAGTCTGGAAGCACATCAGAGGAAGCAATTCTGGCTCTGATGGCTCATACCAACTCAAGTTCTGGATACAGCTCAGGCTCTGGAACAGATTCAGAAGATGAAGACAATGAGTTGTTTTCTTATCTCACTAAATCTGAATTAATTGAGGCTTTAAAAGATTTCTTAAACGCAAACAATGAGATGTCCTTAAAACTGAAAACTCTTAGGGAAGATAAGAAAAATCTGACCAAAGAAGTCCAAGTTTTAAGGAATCAAAAGTCTGAGTATGCAACTGAAAGCAAGGATTTTTAAACTGAAGTTGCAAGACTCAAATCTGAAAACCAAACTCTCAAAAGTAATATTTGTTCCACTTCCAAAACTGTTTGTGACTCGAATATGCATGAGCAATTTTTTCAAAACTTTATTTCTAATGGAATGGAAAGAAGTAAATATGCATCTATGATTTATGGAAACAGTAACATTGGAAAGAGAGGTCTTAGTTTTACAAAAACTATTGCTGAAACTAAAACTGTTCACTCTGATGTTTGTGCTAAGAAAGGTCACTCTGAATTATCTTGTCCAATGGTAAGATCTGAACAAGATCGTAGAGCTGTTAAAACTAACAAACCTGGACCCAAAAGAGAAATTGTCTATGTTGCAGATATTATGAGCAACCAGAAGGAGACAGAAACAACGGTGCCTGGATAATGGATGTTGGCAATGCACAAGCAGAAGAAGGTTTATGTTCCAACATCTACCAAACAGAAGCCAATTGACTCTGGTAGAAGAACTGGTCAACACAATACCTATCAGAACCAGAATCTTAGGAGGAACAAAAAATATTAAAGAAATCACACAAATCACACGAATTAGAACAGGAGCTGGAACCAGTATCAGAGGCACAAGAACTGGAACCAAAACCAACATTGGAACCAGAATCAGAATCAGTACCAGAACTCGAACCACAACTAGAACCAGTATAAGTATCAGAAACAGAGGTTCAGCCACAAACACCAGAATCACACACATCAGCTTCAGTATTACCAGAAGAAGCAGAATTACCAGAATTACCATAAGTTCCAAAATCACCAGAGGAACATGGTGTATCAGCCAAAGCAAAAAGAGAATAATCAGAATCAGGAGAGTTCTTCAAACACTCGAGTGAAATTCATCAAGACTACAAACCTGGAAGGGAATTCAAAACCCTTCATCTAAATCATTTAATCACAGAACATACATATTCAGAATCTGAAAATTAGAAGCAAGAGGATTTTCAGAGTAAAACTGAAACTGTTGACATAGAGGTTACATCTTGTTGTGAATACTATTATTGTTTGATATTTATGTTTACTATGATAATAAGAAGCTTGATCTTAAAAAAATCAAAGCTAGATAAGCATTTTGCAGTTTCTCAAAGATTTAAAGAACCAGGTGATTCACACGAATTGAACACTTCAGCATTAACAACATTCTAGTGGTTTCAAAAAGAAGCAGAAACCACCAGAAGCAGAATTTATGGTTTGGCTGTATTGAGTTCATTTTTAAATTATTTGATTTGTATTATGTTGTGTGACAAATAGCTTGACCTGAAAAGTCAAAGCAAGATGAGGCTGATGCAGGTTAACCAGAACTAGAGGAAACTGATGCTGGTTTACCAGAATCAGAAGAAACCGAAGTTGGTTTACCAGAACCTGAGAAAGATAAAGATGAAAGCAAGGAAGAAGAACATACTGACACTAAGGACAAGTTAGAAGGAAAGAATGGATGGAAGTACAAGTCTTCACATCCAGAAACTCTCATTATTGGCAGTGCAGCAGAACCATTGAAGACCAGATCATCAAGTAGAGAAACCAGTCTTTTTGGTTTACTCTCAACAATAGAACCAAGCAATGTTGATGAAGCTTTGGCAGAGGATGGTTGGATACTTGCAATGCAAGAAGAGCTGAACGAATTTCAAAGGAATGATGTTTGGGATCTGGTATCCAGACCAAACAAAAACATTATTAGAACCAAGTGGGTGTTCAGGAATAAACTCAATGAAAAAGGTGAAGGGGTAAGGAACAAAGCCAGACTTGTAGCTCAAGGATACAGTCAACAGGAAGGTATAGATTACACTGAGACTTTTTCTCCAGTGGCCAGGTTAGAAGCAATTAGAATTCTCTTATCATTTGCTGCTAATCATGATATAATTATGTATCAAATGGATGTTAAAAGTGCATTCTTAAATGGCTATATAAGTGAGGAAGTCTATGTCAAACAGCCCC
>JBBPBO010000002.1:10788894-10879777 GCA_037974295.1 Cicer cuneatum | reverse complement strand
GAGTCAGAAGGGGTAGCAGATTACTTAGCAATTAGATTCAAGGCGTTGTAATTCCTTCTACAATCTGGGGTTGTCAGATTGGTAGGAGAAGACTTGACTTAAGAAGTCAAGGTGCTGCATTCCTCAAAAGTCTAGGATTGTTAGACTGTTTGAGAAGACTGACTTGGAGGGTCAGTGGTATTGTTGTAATTCAAGGTTTTGAATTAGTGAAATCCTTCAAAGTGAAGGGACTGGACGTAGCCTCGTTAACGGTGCACCAGTATAAAATTCTGTGTTTTTATTTTTACTTTATATCCGCTGCTAACTCTGTTTGATTCATACATCAGGTTTTGTTATAAAACTGCAAAAACAGAAAAAGTATTCAAGTTAGTCAAACACAATTCAACCCCCTTCTCGTGTTTGCACCTTGAATTAGCATCAAAGCTCAATCTCAAGGCTGAGCACTTAACAATGTTTGAGGAAAGGTCCAAGGGGTCAACAACATGGAAGAATCCAAAGATGATTTTGGAGGCAACATCAACAGACCACCACTGTTTGATGGAGACAGGTATGAGTATTGGAAGGACAGAATGAGAGTTTCTTCATATCTCAAGATCCTGAATTATGGAAGCTGGTAGTCAAAGAATACACTGCACCCACTGTTCTTGGAGATCCAACTAAAGAACTGGACATGGAAGATATGAAACCAGACCAGAGCAAATTATACAACTTGCATCACAAAGCCAGAACCATCATGATCAGTGCCATCACATTCATGGAATTTGACAGATGCACATATAAAGAAACAACAAATAGCATATTTGACAGTTTGGTTCTGACCTATGAAGGAAGCCAACAGGTTCAAGAAGCAAAGGCTAACATACTGGTCAAACATTATGAGATGTTCAAGATGGAAGATGATGAAGACGTTGATGGAATTTTCTGTAGATTCCAAACTCTGATATCTGGACTAAAGGTCTTGAAGAAAAGCTACCCAACAGCAGATCATGTCAAGAAGATTCTAAGAAGCTTACCAACCAAGTGGAGACCAATGGTTACTGCAGTTCAGCAAGCCAGAGATCTGAATAACTTAAGACTTGAAGATCTGATCAACTCACTCAAGTCTCATGAAATAGAACTGGAAGCAGATGAAACCAAGAAGAAGAAGAAGAAGAATCTGGCCCTGAAGTCAAAACAGAAGAAAGCTGCAAAGGCAGCACCAGAATCAAAGGATAGCGACAATGACTGTGATGATATGGCTTATTTAACCAAATAGATGGTTAAGATTTGGGAAAACAGGAAGAGGAGAGGCTCCAAGAAGAAACATAACAGCAAAGGAAAGGAAGAATCTGAAAAGAAGAGCATCATCTGTTATGGATGCAATGAACCTGGACATATCAAGTCAGAATGTCCAAATCTGGAAAAAGGCAAACAACACAAGAAGAGTTCCAGATTCAAAAAGAAGGGTCTGATGGCTGCCTGGGATGCATCAGAATTAGAAGAAGAATCGTCTGATGAAGAAGAGGCAGAAACAGCAATGATGGCACACATCAGGTCTGCCTCTGGACTTCATAAAGGCACGGTTTCAGAAAGGAAAGCAGGCAAAAGGAAGAATGATCAAAGCAATCATTCAGGCAAGTCTGGAAGCACATCAGAGGTCTTGGTTTTACAGAAACGATTACTGAAAGTAAAGTTGTTCATTCTGATGTTTTATGCATTGTTTGTGCTAAGAAAGGTCACTTTGAACTATCTTGTCCAATGGTAAAATCTGAACAAGATCAGAGAGCTGTTAAGACTAACAAACCTGGACCCAATCAGTTTTGGGTACCAAAAGATCAAATTGTCTATGTTGCAGATATTCTGAGCAACCAGAAGGAGACACCAACAATGGTGCCTGGACAATGGATGTTGGCAATGCACAAGCAGAAGAAGGTTTATGTTCCAACATCTACCAAACAGAAGCCAAGTGACTCTGGTAGAAGAAGAACTGGTCAACACAATACCTATCAGAACCAGAACCAGAATCATAGGAGGAACTGGAAATATCAAAGATATCACACGAATCAGAACAGGAACTGGAACAAGAATTAGAACTGGAACCAGTATCAGAGGAACAGGAACTGGAACCAGAACCAGAAATGGAACCAGTATCAGAGGTACAGGAACTGGAACCAGTATCAGAGGCACAGGAACTGGAACCAGAACCAACACTAGAACCAGAATCTGAATCAGTACCAGAACCAGCATAATTACCAGAATCAGTATAATCACCAAAATCACCATAAGTTCCAGAATCACCAGAGGAACATGGTGTATCAGCCAAAGCAGAAAGAGAGGAATCAAAATCAGGAGAGTTCTTCAAACACTCCAGTGAGATTCATCAAGACTACAAACCTGGAAGCGAATTCAAATCCCTTAATCCCAACCATGTAATAACAGAACATACAGATTCGAAATCTGAAAATCAGAAGCAGGAGGATTTTCATAGTAAAACTGAAACTGCTGACATAGAGGTTACATCTTGCTGTAAATACTATTATTATTTGATATTTATGTTTACTATGATAACAAGAAGCTTGATCTTAACAAATCAAAGCTAGATAAATATTCTGCAGGTTTTCAAACTGTCAGAGCAACCAGGTGATTCACACGAATTGAATACCTCAGCAGAAACAGCATACCAGTGGTTTCAAAAACAAGCAGAAACCACCAGAAGTAGAATTAATGGTTTGGCTGTATTGAGCTCAATTTTAAATTATTTGATTTGCATTATGTAATATGACAAACTGCTTGATCTTGACAAATCAAAGCAAGATAAAAATAGTGCAGGTTCACCAGAACCAAAGGGAGCAGAAGCACAAGAAACAGAAGTACCTAGAAAGGTAAAGGATACAACCAAGTCAGCAACACATGACAAATCTTCAAAAGATAAATCTGATTAAGTCAAAAACAGCCAAGATAAGTCAGAAGAGAAATCTGGATATTTACCAGAATCTGAAGCTGTTACAGATTCACCAGAACCAGAAGCTCATTCATCATAATCAAAAGTTGTTACAGATCTTCCAGAACCAGAAGTTGATGCAAACCAACCAATGTTTATGAGGCTTTGGTAGAGGAAGGTTGGATACTTGCAATGCTAGAAGAGCTGAATGAATTTCAAAGGAATGATGTTTGGGATCTGGTATCCAGACCAAACAAAAACATTATTGGAACCAAGTGGGTTTTCAGGAATAAACTCAATGAAAAAGGTGAAGTGGTAAGGAACAAAGCCAGACTTGTAGCTCAAGGATACAGTCAACAGGAAGGTATAGATTACACTGAGACTTTTGCTCCAGTGGCCAGGTTAGAAGCAATTAGAATTCTCTTATCATTTGCTGCTAATCATGATATAATTATGTATCAAATGGATGTTAAAAGTGCATTCTTAAATGGCTATATAAGTGAGGAAGTCTATGTCAAACAGCCCCTGGATTTGAAAATTTTGATTTTCCAAACCATGTTTTTAAACTTAAAAAATCTTTATATGGTTTAAAACAAGAACCAAGGGCATAGTATAACAAACTTAGTAACTTTCTGCTTAAGAATGAATTTAATAGAGGCCAGATTGATAATACTCTATTTAGGAAATCCATTAAAAATGATATTTTGATTATTCAAATTTATGTTGATGATATCATCTTTGGATCTACTAATGGCACTTTATGCAAGAAGTTTTCTAACCTAATGCAGAAAGAGTTCCAAATGAGCATGATGGGAGAACTTAAGTTCTTCTTGGGAATTCAGATTCACCAAGGTAAATCAGGTATACTCATTCACCAATCTAAATATACTAAAAAACTTCTCAAAAAGTTCAAAATGAGTGACTGTAAGCCTATGGCCACCCCCATGCACTCAACCTGCTCACTTGAGAAAGATGAAACCAGCCAAAAGGTAGACCAGAAAACATACAGTGGTATGATTGGATCCCTTCTTTATTTTACTGCTTCTAGACCTGACATTTTGTTTAGTGTTTGTGTCTGTGCTCGTTTTCAAGCTGACCCTAGGGAATCCCATTTAACTGCTTTCAAACGAATTTTGAGATACCTTAAAGGAACCACCAACCTTACATTGTTATACAAGAAAACCCCCACCTACAAACTAAGAGGTTTATGTGATTCCAACTATGTTGGAGACAAGCTGGAAAGGAAAAGTACAAGTGGCAACTGCACTTTCTTAGGTGATAATTTGATCTATTGGTCAAGAAAAAGACAAAGCACCATTGCTATGTCAACAGCCAAAGCTGAGTATATATCAGCAGTAGGATACAGCTCACACTTAATCTGGATGAAACATCAACTGGAAGATTACAACATCTTCGAAACCAATATCCCTTTGTTCTGTGATAACACTTCAGCCATAAACCTAACCAAGAACCCTATCTTACACTCTAGAGCCAAACACATTGAAATAAAACACCATTTCATTAGGGACCATATTCAAAAAGGGACTTTAAGCATCCAGTTTGTGGACACTGATCATCAATGGGCTGATATCTTCACCAAAGCATTATCTAAAGATAGGTTTGAGTTCATCAAGAAGCATCTCAACATTATCTCCATATCTGACTAGTTCAAATAGTCATCTTAGGAGTTTTAAATTTTCTTGTAATTTTATTTTATGTCTTTTATTTTTCTGTTTTTACTTTCTGTACTTTGTAAAGAGAAAAATAGAAATACAAAAATAGTAGGACCTCTTTTTGGCTGATGACAAAAAGGGAGAGAGAGAGAGAAAGTAGAAAAAGAGAGATAAAAAGTAAGGAGGAGCGAAAAAGAAAGAGATGAAAAAACAAGGAGTTAAAAAGGAGAAGAAACAGGGAGAGAGAAAAATAAAGAGATAAAAAGAAAGAGTGAAAAGAGAAGGAGTTGAAAAGAAGAAGAAACAGGGAGAGAGAAAAATAAAGAGAGAATAGAAGGAGTTGAAAAGGAGAGGAGAAGAGAAGAAAAGAAAGAGTGATTTAAAAAGGAGTTGAATAGGAGAAGAAAAAAGTCATTATTATACTTAGGGAGAGAGATTGGTCTGAGGGGGAGTATTTCAAGTACTTCGAGTTATAAGCTAGCAAAATAAGTTAAGGTTTTGTCATCATCAAAAAGGGGGAGATTGTTGGAACCAAGTTGGTTCTAAGTACTTAGATTTTGATGTTTACAAAAGCACTCCATGTAATCTTATTTTGTACTTAGAATTATTATATTAAATGCCACCAGAAGATGAAGTTACCAGAGGCAGAAGATGAATTACCAGAGGATAAAATCAGACCAGAAGATACACCTCCAGAAGATACCAGATAATGCATCCAGGGATGCATCGTGAAGGCACTAGAGGATACACCAGGATGTCAAAACACCACCAGAGGATATCTTTCCTGGCCCAGATCAGAAGGAAGCAGAGTCTAGAAGGAGACCTGGACCAGACCAGAAGGAAGTCTGCTAGAGGGAGACTTGTTCCAGACCAGAAGGAATCAAAAGTCAGACTTGGCCCAGAATTTATTCTGACCAGAAGATAGCTTGGCAGTGAAATGATAATCAGTCCAGAATTGATCCAGACTTAATCAGAGCATAAATTAATTGGTCCAGAACAAGATATTTAAAATGTGATATGTCCAAATTTAATTTCAATTCAATCCAGACCTAGTTCAGAATTGGTCCAAATCAGAGGGAAGATATGCAGATCAATGGTCCAGATTTAAGCATATGGCCCAGTGTTGGCCGAGATCAGAACGTGTGGTCCAGTATTGGCTGAGATCAGAGGATCACAGTAGATAAGATTGCAAGTCTAAAGTGGTCGAGATCAGAAGATCAGAAAGTGTGGTCTAGGGTTTGCCGAGATCAGAGGATCATAGTAGATCAGATTGTATGGTCCAGATGTGGACGGGAGCAGAAGATCAAACGGTCAAGATTTAATCAAAGTATTAAAAGGATTTGATACAAAAATAAATTGAAGTCATGTGGAATTCCGAAATTGAAGATCAGGATTGGCTAGAGTGATTTTCGAATGCATATCTGGAGCTAAAAAGATATGTTTTTTATTTAAGTGAAACCCGATTGGTCAATGTATTTTTGCAAGAGAATCCAGCAAGATACAGCTCGAATTTAAGCTTGGAAGAGACCTTAATTCTTCATCTATAAAAGGAGGCTCAAGGCAAAAGACTTACCATCGAAAATAAAAAAGAGTCATACACTTCCAAAAGCAAACACTCAAGTTTTCAGTGAGGTTAATTGTGAGTTCGAGCTTTCCTGAAGCAAGCACTCGTGTTTTTCTTTCCCTTGTGTTAGATTTAAGTTGTTGAAGTAGAGTCTACAGTCTGAGCGAGTCAGAAGGGGTAGCAGATTACTTAGCAATTAGATTCAAGGCGTTGTAATTCCTTCTACAATCTGGGGTTGTCAGATTGGTAGGAGAAGACTTGACTTAAGAAGTCAAGGTGCTGCATTCCTCAAAAGTCTAGGATTGTTAGACTGTTTGAGAAGACTGACTTGGAGGGTCAGTGGTATTGTTGTAATTCAAGGTTTTGAATTAGTGAAATCCTTCAAAGTGAAGGGACTGGACGTAGCCTCGTTAATGGTGAACCAATATAAAATTATGTGTATTAGATGATAGAGGAAGCTGGGATGATGTATTGCCACTAATTGAGTTCACCTACAACAATAGTTTTCACGCAAGTATTGGAATGACACCATATGAGGCTTTGTATGGACGCAAGTGTCAGACGCCTTTATGCTGGTATAAGGACGGAGAGAGTATGATTGTAGGACCTGAGATGGTGCAACAGACTACAGAGAAGGTCAAAAGGATCAAAGAGAAAATGAAGATCTCACAGGACCGTCAGAGAAGTTATGTAGACAAGCGTCGCAGACCTTTGGAATTCGAGCAGAGTTATCATGTTTTTTTAAGGGTTACACCTACAACTGGAGTTGGTAGAGCCATTAAATCAAGAATTAAAATTCAAAAAATGGATCACAATTCAAACCCTCTTTTCTTGTGATTGATATTGCTACTTTAGTTCTATCTCTATAAAGATCAACGAGATCCAAAGAATTAATATAAAAATCCAATTGGAAAACTCCCGATTTGTGTTTGCTCAATAAGTGCTACCTAATAGAAGTGGTAGTTAGAGTGTCTCTGTTAATTTGAGACTCCAACCGAATGTTATGACGATTTTAAAAAGAAGAAAATAACTTAGAGTGTCATTCTAAGAGAGGATACACATGGAATTAAGAGGTTAGGAGGCTTTGAGTTAAGAAATAAGGTTGAGAAAATTGAGAGAGTGTGCAACGAGTGGTGGACCAATGGTTGTAGGACACTTTTTTTCTATCTATGGGGCAATTTTCAATGTGAATGGACCTTTATGCCAACAGTTGAGAACCATTGTATGATTCTTTCTATTTGGGATAAATATTTTACATGGTTGGGGTTCCTTGGGAATGTTTCAATTTAGGAATGCATGGTAGTTAATGTTTACCCCGAATGTAATATGCAAGATAAGGGACATCTTAAGGTCAGTTGGTGACAACAAATTCTGGGTTTGAAAGTGACATGTTTTCTATGGTTGGTGACTTTAACTCGGTTTTGTCAGCTTAGAAACAAAAGAGTGTGAATATGGAGAGAAGGTTTGGTGGGGGCTGTTCGTCACCCTATCATAACTATCAATTTTGGTGTTCATAGTCAAGATGCAAACTTACATGTTGGGAGAATTTAAAAAATCTGCAGATATCTCTGGTAGATAACTTAACATGTGTTTAATTTTGCAGCGACTAAAATTGATTTGAGTTAAAAATGAATTGAATGCAAAATGATTTATTTTTATATATCTTTTGGCAAAAGTAAGTTGAATAATAAATTTCAATTTAAAAATGATGTTTATATTAAGAAGTTACAAATAATTGCTTTAAGCTAAAGTCAATTATGAAGACAAAATAAATTATGCTCAATAGCATCACAAACAAGTTACAATCAATTTTAAACCTCCAAAATTAATTTTAATTCATCCAAAACTCCAACTAAACATGCGCTAAGTCGAGTGATGTGACATATATCAATTTTATACGTTATATTATTAATTCCAACCGATAAGATAGTGGATGACTACTATTCATACCCGTAGATACCGATTAACATTATCAGTGTTACATGATTTATAACAATTGTATAGATTAAATTCAAATCTCAAATTTTATTTATTTATATCATATATTAAATTAAATAAGATAATTTATTATGTCGTGATAAATTATTATTTCTACTTATTCAAATATTATTAAGGTATTTAGAAGTAAATTTATTCTTGTGCAAAACACTAGTTTCTATTTATTTAGATAACATAACTCAAACACTATATAATATTTCAAATTAATTAAAATATTTTAAAAAAAAGCATATCACACTTTTTTTTTTGTAGGACATACATGCTGCTTTTTGAAGGCCATACTTTCCTTTGAATTTTATCTTTAGAAGATTTACTAGGTCATTGGCTTGGGAAGAGTCACTCTAGACGGTTTTGTAATTTTAGCGGTCTATGTATTATGATCTTTATCACCATCTTAATACGATTCTAGAAAATAAACAATTTATTGAAATATAATCGGCACTAATATTTTTTTAAATATCTTGTTAAAAAAACTATATTTGTTTGGTGCATGAAGAAACTCTCTAAGTCTCTATGTTGATTCAACAAACGGTGCAAGCCCACGACTCATATGGTGTTAAAATTTTAAAAGATGAGACCTCTAGTTTAGTGGTGGATTTTAACAAATTTTATTGAGGGACCAACAAAAAATAGAAAATATTTTTAATTAATTTCATATATTTAATTTTGATTTATTGATGATTCTAATTTTTAAATGTATTAAAAGTGGTTCGAATCCAACTATTTACAATTTTGTCAAACAAACTACTATATTTACAATAAAAATAACAAAAATCACCATCATAGAGAGTTGAACACAAAACATAATATTTATAAAAATCTCCATTACTACTAAGTCACTCAACAATTTGATATTGTTAGCGAGACATCAGTTATATATACCATATATTATAGATAAATATTATTACCAAAGAAAAAATTTTAAGGTGGCTGTTCGTCACCCTATCATAACTAAGTTCCGCCTCTACTTCAATTCTCATTTATTTTTATTTTTACCGATATTAATTGTTTTTAGTTCACTCAAACTAAATCTTTATTACAAAAACTCTAAATTTTATACTCCTTCTGTCTTAAAATAATTAAACCATTTTAAAAAAAATTATTTTAAAATAATTAATTCAACTCTTATTTTGACCAGCCATATCAACTTTATAACAACCACATGAGTTTTTTCTTAATAGAGTTAAACAAAAATTTAAAGAAAGAGAAATTTTGTTGTATATGTTTTGAGATTTAAATGAAAGAAACAAAATAAAATTTCTATAATTGTCACATATTAAAATATAATATACATCATGACAAATATAAATCATATTCACATATCTATTCATAAACTATTAACCATGAACTATTAAGTATGGATTTGAAGAAGATGACATAAGTTTTCTATACTAGAAAGTTTACATTATCTTCTTCAATTTTATATTCACACCATAATACACATTTATAATTTATTTTAAAATTAATTTATACAAAATACTTAAATGAAAAAAAAAATACTTCTATAATATTTATCTAATTCAATCAACCATTTCCTATAAGACTAGACAACGAGCTAAAAAAATCATTGCCAAACTGACTAAATTCTGAGGCCATGTTTTTTTTCTAGCCACACTTTTCTGTTGTAGTGATTAAAGAAGTGGAAGAGATGCTAGGAAGAGATAAATAATATTATTATTTTTTAATGACAAAAGACACTTAATCTAAAACACCAAATTCTTAATAAATAGCATAACATCAAGAAAGTTTCGCGTCACATAAATAAATAGATATAACGTTGTAAGTAGCGGTGGAAATAAATTAGATTTTGTAAAGTTTGAGTTTGACTTATTTTTAAAATATAAGGTGTATGGTCTTGTTTTTTTTCAATGTTTATTTAAAACTCCACTTCACAATTTTTTTACTACTCAAATAATGAGTAGTGTAGACTTTTGTAAATAAATCGATAAGTTAAATATATATCAATGACTTAAGTTCTAATTTATAATTTAACATGACAATTTAGAGACTTGAAATTCGGTCCCATAAATTTTAAAAACTTTTTTAGATGTTTATAGTCCGTCTTTTTTAGTTATACAGATTATTAAAAAAAAATTGGTCTGATTTATTTTTAAAAAAATTTGACCTAACTTTATTGTATTGTAGGCTAAATTATAAACTCTTACAGGCTGATCATACCTATTTTCACCGCTGCCTTTAATAATCCTACAATTTCATGAATTGTTTAATGTTCCTTGTTATATCAATTATAAAAGGTCCACAGCTGTGCATGTTGCTCTTTAAGGTGTTTGATAAAATGTGTTAACCATCATACATGTGTTGGATGCCCAAAAGTTCTCAAAGATGATTAAATGTATTTGTCATCATATATGTATTGAAGGCTTATGTACTAAGAATTGGTGTAATGTTCATCGTCACTTCCTTTAATGGAGGCTTATGCGTGTTCGGTGTTACATGTGCTCTTGGGTATGAACGTATGGCAGTGTGACCTTTTGGCTATGTGCAGTAGAAACATGTGTTTATATTTTAGCCTAAAACCAAATAGTAATAAAAACTGGCTCACAAACACAAGTTGAAAATACAGTTTTTAACGCAAAGGATTAAGTCGGTTATCTACCACACGAGTAAACAAACTAGGCGGAGGCATTTTTAGTACTAATATAAATATGTTTAAGTCAATTTTTTAAGTAAACGACTTAAAAGGATAAGATGGTGGTAATTTTGTAAATATATAAAACTTGTTTAACGAACCGACTTAAGATTGATAATAAAAAAATGTATATATCACATATTCTCTCCCCACTGTGATCGATCTAAGAACCCTAAAAAACCCTTGTTTCATTGACTTTTGACCTCACTGGTGTCCCTTTCCTTCTGCTTCATTGACTTTCGTTGCGCTCTCCATTCCTTCTACTTCATCCCTACTACTTCTGCTTCATCTTCCTTCCTCTCCATTCCTCGTCGATGTGCTATGCGTTCTTCGCCTTAGTCGACGTTTATATGCATGTTCGTAGGTGTCGTTGTTGTCGCCACCGTTCGTTGTTATCATCAATATTGTTGTCGCCTCCGTTATTTTCAGTGTTTCGTCGTATAATACTTGTTTGTTATTGCAGACGCCAACTTTAAGTCAGTTTATTTATTTTTCAATTCATTTTATAATTTCATTATTCCACTTAGGATTACATTTGTAAAATAATGGAAAAAGAAAAGTTATGTTAGAATGTTTTATAGTGTTGTTGGAAAGAAAATTTATGGTAGAGTGTATTTCGAGTTGATATAATTTTTCTGTACCTAGATTGTAATCCACTTGATATGCTACTACTTTGTCAAATAGTTCATAGGTGTGAGATGATAATTAATTTAGTTACTTTCCTTTAACTTTTGGGTTTTAGAGAACAACGATGTCATAGCCTAAATTTCGAGTATTTCTCGAATTCAATAGAATTGCCGCCAAAGTTTATTTAAAATAGGGAACTCATTGGGAAACCTTTAAAAAGAAAAAAAATGGTCTTTGAAATCAAATTTTGAGTTCGGGAGTCGATTATGCGTAGGGAAGGTATTAGCACCCTATGACATCCGTTAAAATACGATTACCTGTAATTAATTGTGCAAAATTAGTATTAACTTAAATATATTTATTTCTCTTTATTATTAAATATGAATATCAGTTATTTATTTTTAATGTGATTTTGAAATAAATATGTGCTTAAAGAAAAAAGGAAAAAAAAGAAATTTTTTATTAATGTGCTTGACAAATGTGTGATCTTGCTCCTACGTTTCTCTCAGTGCGATGGAGAAACCCATACAAAAATTTCATTCTTTATTTGATATTGTTAGAAATAGAAATATGAGTTTATTTGAAGATTTGAGTTTCGAATTTGATGAAATTTATATTATATTGAAGAATACAAATAATTTTATGGGCTTTGGTTGAAAATTTTGATGAGTTTTTTGAATTTTTGTAAAAAAAAAGGATAACATTGTTGACATTTTAAAACATAAAGGATCAAATTGTTACTTAAAATTAAAATAAATGACCAAATTGGGAAAAAAAAAAGATAAAGGACTAAAACGTTAACTGAAATTAAGTTAAGGGACCACGGGTGCTATTTAGCCTTTAATTTATTAGTTTATCTGTAAAGATGAGATTTTAAAAAAAAATAATCCAATTAATTAATTTTTAATGCAATACTTGTTTGTGTTTTTTGTAGAATTTGATATTTAGTTATAAATCAACAACAATTTTTTTTTTGAAAAAAATCTGAATGGGCCAAGCCCAACTTGGCTTAAAAAAAAGAAAAGGGTTAAAAAAACTGAAACCCTAAGTCTTGGGTTAACAGCGGCTGCCTAAAAAAAAAGGGAAAGGGATAGGCCGAGAGAGAAGGAAGAGGCCGAGAGAGAGGAGGCTGAGTGAGGGAGAAAGAAGAGGCCGAGAGAGATGAAGCAAGGAGAGGCTGAGAGAGAAGATGAGGCCGAAGCGGAGAGTGATGAAAGATAGCGGTGGTGACGATGACATCGTTAAAGGTTTGATTATTTTTTGGTTTTTTTACTTTTAATTCACAAGGTTATTTTATCAAAACTTTATTAAAAAGTAATTATAATGCAAAGACAGGAATAAAAAATATCTTAAATCGCCTTGCTATTTGTTTTTCCTTGTTAATTACTACTCTGCCTGCTTTCTCTCTTTCTTTCTTTTTTTAAGTGTTTGTTAGTATCAGATTTCTCTCTTCTTTGTTAATGGATTTCTCAATTTATAGAGTAAAGTGACGAATCTTTGTGTCTATGAGATAATAGTCAGTCTCGATCTTTATATTGTTTTCGCAACAAAACACTTAAAAAAACATGTAACTCATCTTTTTGATTGAGTATAAAAGTAGTGAAGATAATAAATTTTTAAGACAAAAAAAGAGGTAAGCTGGAAAAAAAACAGAAGGGGCAGTAGAGTTCAATTTTCGTTTTCTATTTTAGGGAAGATGTAACTTATCTTTTTGTTTGAGTGTAGAATTAGTGAAAATAATAACCTTTTTAAGACAAAGGAAATAAAATGAAATAAGGGAATGAGCTATAAAACTGTAAAGCACAATCTTTATCTTTATGTTTTTAGTTTATAAAATATTTATTAAATCAAACAAAAAGAAAGACATTTATACCTCTTTTTTTATAATATTCTTTGTTTATTCAATTGATTAATTTTTAATGCTGATAAGAACATGTCATTGTCACTGATTAGCCATTATATTTGAATCAATGAGTAAACAAGAAATGACAATATTAACTTATTAATTAATTGCATAGGTGTTGAATATAAAACAAAAAAAAGTGAGCAAAACATGGTTCAAAGAGCTTCAAAGAAG
The DNA here is from genome assembly GCA_037974295.1 of Cicer cuneatum. Lineage (NCBI taxonomy): Eukaryota > Viridiplantae > Streptophyta > Magnoliopsida > Fabales > Fabaceae > Cicer > Cicer cuneatum. The sequence continues at coordinate 10,866,268 of JBBPBO010000002.1, read as the reverse complement.
CTGCCTGGGCCAGTAAGGAGAATGCTACATCGGGTGGTTCAAAATGCTGAGTTTATCGGGTGATTCAAAATGCTGAGTTTGATATTAAGAAAGAAGAAAGAAGCTGCCTGGGTCAGTAAGGAGAATGCTACATCGGGTGGTTCTCATAAACTAGACCCATGTGTTCCCCAGGGATTTTGTTAGTTTTAGCATTTTTGTTTCAAGATGTGGTAAATTATTTTTCTTTGTTAATTCGAATTGATTGAAGTTGAATTATGTATTTTAATTCTGGTTATTTTATTATGTATTTTTGGATTATTGTTAACCGGATAAAATTGAATGTAAAGAGCATGAATCATGTGTTTTGCAATATATATGAAATCTTTGTTCATTTTTTAATTCCTCGATCCTTATACGATCCTATGCGCCCACAAGATTCAATTGATGAATAAAGATAACAACCGTTTTTGTATGATGACTCTATACATCTCGTGTGACTTTTTTAGAGGTGAAAAACAAACAAAGTACATTCATTGGGAACAAAACAAATGAGGTAAGGGGTTACAATGTAGGAATGAGTGTGTTTATCTTTAGTATGAGAGATAACAAACGCTAGCCATTCTTGTAATTTAGAAGTTCCTACTGATTAGCTTCTAAGAATAATAATTGCCCCAATTTGAACCACCTGATTTTTGTTTGTTTTTTTTTATCCCTAACTTTTGCATGGACCACTCTTCCAAGTTTTCAATCCATCGGGATGCTCTAGTTTTGCCTAGGTTGCCTTTTCAGGTTTTCAACCTAGCGAGCCTATTTTTAATGTTTTTTTCAAGCATAATATTTTTTGACTACATATGAATTTATTGGAAGTGGAAACTCCTCTCCATCCATTTCTACGAGTATTAGAGCTCCCCCAGAGAAAGCCTTTTTCACAACATATGGTCCCTCGTAGTTCGGAGTCCATTTTCCACGAGAATCTTTTGTTATGGGCAATATTTTCTTTAACACTAAGTCTTCTTCTTGAAACTCTCGAGGACGAACTTTTTTCTCGTAGACTTTTTTAAGTCTTTTTTGATACAACTAACCATTACACAGAGCTACCATTCTTTTTTCTTCTATGAGATTCAATTGGTCAAATCGTGATTGAATCCACTATGCCTCTTCTAGTTTTGTTTCCATCAAGACTTTGATTGAGGGGATTTCAACTTCAATGGGAAGTACCACTTCCATTCCATACACCAATGGATATTCCTTATTCGTAACATAGGATTTGATATCATAAAACCATGGTTTGCCGTCAGACTCTTCTTCTATTGATAAGCAATATGCTGGCTTATCCTTTTGTTGGACTTTTATTACCGACACATCCCTACATGTGCTTATTTTGAACATCGATGACAATGTGGCCAAGGCGTCGACCAATTGGTTTCCTTCTCGAGGGATATGGCGAAAAGTGATCTTCTCGAAGTATAGTGTCAATTCTTGGATATGGGTATGATACGGAATCAATTGGGAATCTCGAGTTTCCCACTCTCCTTTTGTCTGATGGATAACCAACGACGAATCTCCATATACCTAAAGAACTTTTACCTTTGATTCAATGGCTGCTTTAATGCCCATGGCACATGCCTCATATTCTGCAATATTGTTTGTGCAATCAAAACACAATCTAGCAGTAAATGGAGTGAACTGGTTCTCTGGGGAAATCAAAATGGCTCCAATTCCATGCCCTAATGCATTAGAAGCACTATCAAACATCAATGTCCATTTTTCTTTATCAGATGATTCAGTCTCTTCAAATAAAGTCATTATGCCTTCGTCAGCGAATTCAGACTGCATTGATTGATAATTTCAATAGGTTGTTGGGCCAAGTACTCTGCTAATGTGCTTCCTTTGATAGCCTTTTGTGTAACATACACCAAGTCGTATTCTGATAACAACATTTGCCAACGGACAATCCTTCCAGTAAGAGCAGGTTTCTCAAAGATGTACTTAATTCGGTCCATTTTAGACACCAACCAAGTGAAGGTGCAAACACGAGAAGGGGGGGTTGAATTGTGTTTGACTTAACTTGAATACTTTTCCTGTTTTTATACTTTCAAAACAAAACTTGATGTATAATTAAAAACAGAGTTAGCAGCAGATAAAAGAAAAAATAAAACTCACAGTTTTTATACTGGTTCACCGTTAACGAGGCTACGTCCAGTCCCTTCACCTTGAAGGATTTCACTAATTCAAACCTTGAATTACAACCTTGCTACTGACCCTCCAAGTCAGTCTTCTCAAACAGTCTAACAATCCTAGACTTCTTTGAGGAATGCAGCTCCTGTCTTCAGCCAATCTGACAATCCCAGATTGTAGAAGAAATCACAACACTATAAATCTAATTGCCAAGTAACTTGCTACTCCTTTTGACTCCCTCAGATTGTAGACTCTACTTCAACAACTTAGATTTAACACACAACACTATGAATCTAATTGCCAAGTAACCTGCTACCCCTTCTGACTCCCTCAGATTGTAGACTCTACTTCAACAACTTAGATTTCACACAGTGGAAAGAAAATAACACGAGTACTTGCTTCTTGAAAGCTGAAACTCACAATTGACTTATATGAAAATTTGGGAGCGTTTGCTTTGGAAGTGTATGACTCTTTTGTGATTTTCGATGCTTGAGTATTCTGCCTTGAGCCTCCTTTTATAGATGCAGATTTGGGCCTCTTCCAATGCTTAAATTCGAGCTGAATCTTGCTGGATTCTCTGTAAAATAACTTGACCAATTGGGCTTCATATAAATAAAAAACATATCTTCAGATTTCCTTTCAAAATAACTGGCCAATTAAATCTGTTGGTTCCTTCCCGCCACAGCTCCTGAATTCCACAACACCTCACTTTATTTTTGTAATAAATCTTTTTAATCCTTTGAGCACAATAAATTAAATTCTCCACCGTATAAATTTCCTGATTAAATCTGGACCATTGGATCTTCATGCGCTAGTCCACATTTGGACCATACTGATTGTTATGCTGTGATCCTCTGATTTCGGCCTTCCCTGGACCACACTTCCTGACCCTCTGATATTCTGATTTCGGCCATCTTGGATGCGCACCTGATATGCTATAATCCTCTGAATTCGGCCTTTGCTGGACTATACATTTTGTCCCTCTGATTTTGGCCAACACTGGGCCATGGCCTCATTTTCTGATCTGGACCATCACTGGACCAAATAATTAATTCTGAACCACTGATCTGGAAATCTTCCCTATGATATGGGCTAATTCTGGACTTTGGTTTGGATTAAATTGAAATTAAATCTGGACAATAAATATTTCAGTCTGGGCATTTTACCTTTGATTTTAGATCAGGTCTGGATCATTCTGGAAATCATTTCTTCTTGTCTTGACTTAGTTCCATGCCCTGAATCATGCTCTCTTATTGTCTGGGTCAAATATGGATTGATTCTCTTATTCTGGACTCATAAACTTAGCTTCTGGTTGAGTCTGAAACAAGTCTGGGAAGTTTAATATTTCACTGCCAGGCCATCTTCTGGTTAGAATAACTTCTGGAATAAATTTGATATTTGATTCCTTTTGGTCTGGATCAACTCTCCCTCTGGCAGGCTTTCCACTGGTATGATCCATGTTTCCTTCTGATTTTTCTTCCTTCTGATATGGGCCATCAAAGATATCTTCTGGTCATGTTTTGACATTCCTGGAGTATCTTCTGGTCATTCCAGAATTCATTTTTCTGGAATCCTTTGATCACTACTTCTGATTCCTTCAGTTTCTGAGGCATTTAACTTAATAATTCAAAGTACAAAATAAGTTTACATAGAGTACATTTGTAAGCATCAAAATCCTAAGTACTTAGAACCAACTTGGTTCCAACACCAAGTTGTATGACATAACATGTATTGCCTCAGTCGATGAGCAGCCCATGCTAGTGCACAAAATGTTCGTTCAAGCAGTGAATATCTTGTTTCACAACTAGCGAACTTTTTGCTCAAATAATAAATAGCATGCTCCTTCTTAACAGATTCATCGTGCTGCCCCAACACACAACCCATTGACCAATCAAGTATTGTTAAGTACATAATAAGTGGTTTTCCAGGAACTAGATGTACTGGGATTGGAGGTTTTAACAAGTACTGTTTAATCTTCTCGAAAGCTTTTTGACAATTCTCATTCCATTCAACCTTTTGGTCTTTGTGCAACAACTTGAAAATTGGCTCGCATGTTGCAGTTAGATTTGATATGAATCTCACAATGTAATTCAGTCTCCCCAAAAAGCGACAAACTTCTTTTTCTCTGTGTAGAGCCGGCATTTCTTGTATTGCTCTTACTTTATCTGGGTCCACTTCTATCTCTTTTTTACTAACGATAAACCCAAGTAACTTGCCTGATCTCACGCTAAAAGTGCATTTAGCAGGGTTTAAACGGAGTCTGAACTTCCTTAGCCGCACACATAACTTTTGAAGCGTAACCACGTGTCTTCTTCGGTCCGGGATCTTGCAATCATATCATCCACATAAACCTCTATCTCCTTATGCATCATGTCATGAAACAATGTCACCATTGCTCTTTGATAGGTTGCCCCAACATTCTTCAATCCAAATGACATCACTTTATAACAAAAAGTTCCCCATTGTGTAATGAATATGGTTTTCTCCATATCCTCGGGAGCCATCTTGATTTGATTGTATCCTGAAAAATCATCCATGAAGGAAAAAAGAGAATATTGAGTTGTGCTATCTACTAGGACATCAATATGAGGCAAAGGAAATATTAGCCACCCTTTGAGGATATTTTGCTACTGCTAAGAAACCAGCATCAAATTGCTTTTTGACCTCTTCTCTAATTTTAAGTGACATATCATGCCTCATCCTCCTCAATTTTTGTTTAATTGGAGCACATTCAGGCTTGAGTGGTAGCTTGTGTTCAACTATGTTAGTATCAAGCCCAAGCATATCCTGATATGACCATGCAAAGATGTTCACATAGTCAAATAAAAGTTTAACCAACTTTTCTCGTTCACTTCCTTTCATAGACGTACTAATTTTAATTTAAATTGATCACCTCAACAGGTTCTTGTTGGATTTTCTTAGCTTCTTGTTCCATTAACCTTCCTAGTTCTGGGGAGGCTCACAATTGTCTTCACCGTCCTCATCAGCGAGATTAATTAGGAGTTCAAAATTAAAAGAAGGGGTTCTAGTGTTGCTATTTTCAACGTATTCATTTTCGACTCTGCATTATTAAAATTAAGAAGAAAAAGGAAAAAAAATTAAATTATGAATAAAGGTTGCAACTTTAAGAAGAAAAGAAAAAGAAACAGTTGGAGAATTCCAAAATGTATTTATTGATAATAAGTACGGAATTGAAATACATGCGCCTTAATTAATTATCATTATAGCCTTAGGCATAGCAAAAGGAGTTGAAGTACATAATTACTTTGAGCATGAATTAACAAACACGGGAAACTTGATAATCTTCCAATTGTTGAGGATGGTATTTGTAACACCCCGAGTTTAAAAGACAGTGCGAGTGTATTTTTTTTTTGGTATCACATAAAATAAATCAATAAAATAATTTTCCGAATTGATTCAAGGGAATTAAAATAAAATTTTCATCAATTCATTTCAAAAGAGCACACCCGGCCTGTGGCCACTAAATAGTTTCAGAGTGCGGAAAATACAGCGGAAAAGTCATACATAAATTCTAAAAATAAAATTACATTCCCCAAAACTCAAGACCCTATACAAAAGTCTAGTCTGATCATGCACTAAGCTACAGTAGCACGGTCTCCACCGTATCCTCTATAAGTCTCGTCTTCAGCCAATCGTCCGTCCCTCTGCGTTGTCCACGTAGACTCCGTACGTAAAGATCAGGGGAAACTAACGACGCTTCCGTCATTAGTGTATCCGTCGGTAGGACGGGTTTGGGTAACATTTGAGGGCAAAGCCCAAAGTCCACAATATAATAGCAAGGGTCACTGACCGAAATTAACAAATAAGCACATAGCATATATCTCACAACAACACATATATTCATGGCATAATATATGACAATGATGAGGAAAATAATAATGCTCATTTGAAATTTAATGACATATATGCCTTTTCAAAACAGCAGCCAATTATTATGAAATATGTGGTAAGTACAAACAACACCTCAGCAAATCACAATCATTAAATCAGAAATTCAGATTCTGAACAGTACTCACACACATTCAATTTCCACTCATCATCATAATCCAATCGTGACCCACCAGTCAATCCCCAATGCAATATGTATATGCTCATGTATACAATTTTCTTGGAATCACCAAGGTGCAGTCGCTCATAGACCAGCACACGTGCAGTCTCTCACAGACCAGCACGATTTATATATGTCAGACTTTAACGCCCCTCAAGACCAGGGTGCAATCTCTCACAGATCAGCACCAGTGCAGTCGCTCAACAGACCAGCACGGCTTCACAAATGGAATGGACCGTCTAATACACGCGGAACCATTCTGTAGCCCGGATAGAATAGACCGTCTAATACACGCGGAACTACTCTAAACCCGGATAGAATAGACCGTCTAATACACGCGGAACTATTCTATAACCATCATGGTCACTACAATTACATGTATTAGCCTCTCACAAGCCAAATACACAGAAGTTAAATCCTCGCACGGATAGAATGGACCGTCTAATACACGCGGAACCACTCCGTAGTCCGAGTAGAATAGCACCAGAATCAGAATGATTAACATCAGAACATTAGAATCAGAATCATCAACACCAGAACATCAGAAACAGAACCAGAATGAATGATTAATATCATAACATCAGGAAATAGAACCAGAATCAGAATCATCAACACCAGAACATCAGAAAACAGAACCAGAATCAGGATCATCAACACTAGAACATCAGAAAACCGAACCAGAATCAGAATGTTTAACATCAGAACATCAGAAGCAAAACAGAATGATTCACACCAGAATCATCAGAAGCAAAACAGAATGATTCACACCAGAATCATCAGAAGCAAAACAGAATGATTCACACAAGAATCATCAGAAGCAAAACAAAATGACTCACACCAGAATCATCAGAAGCAAAACAGAATGACTCACCAGAATCACCAGAAGCAAAACATAATGACTCACACTAGAATCACCAGAAGTAAAACAGAAACACTCACACCAGAATCACCATAAGCAAAACAGAATGATTCACTCCAGAATCATCAGAAGCAAAAACAGGATGATTAACATCAGAATCATCAGAAGCAGAAACAGGATGATTAACATCAGAATCATCAAAAGTAGAAACAGAATGATTATCAGAATCATCAGAAGCAGAAACAGGATGATTATCAGAATCATCAGAAGCAGAAACAGGATGATTATCAGAATCATCAGAAGTAAAACAGAATGATTCACACAAGAATCATCAGAAGCAAAGCAGAATGATTCACACAACAATCATCAGAAGCAAAACCGAATGATTCACACAAGAATCATCATAAGCAAAACAGAATGATTCACATAAGAATCATCCGAAGCAGAAACAGGATGATTAACATCAGAATCATCAAAAGCAGAAATAGGATGATTAACATCAAAATCATCAGAAGTAGAAATAGGATGATTAATATCAGAATCATCAGAAGCAAAAACAGAATGATTATCAGAATCATCAGAAGCAAAAATTCTTCTTCTGTATTCGACTACAGGGCTCGTAGTCGAATACAAGTTTGAAAACTTAAGTAAAACAGAAATTTTACAGGTTGTAGTCGAATACACACATGTTGTATTCGAATACACCTTCGAAAACCAGTGAAAATTTCCTAAGACTTCAACCCTTTTCAAACTGTTTTCTTTTAAAACAACAACCAAACAACAAAACAGATTCAACACTTTTTTTCCAGACAATACTTCCCTCATTAAAAATCCCTATTCTTTTAAATCATCAACGTCACTAGAATCATTCACAACAGAAGCAGAATCAAAATCATTAACACCAAATCATCCAGAACAGAAACAGAATGATCACACCAGAATCAGAACATGCATCTCCAAACTACATGCAAGGCATTTTCAGCATTCTTACACAAACAACACAACATGCAAGCATATTCTAGTCTTTCTCAAACATCAGAATAATCATGTAAGCATTTCAGCTTTCACAACACATCAGAATCACATGCAGCATCACAGAGTAGCAAAACAGAATGCATTTTTGCATTTTAAAACTATTTTTCCAAAACAGTTCTATAACATGCATTTTAATCATATTTGAAATAACATGCAAAACGTTTTTCAGCTTTTCCACACAAATAAAACAGCTTTGCAGTAACAACCAGAACAACAACATCACCGATTCATTACACATCACAAAAATGCATTTTCTTCATTTTTTCAAAAATGTGATTGCAAAATAGTTTTTCTTCAAAAACAGAATGAAACAGCAAGCATTTACAGCCCTAATGCAACTAGAAAGTTGGAAGGTACCCTTACCCTTGTTGCGTGTTCTGCTATTCCTCTCGTTTCTGATTCTGCTCCCGTTTGCGCGTCCAAAACCGGTGAAACTGCAGCTTGAGTTTTGCTGCTACGAAACTGGGTTCTTTAGCTCCGTAATGGTATGGGGAATAACTTTTGTACTGGGGTTTTGGTGTTTCAGTGCTTGGATGTCCAAGTAATGGCACTTTGAAAAGTTCCCTCTTTTCTTTCTTTGTAATCGTGACTGGAAGGGGAAGGCAAAAACAGCACACAGGATGGGAGGGAAAGGTACTGTTACATGCAAAACTATTACATGCAGTATGAGCAGTGAGGAAGGAGGGATGGTGTTCTGATTTCACCATCATGCTCACTCCTATTTATAGGTTTTTGAGGTGCCACCTCACCCAAAAATATTGTTAAAATAATGCTGAATCCTTTAGCACTTAATTGTCTTGTAATTAGCCACTAATCCTCAATTAACTTGTCCGATTAATTTAATTACTCGAAATTAAATTAATTTAATCTTCATCCAATAATTTTGATTCATCTTCCAAATTAATATTTACATATATATATATATATATATTCACTCAAAACATACATATATTAAATATTTTACAAATATTCCCAAAATACCCTTAATATTAATTCCATAAATTAATATTAATTTTTAAGGGTCTTACAGTATTCGGAAGACAAGGGTACACTAATTTGAGGGTATCATCACCAACATGCTCTTCTTCCACCACAGTCACCTGGTCAGCATAAATTATTCTTGCGCTTTGAAAGGTTTGGCGGATGCCACAAATGGGAATCTTTTGTGAATGGTTTTCCAAACGAGCCATCCTGCTTTCCTTTTTTTCTTTCATTGCCTTTTCTTTATCAGCTTTGGTAAGTACATATCCCAACCCGTATGGATCATTCTTTTCTAGTATATCTAACAATTTTCCCAACTTAGCAAAAACTCCTTCTTCCAACATGGATTTGGTAGACTTCAATGATGTGGTAGACAAATTTGGTTCCTTTAAGTGAGATCCATCAGCCATGAAGACAACATTGGCGATTTCTAATGCTTGAAATGAGGTTTCTATGGCTTCCTTTGTATCTTCAATGTAGTCTGTAGAAGATAGATGGCTCACTATCATATCTTCTTCCCCATCTATTATTACCAACTTATTGTTCATTATAAACTTTAGCTTTTAATCGAGAGTGGATGCCACTGCTCCAGCAGCATGAATCCACGGTCTCCCTAAAAGACAACTGTACGCTAGTTTAATATCCATCACTTGGAAGGTTATCCAAAAGTTATAGGGTCCAATTTGAATCGGTAGGTCAATCTTGCCGACAACTTGTCTCCTGGACTCATCAAACGCTTTCACCACCATAACATTAGGCTTCATACATGCTCCATCAACAAATAGTTTCGATAGTGTCGCTTTTGGCATGACATTTAATGAAGAACCATTATCTACTAGCACTCGTGCCAGGATATGATCATGACATCTCACAGAGATATGTAGTGCTTTATTATGCCTTGTCCCTTCAGCTGGTAATTTGCCATCGCTAAAACTCAAACAATTATTAGCGGTGATATTACCGACAATTCCATCAAACTGGTCGACCGTGATATCGTGAGTAACATGAGCCTCATTTAAAACTTTCATCGGTGCCCTTCTATGTGTTTCAGAGTTTAATAACAAAGAAAGAACAGATATCTTGGAAGGGGTTTGATTTAGCTGGTCTACCACCTTATATTCTGTTTGCTTGATAAATTTGAAAACATTGTTAGCTTCTTCTTCAAGCACTGTCTTTTTGCTAGTCTCTGGCCCTTTTATAGCATGATTCATAGCTTATTTACCCTTTTCCCCACGGTCCTCCTTTTTCCTAGGTTGTTCGGGGGCGTATACTCGACCACTCTGAGTCATCCCAACAACTCCTGAAATGTTGTTGACATCAATTTCTTTAGGATCACCTATCACCTAATTGATGATTGGCCAAATGAGATGTGACTTCATAATTCCATGGTACCGCCTTGGTATTTCCATAAGGAAAAGGGGTTGGTGCCTGGACAATTATTGGATATGGACCATTTGAAGTTGCCATAAGATTTTCTTTTCTATAGAGGATTTCCAATGGTCTTGGGAAAGAACTATTATTCTCCACGCACGGCTCTATGGTCAGCACATGATCATCTTTTGAACAACCTACCTTATTATCAATTGTCTCAATCAAGTTTAACTCAGCAAAAATCATTTTCATTGGGATTTTCACATGTTCCATACTCTTAATTGTACATCGGTCTACCTCATCTTCAATGACATTGATAGAGGAATTTTCATGACCCGACAAGGGATTACCCCCACATTGGGACTGTCTTCCTTGAAGGTAAGCCATTTTGTATTAATCAATTCTTGTACTTTAGATTTTAGTGCTTGGCAATCTTCCACAGAATGTCCTACGGCTCCTGCGTGGTACTCACATTTGGCGTTTGGGTTGTACCATTTTGAGAATGGTGGTTCCATAGGTTTCATGGGTCACGGGACTACCATTGAGTTTTGGAGTAGGTGAGGCAACAATTGGTTGTATGTCATGGGAATCAGGTCAAAACGGGTTATCTTCTTTTCTCGATTAACTGGTGGTTTGTATTGATTCGGGATTGGATTTTGGTTCCATTGTTTTTGTTGGGGAAACGTGACAGGGGGTGGTTGGACCATGGGTTGTTGATAATAAGGTGGTCTTAAAGGGTGATATTGGGGGTATGAAGCTTGTGAAGTTGTAGCCACATATGGATAGGGAATGTATGGAATTTAGGGTACATCTAATTTCGTACATCTAATTCTTCATTTGCACCTCTCAAACAATCTTGTATGTCCAGTTTATTTTCCTTTTCAATTTTCAACCTCTTGTTGCTTCTCTCAATAAACTGATTCTTACAAGTGTTTTCTAATTGCAAATTCTCGTTCGCTGGGGAGACTTTTTCTAACTTCTCTTGTAGCTCTTTTTTCTATTTTCAGACTTTAACAATAATGCTTTGAGTTCTTCTATTTCTTTGTTTGTAACAAGGGTAGGTTCAGGTATCTCCTAATCACTCGACGGTGTACTGTGGAAAGGTAGCTTGATTTCTTGGACTCTTTTCTTTACCCATTGTTGATAGGGTTCCTTTGTGCCGCAACTTCTACGTCTGAGTACTCTTCCCTTTCTAATTATCACTTCCCAAGCTCGACTTATACTCCGCAATATTGGTGGGTCTACTATACCCGTATTGTGGAAAACAAAAGCTTCTAATGACTTATCATCCGGTTTCTCCAACATAAGGTAGCCAAGCTGTCTCAGAGCTATCATCAGATTGTAGTTAATACAACCTTTGGTTCCCATGAGAGGTGCAATTGGAAAGTCTTTGCATTGGCATATTACTTCTTCTACCTCTTGTTCTCTATGATACCATGAAATTATGTCCCCGGTAAGGCTAGTTATACTCTGAGCCCATTCACGGTTATTTTTAATTCCAACATGATACCCTTTCTTGAACATGTGAGACATGAACCAAGTATATAGCACTGGAACACAACACAAAGTTGTTCCCCCTTTCTTCTCATGCCGCATATGCAGAGAGTAGTATACATCAGCAAGGACCACGGGAACTGGATTTTGTTTATTTTTGTTAAAAGTCAAGAAGACATTGATGGCAGCAAAATCAACAAAATTATCAGGGTTTGGAAATAAAACAATACTATAGATAATGAGAGCCAAAACATCTATAAAAGTACCCCATTCTTTTTTAACGGCTAAATCTTGTGCCTTTTGCTCCAGATATTTTCTCGAGAAACCATAAATAGCCCATTTTTCCTCTTTTCATTTGATTGCTGATGTCTCTTAAACTTTTCAAATCAGGCTGCTTGAACTTTAAAAGTAAAGTTTTTCTTTTTTCCGATTCCATTATCTGTGACACCCTAAACCCCAAAACAACATATATCGTAATTTATACTAGATTTGTTTTTGAAACAAAATTCGCATCGCATAAAGAAAATATGTTTCCAACAAAATAATAATTTTATAACTAATTTACGATATCACGTTCCTCTAAATACACATGTAAAAAAATCAACTTTGTTCCTAAATTAAAATAGTAGAATACCAACAAACTTGACTTACCTATAATTTTTTTTAATTTAATTTCAAAAACTAACTAGTACTTATAAGATTTTTCATACCAAAAAGTCGTTTCTAATAAAAAGTAAAAGTAAAATACAATTTATAACTCTTATTCCCGGTATCACCTATTAGAGCGGAGTTTCTCCCAAACTTGAACTTCAAGACTCATTAACCTGTAATAACTACGATTTCGCAAACGCAGGGCCAAGCCAGTCGAACACAAACAACGAAGGAGGTGAGTTTCGAGATCATGCTTATAGTATAATATAAGTAAGAAGAACACGCAATTGATCATAACAGACCGTATCATTATATAAACATTCTTCAAGTAAAAAAAAACATCACATTATAAACTCAAGATCACTCAAGGGAAATCAATATGCATGAGCTTAGACTCTACTTCGCAATGTGGTACCATTCTAACTCTAAAGTACTTGGTTAGGAGGCTTGATACTATGCCACCATCCTGGTGGACGGACAATTCAAATTGGCCATGTCCTCATAGATCCCCTCAACTCAACCTGAGACACATATACGCGACAGTCGAGGTAAATGTGTGTTGTGTGGTAGCTCCCGACATTTGGAGTGCTACCTCCAAGTCACCTAAGAATTCCCCACCCAAATACCTCCAAGGTCTAACAATCTTGCCTTAAGGCTCAATAGTAGACCGCCACGATCAGGCTCAATTCAGTTATACTTTCCTGAAATCACTAGGCTTGTTAGGCCCTACCTATATTATGACAAAATAATTTTCACTTCAAATATTCTCAATATTTATTTTCTCCCCTCGTTGGCCTATGATACTTGTAAGACCCTTAAATTTTAAAATTAAATTCAGATTTAATTTTTAACTGTATTTGGGAATAATTGTAAAAGATTCAATATATGTATGTTTTGTGTAAATATATATATATATAAACATTTGTTTTGGAGGTGGAATTAAAATTATGGATAATGGATGAATTAATTTAATTTCGAGTAATTAAATTATCGGGCCGATTAATTAAGATATTTTCTGCTATTTGCGACGAAATGGATTAATTGCTGGAGGATCAGAAGATATTTTAATATAAGAGTTGGTGAGGTGGCGTAGATATTTGTGAAAAAGGAAACAATTCCTCTCTCCTCTGCTGTGTCAGTTGCTTTTAAGTGGATACTTAAGTGAGAAGATATTTCTTCTTTCCTCTGTACGACAGTTTCTGCTTTATCTTCTTCTTCTTCTTCTAATTTTCTGAGTGTTGGTGAAGAAAAACAGTTTACTCAAAAGTCATCGTTCTGGAAAATCTGAGTGTCAAATCAGAAAGTTTCGAGTACGAAAGTCATTCCTCTGATCGTTACGGAGCTAAAGAACTAATTTTTGTAACGGCGAACGCGAACGGGAGTATCGTCGGCTTTTGTCGCAGAAGCGTACGAGCTAAGGGAACGTAACTAAGGTAAGGGCACCTTCCAACTTTTTAGATTGCATTTAGGGCTGTAAATGCATGTGTGATGAATGATTATTGGTTTATGTTTGTAAAAAACATGGTGTTATGTTTTGGAAATCATTCCGTGTGTGTTGAATGATGATTCTGGTTCTGATTTTTTTTTGTTAAAAATCAGTGAGGTTATTCTGATTTGAGTGAATTTGTGTTTTGCTGGGTTTTGTTAAAACAATCTGTTGCTGATATTGGATTGAAAAATTATGATTCTAGGGTTGGGTTGGTTTTTCAAAGGAAAGGTTTTAAAAATGTGTTGAAGTTCCAGGAAATTTCACTGAATTTGAAGGTGTATTCGAATACGGCTTGAGTGTATTCGAATACAGCCTGCAAGGCTGCTGTTTTCTTCAGATTTTCGAACTTGTATTCGACTACAACCCTCTGTAGTCGAATACAGATTTTCCAATTTTGCTTCTGACTTAGCTTCTGTATTCGACTACGACCCTCTGTAGCCGAATACAGATTTACAACTGTTGCCACTGACTTCGCATCTGTATTCGACTACGACAATCTCGTATTCAAATACAGAATGCTGATTTTTCACTGTTTTAGCTTCTGTATTCGAATACAAGGGAGCTGTAGTCGAATACAGATTCGTGTTTTTCAGAAATTCAAGTTTTTAACATTGTTTTATAAATCTTAAGTGTTGGGGTACCTTGGGAAGGTTTGTGGTGATTAAAAATGGAAATTTGGTGATAGTTTGAAGTGGTGATGATGAAGTTTTTGAGAATTTACTGAAGATGTAGAAATTCTGATTTTTGTACTGTGACAGCCTCTGTATTCGAATACAAGGAGTCTGTATTCGAATACAGGATGTTGATTCTGCCTTGTTTGGCTTCTGTATTCGAATACAATGAAGCTGTATTCGAATACAGATTCGTATTTTTGCCAGAAACCTCAGTTTTAATCACAGTTTTGAATCTTAACAGTTGGGGAAAAACCTTTGTTAATAAAGAGTGGAACTTTGAGGTAATGCAAAGTGTAATGCTTGCTTGAATGGTTAATCTTTGAATGTGTTGAGATGTTTTGAAAAATGAGGAAAATGCATGAATTTTACTAAGGTTGCATACTGTTTTCAATGAAGTGAAACAATGCATACTCATGCATGGCATAGTCAGGTGGTACCCGCGATGGGCCACAGAGTAATGCGCATCCACGTGCTGATTTGTAGTGATTGCACGAGTGCTGATCTGTAGTGATTGCACTAGGTACTAATCTGTGATTGTACCTTGGTATATAAGTGTTGGTCAGATAAACGACTGCACTGGTATTGGACTGTAGTGTCTGTACCCTGAAATGCGTAGCCACGTGCTGATCTGTAGTGATTGCACGAGTGCTGATCTGTAGTGATTGCACTAGGTACTGATCTGTAGTGATTGTACCTTGGTTTATGTCAAACGTGCTGGTCTGTAGTGACTGCACGAGTGCTGGTCTGTATGCGATTGCACTGGTGCTGATCTGTATGCGATTGCACCCTGGTCATGAGGGCCGTTAAATTGTGCTGGTCTGTAAGCGACTGCACCTTGGTGATTCCAAGAATTTATGATCATGAGCATATACATATTGCATCAGAGTGTTTGACCGGAGGGTCACGTTTTGATTTTATGTTGATGGTGGAAAATTGTTGTGTGAGTAAGTATTTTTTTGAAATCTGTAATTTCGGATGAATTGATGTTTGTGCTTACATCATGATTTTCATACTTACTTGGTTGCTGTTTTGTAAAGTACAAATGACATGTATTTCAAAATTTAGCATCCTTATTTATCATCATGTACTATGAATATGTTTGATATTCTTGATATAACTGCTATGTGGAAATTGTTATTTTCGGTCGGTGACCCATTACAATTATTGTGGAATTGGGCTTTGCCCTCAGATGAGATTCAGAACCGTACCCCTGATGTTCATACTAACGTTAGGGAACGTCGTTAGTTTCCCTTGATCTTTACTCGTGGGCTATGCAAAGAGATGAGCAGCTGGGCGAAGAAAAGACTTGTGAATATTGTAATGCTACTGTAGCTTAGGGTATGATCAGAGTAGACTTATGTATAGGGTTTTGAAACTCAATGGTTGTAAATATTCATTTTGGGAATTATTGTAAAACTCTTCCGCACTCTGATAAATATTTTGATGTATCTTTATTTTAGTATATTATAAAGATCAAATTTCGATAAATATCTCATTCGATTTAATTGTGATGTTGCTGTTTTAAATTCCTTACTATTTTTGATTACGAAGTCGAATGATATTTAATTTGAATTGATTTTAATTTCCTTGAAACGGAATTCTGAAAACTCTTTTATTTATGTATTCGTTTTATAAAAAAAAATACACTCGCGCTGTGTTTTAAACTCGGGGTGTTACATTAGTGGTATCAGAGCATTTGGTTAAAGTTTTGGGTTAAAGCTCTGATTTAATTGTTGGTTTTAAGTCGTTATCTGATCATACATAGGAGCAAGTAGTTAGAGTGTCAAGTCTTGTATAGTTGTGGTGTGCTGAAGTGATGATGTTGTTGAGCTATATTTTGGAATTAAACGAGCTTAAGGATCAAATTGAAGGTCCGTTTGAGAAAGGATTTATCAGGCCAAGTGTGTCACCGTGGGGAGCTCCGGTGTTATTGGTTAAGAAAAAGGATAAGTTCACGCTTAACAAGGTAACCATTAAGAACCGTTATCCTTTACCACGCATAGATGATTTGATGGACCAATTGAGGGGAGCAGCTGTGTCTTCAAAGATCGATTTGAAGTCAGGATATCATCAGATTCGGGTAAGAGAAGGAGATATTCAAAAGACCGCTTCAGGACTCGTTACGGGCATTATGAATATCTTGTTATGCCATTTGGAGTTACGAATGCACCAGCGATTTTTATGGATTATATGAATAGGATTTTCAGTCCATTTTTAGATAAGTTCGTGGTGGTATTCATTGATGACATTTTGATTTATTCAAAGGATGAAGAAGAACACGGAGAGCATTTGCGTCAAGTTCTGGAAATTTTACGAGGGAAGCAATTGTACGCCAATCTGTCGAAGTGTGAATTCTGGTTGGAGAAAGTGAATTTCTTGGGACATGTAATAACAAAGGAAGGAATTGCTGTAGATCCGGCAAAGATTGAGACGATTCTTGCTTGGAAACAACCTCAGACCATCACTGATATAAGAAGTCTCGTCGGACTGGCAGGATACTACAAGAGATTTATTGAAGGATTTGCTAAGATTGTAGCTCCTTTGACACAACTTACCAGGAAAAATCAGCCGTTTGCATGGACAGAGAAGTGTGAAGAGAATTTTCAGTTGCTTAAGGAAAAATTGACAACCTCACCAATATTGGTTTTGCCACAACCAGAGGAACCATATGAGGTTTATTGTGATGCATCTCACCAAGGTCTGGGCTGTGTTTTGATGCAACATCAGAAAGCTGTCGCCTACGCCTCAAGACAATTGAAAGCTCACGAACGGAACTATCCGACTCATGATCTAGAACTTGCTGCTGTAGTGTTTGCATTAAAGGTCTGGAGACACTATCTTTATGGATGCACGTTCACGGTGTTCAGCGACCATAAGAGCTTGAAGTATCTGTTCGATCAGAAAGAACTGAACATGCGTCAGAGGAGATGGATGGAGACTCTTAAAGATTTTGATTTCTCATTACAGTACCATCCTGAAAAAGCCAATGTAGTGGCTGATGCATTGAGCAAAAAAAGCGTAACAGTGTCCTCAATGATGATGGCTAGACAACAAGAGTTATGGGAAGCATTTAGAGATCTACACTTGGATGTAGAGTTTGCACCGGGAATTTTAAAGTGTGGAATGATAACCATTTCAAGTGGATTACTTGAGGAGATTGCAAATCTACAAGATGACGCAATAATTCAAGAAAAGAGGAACCTAATAGTACAAGGAAATGCAGCTGAATTCAGGGTCGGAACAGATAATATCCTGAGATGTAATGGAAGGATTTGTGTACCGAAAGTTGCAGACATGAGAAGAACGATCTTGGAAGAGGCTCATAAGAGCAAATTGAGTATTCATCCTGGAGCGACCAAGATGTACCAGGACTTACTTCAGTATCCTCATCACAAGTTTATAACATCACTATTATTAATCATACATCATCATCATCACATAAACTCATCACAATGTATCCATCTTTTATTATCACATCACAAAAACTCCTTTAATCAAACATACATAAAATTCATTCGACATCCAATATCACAATAATATCAAATATGACACATTTAACGAAAATAAATCAAACATCACGATAATATCAAATACCACACATTTAACAAAATTAATTCAATCAACACTTTATAAATATTTTTATTCCAAATTTTAATCTCACAATTTCCATATTTCACATTAATCAATTTATCACTCAAAGGGCTACTGCCGTACGTAGCAAGCCCCAGATGAATCGTTGGGAAATACGTTTTTCCCGTTCATCTCACAATATATTATACTCATGAATTCAAACGTTCTCTCACCCCTTACCTTACTTAGACGCTTTCTCTAATCACAGAAAT
This sequence comes from Cicer cuneatum, assembly GCA_037974295.1. Lineage (NCBI taxonomy): Eukaryota > Viridiplantae > Streptophyta > Magnoliopsida > Fabales > Fabaceae > Cicer > Cicer cuneatum. The sequence continues at coordinate 10,847,646 of JBBPBO010000002.1, read as the reverse complement.
CAATGGAAGTTTTCAACAACAACCGTAGATCGACAACGTACAACGAGCGAATCCAAATAAACGGTGAGTTCACAAAATCGTTGAGACGTGACTGATAAATTATGTGGAGCATAAAAATCGATGTTAAATAATTAATAATAATTTTTGGAGCAAAAATAGAGTCAAAACGACGAGAAAAAAAACTACAGAAAAAGTCTCACCGACTCGTCGGAGCGCCGGAAGGGTTCGACGTCAACTTCACCGAAAAATGTAAATGAGTAGTGCTTCTTGAAGGTTTCGACGAGAGGAATCCAAAAACGATGTCAGTTTTTTGATACGACAAACGTGGTGATCGGAATCGGCCAAAAACAGCTCGCCCAAGCAAAGTAACACAGTTGTTTCTGATGAAACGGGGCTACGATCGATAAAATTGATGCTAAAAATGGATTTAGTTGCCGATTTTGTGTCGGATAGAAGTTGGGATCGGTTCAAATGGCAAGGAGTTGGTGGGATGAATTTGAGAGGAAGAGGATGTTATGCGTTTTTTATCTGCTCTGTTGCTTCCGTTCTTTTCTTATTATTTTTTTAATTATTTTTTTTTGTGGTTATTATGATTTAATTAGGTTTACTTTTTTTTTTAAAACACAATTTAATTCATAAAATATTACTACTATTTTAAAACTAATAGTATATAAAATAAAATAATAAAAATAATTGATCTTTTATAATATATTAATAATCAAAACTCTCATATTCAAATTAATCTTTAAAATTATACTTATTTTTCCAAATACTCACATTAAATTACTATCATCGTTAAAAACAAATATATAAAATAATAAAATATAATATTTGTTATTTATATTACTCATTTAGTCCAATATGTATACTCTAAAGCACCCATATAACAAAAATTAATCACGAAATTTATTAACATGTATTCTAAAATAATTTTAACATCAAATTAATTATTTAAATCATATTTCATTAATAAAATAGTTTATTAAAAATTTGGGGTATTACATTATCCACTTAACACGTGACTAAGGTTTGTATGATTCCCCAAAAATCCTGAAAATTTATGCAAAATATCATTATATTTTTATTTGTTAGAAAAGAAAAAAAATCATGAGATATGAATGAAACTATGTAGAATAATTATTGTGAATATAATTATATACACACGCGCACACACACACACACATATACATATATATAGGCTAAATAGCACTTGTGATCCCTTAACTTAATTTTAATTAACGTTTTAGTCCTTTATCTTCTTTTTTTCCCGATTTGGTCCTTTATTTTAATTTTAAGTGACAATTTGATCTTTTATGTTTTAAAATGTCAACAATGTTATCCTTTTTTTTTTACAAAAATTCAAAAAATCCATCAAAATTTTCAACCAAAATCCATAAAATTATTTATATTCTTCAATATAATACAAATTTCATCAAATTCGAAACTCAAATCTTCAAATAAACGCATATTTCCATTTTTAACAACATCAAATAAAGAATAAAATTTGATGAAATTTTTGTATGAGTTTATTTGAAGATTTTGATTGAAAATTTATGGATAATGTTGTTGATATTTTAAAACATAAAAGATCAAATTGTCACTTAAAATTAAAATAAAGGACCAAATCGAAAAGAAAAAAAAAAGATAAAGGACTAAAACGTTAATTGAAATTAAGTTAAGGGACCACGGGTTCTATTTAGCCTATATATATATAAAGTTTTGAATATATGAGTTATTTTTTATTTATATGGATGTTCTTATGATGAAAGGGACTATTGGTTTATGTAGTGAAATTCTCACAAAGGTGGCTCTATATTCTAAATGTGGTTCCTAGAGCCAATAATCCTATTTTCGAATATTGTCAACAACAACAGGTAAACTATTTGGAGTGACAATACTCTAGACAGGAACAAACTCTAGGTAAGATCTTCATGCTAACCAAACAGGATGTACATCCAGAAAGCTATCACTACGCTACTTCGAAACTGAACTTAAGTTTTGTTCAAACTCGGGTATAAGGTTCCACTCATAAGTGTGTGTAGGGTGTAGAATAAACATAATTCAATAACTCCATATTGCTAATAAAACATATATACATGTACAGAAAATAATAATAATAATAATAATAATAATAATAATAATAAATAAATATAATAAAATAAAATAATTAAATAAATGACTCACTAGCTTAAAATAATGTTATAATGACAACTAATATTTATTAAAAAATAATAAGCCCATAAAGTATTAGAAAATGAAAATCAAACAAATATAAAAAAAAAAGTAAAAATTATGTACAACTAATTATGTTAAGCTTGACTCTCTAAGGGTCCCCAGCTGTCGCGGCCTAAATTTTGAGTGTTTCTCGAATTCAATGAAGTTGCCACCAAAGTTTATTTAAAATAGAGAAAACATTGGAAAACCCTTAAAAAGAAAAAAAAGTGGTCTTTGAAACTAAATTTTGAGTTCTGGAGTCGATTATGCGTAGAGAAGGTATTAGCATCCTACGACATTCGTTAAAATACGGTTACCTATAATTCATTGTACATAATTAGTATTAACTTAAATATATTTATTTCTCTTTATTATTAAATATGAATATCAATTATTTATTTTTAATGTGATTTTGAAATAAATATGTGCTTAAAGAAAAGAGGGAAAAAAGGAAATTTTTTATTAATGTGCTTGACAAGAGTGTGATCTTCCTCCTACGTATCTCCCGGTGCGATGGAGAAATCAAAGCTACGTAGTTCTTGGTTAGCAAATGTGGATGTGTTGATTGCTTTTAAAGAAAATGTGTTTTGTTGTTGATAAAAAAATGTTTTAACATAAAAAAAATTTGTTTGATTTGAATAATTAAAAAAAAATGAGTTTTAGGACTATCAAGTTGCACAACTCGTGTCTCTAAAAAAATAATCCAACTAATTAATCCGTTTGAAAATATTTTTATTATTTTCGGTTTTAAAATTGAGTCTTAAAACCAACAAGTAGTATAACTTGTGTCTTAACAACTCAAAGATTAAAAAGATGTCAGGTTGTATAATTCGTATTCTACTGCTAATGGATTAAAGGATGTCATTTTTACTTAACATTTAATAATGATTTTTATTTATTAATTCATTTATGTATTTTAATTTATTAGTTTATCTGTGAAGATGATATTTAAAAAAAATAATCCAACTAATTAATTTTTAATGCAATACTTGTTTGTGTTTTTTATAGAATTTGATATTTAGTTATAAATCAACAACAGTTTTTTTTTTTTTTTGAAAAAAATCGGAATAGGCTGAGTCCAACTTGGCTTAAAAAAAAAAGAAAAGAGTTAAAACAAACTGAAACCCTAGGTCTTGGGTTAACAACGGCTGCCTAAAAAAAGCAAAGGGAGAGGCTGCGAGAGAGAGAAGGAAGAGGCCGAGAGAGAAGAGGCCAAGTGAAGGAGAAAGAAGAGGCCGAGAGAGACGAAGAAAGGAGAGGCCGAGAAAGAAGAGGAGGTCGAAGCGGAGAGTGATGGAAGACAGCGGCGGTGACGATGATATCGTTGAAGGATTGATTTTTTTTTTTTTACTTTTCATTCACAAGGTTATTTTATCAAAACTTTATTAAAAAGTAATTATAATGCAAAGAGGAATAAAAAAATACCTTAAATCGCCTTGCTGTTTGTTTTTCCTTATTAATTACTACTCTGCGTGCTTTCTCTCGTTCTTTTTTTTTAAATTTTTGATAGTAATCAGATTTCTTTGTTCTTTGTTAATGGATTTTTTTCTCAATTTATAGAGTAAAGTGACGAATCTTTGTGTCTATAAGATAATAGTTAGTTTCAGTCTTTATATTGTTTTTGCAACAAAAACAAGCAAACTTTGCTAAGTATAGAAACATGTAACTCATTTTTCTAATTGAGTATAAAAGTAGTGAAGAAAATAAATTTTCAAGACAAAAAAAAAGTAAGCTGAAAAAAAAAATAGGAGGGGCAGTAGAGTTCAATTTTCATTTTCTATTTTAGAGAAAATGTAACTCATCTTTTTGTTTGAGTGTAGAATTTGTGAAAATAATAACCTTTTTAAGACAAAGCAAAGAAAATGAAATGAGGGAATGAGCTATAAAGCTGTAAAGCACAATCTTTATCTATATGTTTTTGGTTTATAAAATATTTATTAAATCAAACAAAAAGAAAGACATTTATACCTCTTTTTTTATTTTTTATCATATTTTTTGTTTATTCAATTGATTAATTTCTTAATGCTGATAAGAACATGTCTTTGTCATTGATTAGCCATTATATTTTAATCAATGAGTAAACAAGAAATGACAATATTAACTTATTAATTAATTATATAGGTGTTGAATAGAAAACAAGAAAAGTGAGCAAAACAGGGTTCAAAGAGGTTCAAAAAAGCTGTATGAGCCAGTAAGGATAATGCTACATCACGTGGTTCAAAATGCTGAGTTTATCGAGTGGTTTAAAATGCTGAGTTTGATATTAAGAAAGAAGTTGTCTGGGCCAGTAAGGAGAATGCTACATCGGGTGGTTCTCATAAACTAGACTTGTGTGTGTCCCCAGGGATTTTGTTAGTTTTAGCATTTTTCTTTCAAGATGTGGTAAATTATTTTTCTTTGTTAATTTGAATTGATTGAAGTTGAATTTTGTATTTTGATTCTGATTACTTTATTATGTATTTTTGGATTATTCTTAACTGGATAAAATTGAGGTGCTACAAATGAAATGTGTTTATTATTCCATACTGACTGTAGTACCTCAATTTTGTCCCCCTAATAAAAAAAGAAAAAAAAAAGGATTTTATCCTCTGATTTCTGCTTCTGATGGTATCCTTTGATTTATGTGTCTGATGATATCCTCTGATGGTATCCTCTGATTTCTGATTCTGATGATATCCTCTGATGATATCCTCTTATTTCTGCCTCTGATGGTATCCTCTGATGGTATCCTTTGATTTCTGCTTCTGATGATATCTTCTGATGGTTTCCTCTGATGGTATCTGATTTTTGCTTCTAATTTTTGCCTCTGATGGTATCCTCTGATTTTTGCTTCCGGTTTTTGCCTCCGATTTTTGCCTCTAATGGTATCCTCCGATTATTTCTTCTGATTTTTGTCTCCGATGTTATCCTTCGATTTTTGCTTCTAATTTCTGCCTCTGATGGTATCCTCTGATTTTTGCTTCCATTTTTGCCTCTGATTTTTTGCCTCAGATGGTATCATCTGGTTCTAGTTATGGTTATCTTTGTTTTTTTTTATCTTTTTGTTTTAGGGTAGCAATAATCTTCCATCTTTTCAGCTTCCATGCCTTTCACTTTTACAACAGTACACACCACCTTTCTAACTCTTTTTAGCCTCTTTTTCTTAAACAAGTTGCATTTTTTTCTTGTGTACATGCTATCTTTTTAATCCTCTTTTAACCCTTTTTACTTTTTCTTTTTTTTTCTTTCAAAAATGGCTATAACTTTTACCCAGTATACAAGCAATTAAAAAGTGCATTATCTTTTTTCCAAACATAGCTTAACAAAACCAATTTTTCTGCAAAAACAATCAATAATCCAGAGCTCAATTCTATCCAATGGATACCAAGACTAACCACTCTTGTCTATAAATTGAGAACAAAAATTAAATCAAGGGGGCCAGTTTTTGAAAGTTTTCAGTTTTCATTTTTTAAGACAAAAAGAAGAATACAACAATTCAAGACAAAAACAAAATGCAATCAAAGAGTATAACAAATATTCAACTTGTGTGGTAACTGTTTCTAAAACTATTATTTATAACAATTTTATAGTTTTGATTAATGGTATACCTTTAATTTGGATTTTGTTTTATCATAAATAAGCATTTTAATTTCGTTAAAAGTCTTATAAAATTAAGACACAAGTTGTACCACTTGGTGGCTTTAAAACTCAATTTTAAAACCGAAAATAATAAAAAAATATTTTTTAAACGGGTTAACTGGATGAGACATCATTTTACTCCTTGAGTTGTTGAGACACGAGTTGTGCAACTTGATAATCTTAAAACTCGTTTTTTTTCAAAAATTATTCAAATCAAACAAACCTTTTTTCTGTCAAAACATTTTTCTTATATCAACAATCAACACAATTTTTTTAAAAGCAATCAACACATTTGCATTTTCTACTCAAGAACTACATAGCTTTGATTTCAATCGCACTAGGAGATACATAGGAGCAAGATCACACTCTTGTCAAGCACATTAATAATTTTTTTTTCTTTCTTTCTTAAGCATATATTTATTTCAAAATCACATTAAAATATAATTGATACTCATATGTAATATAAGGAGAAATAAATATATTTAAGTTAATATTAATTTTGCACAATTAATTATAGGTAACCGTATTTTAACGGATGTCGTAGGGTGCTAATATCTTCCCTACGCATAATCTACTCTCGAACTCAAAATTTGGTTTCAAAGACCATTTTTTTTCTTTTTAAGGGTTTCCCAATGTTTTCCCTATTTTAAATAAACTTTGGTGGCGACTCTATTGAATTCGAGAAACACTCAAAATTTAGGCCGCGACATTGACAATATTACTTATTTAAGGATTTTATTTTTGAAATAGGATGGTGAATTGTCATAGTGGTCAAATCTACAGTTTTCCCTATGTTTTGAGGTGATATATATATACTAATTATTAGTAATTTAATTATTACTCGTTGAAATTTTTTGGCATTTGACTACATTTACATGTTTTCGGTAATTTATCAATCTTCTTCTGATGTATTTTATTATTTTATAATTGATAACATAGAATATACGACGTTGTCATGCTACTTTAATGACTTAGTTGGCCTAAAAACAATGATGTTTTCCTCTATTTTAGTTTAGTTCTATATCTTGACATTTTCAGAATTTGGAGTTGGTCATGTCCTGATACCCTTTAATTGTGTGATGTTGTGTGTGTTTGTTTGGTTATGTGGTTGTCAAACGTGTTACAGGCTTTACATTGGTGTGATGATAAGAAAAGAAGAGATGAGAAGTTATAAAGCACTAATCCAACATAATTTAAGGAATAGAAGTTTCTTGAACCTTGAAAGATGGTGTATGCTGATTTTTGGTGATGTTCTTATCACTATCAAGCACTATGCCAAAAATAGCCTTTTATAGCGCACATTTTAAAGTGCTTAATAACTAAAAGCACTGTTGTATAATATTTTATAAATAACGGAGGATACAACAGCGCTTTCATGACAAGCGCTTTAGAAAAAGCACTGTTGTAGGGTCATGAAGGGTTTAGGATTTACAGAAAAGCGCTGTTGTAGGGTCACAACGATTTCACATAATGAAAAGCGCTGCTTTACAGCGCTTCACTTAAAAGCGTTGTAAAATATAGCGTTCTCATATAAAGTTAAGAGCACTACATTTACAGCGCTTTCTATAACAGCGCTATAAAGGTTTTAAAATTTAAATTATAGCGCTCACACACTATATTACGAAATATATTTACAGCGCTTATGGATAAAAGCGCTGTAAAATATAGCACCCACACACTATATTTACAGCGCTTTTTTAGAATGCGTTGTAAATGTTGTAGATGTTTTCAATTTTAATTTTTAAAAGCCTTTTACAGCGCTTATGGACATAAGCGCTGTAAAATTACAAGCAGTTATAAATAAATAAATAAATAAATAAATAAATAAAAACAAATTTAATACGTTTTATCCCTTCGAATCCTATTACGAACTTTCCTCTCCTCTACTTTGCGCTCATTTTTACTGCCTGATTGTTTTCTCAAGTACTGTATTAATTTATTAATTTGTTATTGTCTCTAAAACTGATAAATCGTTACCTGATAAACCATTCATATAAAACTTTAGATGATAAATCTGTTCTGTTTTGAAATTTGTTCGATCTGTTCTATTTTGAAATCATACTTGTCTGCATGACCTTGGACCTTGGTTTCCATTTTCCAATATTAGTCTATATATACTATAGATTTGTATGATATGATTGATTGATAAATTTGTGTAACACTGCATTCATAAATTCATGCATGATAAATCATATAAAATATGTTCAATCTGTTATGTTATGTTTTGATAAATTTGTTATGTATTGATTTGTTCATAATGCATTCATATAAGGTCATATAATTAAAATGGACCGGAAATGGTTGTCTGCCAATTGATTGTCAAAAGAGTATGAAAATGGAGTGAAGGAGTTTGTTGAATTTGCAGTGAAGAATGCAAAAGACTCAAATCGAATCACTTGTCCTTGTTTAAAATGTTGTTTTGGAAAACACGTTAGAGCAGATGAATTGGAAGGACATTTAGTATGGCATGGAATCGATAAAAGCTATACATATTGGATAAAACATGGTGAGAAAAAAAAAGGGAACACTTATTTTGACAGTGATGCGACATATGATTCAAATGATTATTTCGACACAAATACATATGAGCAGGACCGAGTTGAAGATAATGCAAAAGCAGTTGAAGAAAATCTTCAGGATTGTCCTAAAATGTTTGAGAGTTTGTTGAGTGATGCAAAGAAACCATTATATAATGGCTGTACTAAATTCATAAGACTTTCGGCGATATTATAGTTGTACAACTTAAAAGCGAGAAATGGATGGTCTGATAAAAGCTTCACAGAATTATTAACACTCCTAAAAGATATGTTGCCAGATGATAATGAAACCTATGAGGCTAAACGAATTTTATGCTCTATTGGCATGAGTTACGAAAGGATTCATGCGTGTCCTAACGATTGCATTTTATTTCGAAAAGAATATGAATTACTAAAGGCGTGTTCGAAATGCAATGTCTCTCGATATAAGAAGAAAGAATCTACTCCAGCAAAAGTCGTGTGGTATTTTCCTATAATACCAAGATTTAGGCGAATCTATCGCAGTGAAGAAGATTCAAAACACCTTACATGGCATGCAGATGAAAGAATTAGAGATGGAAAGTTACGACACCCTGCAAATTCTCCACAATGGGCAAAAATTGATCACGAATATCCTGATTTCGGCAGAGAGTCAAGAAATCTACGACTTGCACTTTCTACTAATGGAATGAATCCACATGGTCTTCAAAGCATATCACAGAGCACGTGGCCTGTGATTTTGTTGATTTATAACCTACCTCCATGCTTATGTATGAAGCGCATGTTTATGACGTTGTCTCTGTTAATTTCTAGACCCAAACAACCGGGGAATGATATCAACGTTTACTTGGCTCCTTTAATTGAAGATTTAAAAAGTTGTGGGAGTCAGGTGTGGAAGTTTATGGTGTGTATAAGAAAGAATGTTTCAATTTGAGGGCTATGTTGTTCAGCACAATTAATGATTTTCCAGCATAAGGTAATTTATCAGGGTATAACATTAAAGGTCAGTGTGCCTGTCCTATATGTGAAGAGAGTACAGATTGGATGCGGTTGAAACATTGTAAGAAGAACTTCTTTCTTGGACATTGTAGATTTTTACCTTTTAGTCATCATTATCGTGGGTGGATAAATCCATTCAATGGAAAATCAGAGGAAGGTACTGCTCCAAAAGCACCGACTGGATATCAAATATTGGACAATGTACAAGGTTTGACCAATAAATTTGGCAAACCATTTGGTGGGGGAGCTTGTCAAAACTGGGTGGAAGAAAAAGTCAATTTTCTTTGAATTGTCATATTGGAAGTCATTGTATATAAGACATTTTCTCGATGTGATGCATATCGAAAAAAATGTCTTTGATAGTGTTATTGGTACGTTACTCAGTGTTCTGGGAAAGTCTAAGGATGGCATCAATGCAAGATTGGATTTGGTCGATATGGGAATAAGAAATGAATTGGGTCTCGTAAAGAAAGGAAATCACACATATCTACCTCCAGCCGCTCATATTCTATCTAGAAAGGAAAAAATTGTTTTGTGTAAATTTCTACACGAAGTTAAAGTTCCAGAAGGATACAATTCAAACATAAAAAATTTAGTTTGTATCAAAGACCTCAAGTTAAAAGGTTTGAAGACTCATGATTGTCATGTTCTAATGGAGCATTTGCTACCAATAGGTATACGTTCCATTTTACCTGAAAAATTTCGACGAGCCATAACTAAATTATTTTTCTTCTTCAGTGAAATTTGTAGTAAAGTGATCGATCCTCAGAAATTACCGACATTGCAGATGAAAATTGTTGTTACTTTGTGTGAGCTTGAAATGTATTTCCCACCCTCGTTTTTTGATATAATGGTTCACCTTACTGTTCATCTTGTTAAGGAGACACAACTTTGTGGGCCAGCTTACATGAGATGGATGTATCTGATAGAATGATATATGAAAATATTAAAAGGGTACGTAAAAAGTAGAAGTCGACAAGAAGGATGTATTGCTGAACGGTACATTGTCGAAGAAGCTGCTGAATTTTGTACTGAATATCTATCCAATGTTGAATCCATAGGACTTCCTATGTCTCTTCATTCGGGAAGAATAACAGGAGAAGGGATAATTGGAAAGAGAGTAATGACTATATCAAGAACAGAATGGGAGCAGGCACAATTGTATGTTCTGCACAATGATGATGAGGTTCAATAGTATGTTACAATACACATGGATCAATTATTTAGTTTGAACATGAACAGGAATAAAAATTGGATAACACGAGAGCACAATCGAAGTTTTATCCCTTGGCTAAAAAATCACATTATCTCAAAGTTTGATATAGACCCCGCTTCAATTTCAGAGAGATTGAGGTGGCTAGCAAATGGCCGAGTTTGCATGTCTTTTCTTACACCGGTTATGTAATTAACGACTTTATATTTTATACCACAAAACAAGATGAGCAAACCACTATGCAAAATAGCGGAGTCACTCTAGTAGCTGAAGCGATGCATATCTCAAGTGCAAAAGACAAAAACCCAATATTTGCAAATCTATCATATTTTGGGGTTATCGAGCACATATGGGAGTTGGATTACACAATGTTTAGTGTTCCCATCTTTGGTTGCAAGTGGGTCGATAATAATAATGGCGTTCGGATTGATGAGTCAGGGTTCTTGCTTGTCGATTTTAGGAGGGTGGGATACAAAGATGAACCTTTTATTTTAGCGTCGCAAGCTCAACAACTATTTTATGTCACTAATCCTGCTGATGATAAATGGTATGTTGTCTTATCGACCAATAAAATAAGTGATGATAACAACAACGTTGAAGATGTTGGTAATGATATTTTCTTTGCGACATCACAACCATGTGAAATTGATTCAACTGATGATGGTTTATATCTTAGAGATGATCATGATGAGGGAATTTGGATTAATCCATCGTTTATCGTTAATGGACAAACAAATGTGAATCCCACCAGGAAAAGAAGAAGGGCATCTTAAGTGTGTTTATATATTTTATATAAGTCATGTAATTATCTGTACTCATTGTGTAAACTTTCATGTAATAACTTGACCTGCCAGAACTGATCAGTATTTGATTTTATGATTATATAATTCATCATATAAATTTTTTAATTATATTATTTAATTATTTTAGAGATGACAATTTGATAAATTTTTTAACTATAATCTAAACTCATCATATAAGTTGATATGAACAATATTTGGATATTATATCACAAGTACTATAAAATGCAAAATAAAATACAAGTACAATTAAAATAAAATACAAGTACATTTACATTTACATTTACAGCGCTCTTGCCCACAAGCGTTGTAAATAATTTCAAATAAAAATTACAAATACAAGAGAAAAAACAGTTACAGTGCCAGAGGATGCATCCAGAGGATACACCTCCATATGATACCAGAGGATACACCTCCAGATGATACCAGAGGATACCATAGGATGTCACCAGAGGATACACTAGAGGATACCATAGGATGTCACCAGAGGATACACCTCCAGAGGGTATCAGAGGAAAAATAACATCATCAAAGGATATGACATTAGTCCAGACTTGGTCCAGATTATAATATCAAATGTAAATGGTTTCAAAAAAATAAATTACAAGTACAAAACATTTACAGCGCTTATGGGAAAAAAGGCTGTAAATGACAAAATAAAATACAAGTACAAAACATTTACAGCGCTTATGGATAAAAAGCGATGTAAATGACAAAATAAAATACAAGTGCAGAACATTTACAATGCTTATGCGTAAAAAGCGTTGTAACATGCTCATATAGCGCCTTTTATATAGTGTGAATATAAGCGCTGTAAAATACTATTTAAGGCGCTTTTTATATAATCTTTTAAAGCGCTCTTTGTAAAAAGCGCTGTAAAAGGTTTTTTTATTATATTATGTAAAGTGATAATATAAGAAACCGCTTCTTCATTTTCTTCTTCATTACATATATTCTCATATCCCTTACAAACTTGGCAGTGTGAAACCCTTACCATTATGTACTCTCTATACGAACCATTCTCCATATACGAACCCTTCTCCCTAGTGCGAACCCTTCTCTCTGTCCATATTCATTACGTACGTACTATCTGTTTTCATCATTCTCCATTTTCACTAAGATCTATCCATTCGACCATAAAGGTTTTTAAGGCGCTTTTTGTTCAGTTTTTTAAAGCGCTCTGTGGAACCCTAGTGATATCTTCTCGTTGCACAAGAGATTTCTATTTGTATGACTGCGACGTCATAACCCTAAACTATAGGTATTTTTATTCATATCTCGTTGTCACTAAACTTATAGTGCATGTTATATTTATTCAATCTATTGTTGTCACTAAACTGCATGTTGAACTTATACTCGTGTTAAACTTATATTGTGTGAAATGTGTAGATAAATGGATTCCAACAACGATTTAGGTCGTCAAAATGAGGAAGTTGTAAACACTGAAGTTGAAAACAATGAAACTGTCAACGCTAAAGGCTATGAAGGCGAAGTGAAGCCTGGGGCAACTATAATGCAAAAAGTCATTATAGCAAGAAGTACTGGAATAAAATTTGAGGTATATTAGGTTTTTCTTTGTTTATATTTTTTTTTTGTTTTTTTTTAAAGCAATCACTTACACTATAGCTATGGGTTTATTAAGTGGGATGGAATGAAAGTGGCCAGCCGATTGACCCCAACAGTTCAATGATGGTAAGCTACATCGGTGCTGTTGTCCGCCAAAATATCCCAATAACAATCGATGACTAGAGAGACAAAGCATTGAAGGATGCTAAAGACATACTGTGGAGTGATGTATAGGTAATTAAATTTTTTACTCCACTTTTTTGTTACTTAATTATAATTATTTTCCATTGAAATACTTTTATTCAAACTCTTTATTTATTTGGTTTTCAGAGCGCTTTTAACATTGATGATATGCGTAAGAATTACGTACTTAGAGTTGCGGGTAAAATTCACAGAGGATTTAGATCCCATCTGTCGAATTGTTACCTGAGAGACAAGCAAGGAAATATGAATGTTGAAGCTCCAAACATTTACAAACACTATATAACACATGAAGAGTGGAGCTTTTTTGTTGCTAAACGCTCAGACCCCGCATTTGTGGTAATATTTATTTTATTGGTATATGTGTTTTATTCATATTCATATCTTATATTTTTTACACGATCGTTATTTTTTTTATTTATATATAGAATATAAGTACAGCAAATCGGGAGAGAGCAAAAAACCCAGTGCATCCATACAAAAGATCGCATATGGGGTATGCGCGTTTAGAGCAAAAAATTGTAAGTAAACATCACTTTTATACATTGTGTTAGCTAGATTATAAACTATAGTTTATAATTAATATTTTGTTTATGTCTTAATGAACAGCTGCAAGAGACGAAATCCGATTAACCATTGGGTCGTCATATCTTGTGGAAGGAGGCTCGCGTAAATAGGGATGGAATAGTGGACAACGAAAATGTTCAACAAGTTGTCCTACAATGTGTAAGTGTATATCACTTTAATATTTTTTAATATTGTCTTTTAAAAATGATATTGAACTTATCTTTTTAATACTGCATGTATTTTAGGAAAACTTGGAACAAAGTCTTGAAAATCAAGATGAAAATAAAGAAGTCAGGGACATTCTCGGCAAGGTATTCAATGTTCTTGAATATTCTGGCCGTGTGAGGGGTAAGGGATTTGGCGTGACTCCCAAAAGTTATTTTTCACATGAGAAGCGCACAAATCCTCGAATGATCAAGTATTAGAAGCGTTGAAAACCCTTTCGAAGCAAGTTGCGTACTTGGTTAATAAAGATAAGGAACGTGAAATGCAAATAAGTGAAGATGGAAGTTGCAACATTAGTCGTAAAAGTCTACCGAAGGGTTAATTAATTACTTAACGAAATAAGAAATTCATTCAACCTAATTGTTTCACATACTTATGTATTAACTGTTGATTTAATTTAGGGGGTTTCACGTTGCTGCCTATACTTGTCTTCCCCTACCCGCATGGTTGGGAAAGGAACATTGTACAATACTTTGAGAGAAGTATTGCACACCAAAGATGTCCCTGCCGGCCATGTTAAAGTTTCACCAGTGGTGGCTTTAGAACCACTTGCACTGTTGCCTATCCCCGACAACGACGGAGATATGAAACTTTTCGGAGACGCAATAGGTAGCTATGTGGCATTGCCGAAACATCTTGTTGGCACTGATCGGGAGGTATGTTTTAATTTCTATGTATGCTTAGTTGTATGATTATGATTGATTATATGTAATTGCTTATTTTTCCGCTTTTATATTTCACATTTATTTAGATTTTTGCTAAACCTTGCAGCGAGTCTGTCACTTCACCAGAAAAGGCACCAGAAAAGCTTTGACATATACATCAATTCATGTATACGAAATGATTAGCTTACTATAATAACTGACAAACTGATCAACCTCATTTTTTTTAGATTCAAACAAAAAATAAACCCGCTGCACCGCAGGTGCAGGTCTGTGGTAAATATAAACCTTCCAAAATCCAAAAACTAGATCGAGGAAAACCAGTTGCTCTTCCTAAAATAAGTCAACCACGCCTTGCTCGGTTTGGTGAGTGTCTTGACAAAGCAACAAAGATGAATATGAAGAGCAACGGTGATACACGTGTGCTAAACATGGAAAAAAGTATATTCAGAGAAGAGTATTTAGAACTACTTGGCAACGAGCAAATATACGAACTTCTCGATCATAAAGAGCTGAGTGCTACTGTAATCAGCATATACATCAGGTAATATAAATACTTTATTTAAGATATAAAATATTACCTTTTAATTGCATCACTGCCACATTAATTTATTGATATTATAATCTAATTTTATATTTGAAGGTTTTTGTACGAGAAGTTGGTATGCGAGCGGAAATTGTCAAGTAGATTTTCATTCTTATCTCCGCATAAACTATCAATGTTTAAACTCGATCTAGATAATGTAAATAAATATGTAGTTGATAGGTTTATAGAAAATAAAGAGAAGGACAAGATGTTTCTGGCACCATACAACTCAGGGTACGTAATTAGATACTTTATCTATATATTTTTTAATTTATGATATTATGAGTTGTGTAAACAAATTTGCCAACCAAATTTGTGTTGTTGTAGGCAACATTGGGTGTTGTTTGCCATAAATGCGACTTCTGAAATTGTATATTATTTAGACCAATTGCATGATCATTTCAACAATCACCCTGATATAAAGAACGTCTTCGACACGTAAGTAATATTCATTTATTTCTTACATATATAAATAATGTGTTTGGTCATTGAATAATAATCACATTTATTTGATAGTGCTCTACAAGTTTTCCGCGCTCAAAGGGGTGTTTCAGTGTCGAAGAATAAGTCAAATAACATCACATGGCTTCCAGTAAAGGTTATAGAACTTAATTATATGCCTTTAAATTTTCATTTACAATATCAATGCATAAATATTTATTGGCGTACATGTTTTATTTTATAGTGTCCGCGTCAAACTAACAACATAGAATGCAGATACTATATAATGAGGTTCATGAAGGAGATTGTTGAACTGAATCAACATATAATTCCAGAAAACGGTACGTTATTTTCATTGTATTTTGATTTTCATATATAAACTATATATATGTATATATATTTGATTCTAACTTATTTTGCTTCAGTATTTTGACAACTTCAACCCAACTTACTATGAAAATAATCTCAAAGAACTGAAAGAAGAATGGTGTCAGTTTGTCCTCGAAATGAACATTATATAATTTGTAATTAACTTGTTGATATATTGTCATGATGTAATTTGTTCTGTCAATATGTAATTCATACTGTGAATATATTGCTACTGTCATGATGTAATTTGTTCTGAGAATATGTAATTCATACTGTGAATATTAAATGTAATTTGTTCTGATAATATATGTAATTCATACTGTAATTTATTGTAATTTGTTGTTGTGAAACACTTGTAATTGATATTGTTGAATGTCAATATGAATTTGTTGCTGTGATGTGAATTTTAATGTTGAAAAGAAAAATCTGAATGTGATATTTGATGTTCATAATATATAATAAAAAATACAGCGCTTCTTTAAAAAATGCAATAAAAAATTCATTTACAGAGCTTTTTAAAAAACACTTTTTAAAAAATGCCATAAAACGTTTTACACCGCTTTTTCTGAAAAAGCGTTGTAAATCCAAAATAAAAAGCGTTTAAATATGGACCTATTACAGCGCTTGTTTGAAAAAGCGCTGTAAATCCAATATAAGAAGTGTTTACATATGTACCTATTACAGCGCTTGTTTGAAAAAGCGCTGTAAATCCAATATAAGAAGCGCGCTTTTTATATGGACCTATTACAGCGCTTGTTTGAAAAAGCGCTGTAAATCCAATATAAGAAGCGCACTTCTTATAGTGACCTATTACAGCGCTTGTTTTAAAGAGTGCTGTAAATCCAATATAAGAAGCGCTTCTTATATTGACCTATTACAGCGCTTTTTTTAAAAAGCGCTGTAAATCCAATATAAGAAGCGCGCTTCTTGAATTGTATTTACAGCGCTTGTTTATAGCGGTTTTTTGTATTTTCATTAGCGCTGTTGTACCCTTTTACAGCACTAGATATTAGGACGCTTAAAAGCGCTGTAAAATGGCTTAAAAAAAGCGCTGTAAAAGGAAATTTTTGGCGCAGTGAAGGCATAGATTGACCGATATTATTATGTTCTATTGTAAGTGTCGCGGCCTAAATTTCGAGTGTTTCTCGAAATTCAATGGAGTCGCCACCAAAGTTTATTTAAGATAGGGAAAACATCAGGAAACCCTTAAATAGAAAAATGGTCTTTAAAACCAAATTTTGAGTTCGGGAGTCGATTATGCGTAGGGAAGGTATTAGCACCCTACGACATCCGTTAAAGTACGGTTACCTATAATTAATTGTGCAAAATTAATATTAACTTAAATATATTTATTTCACTTTACTATTAAATATGAATATCAATTATTTATTTTTAATATGATTTTGAAATAAATATGCGCTTAAAAAAAACGAGGGTAAAAAGAATTTTTTTTATGAATGTGTTTGACAAGATTGATCTTGCTCCTACGTATCTCCCGGTGCAATGGAGAAATCAAATCTACGTAGTTCATGGATAGAAAATGCGGATGTGTTGATTACTTTTAAAGAAAAAAGTGTTTTGTTATAAAAAAAAAGTTTTGGCAAAAGAAAATGAGTTTGTTTGACTTGAATAATTATTTTGAAATACAAGTTTTAAGACTATCAAGTTGTACAACTCGTGTCTCAAAATCTTAAAGAGTAAAAAAATGTCTCATCTAGTTAACCTTTATAAGAGTATTTTAATATTTTTATTTGTGAAGATGAGCTGTAGAAATACCAAGTTGTTACAACTTGCGTCCTAACAACTCAAATGTTAACAAATGTCGCATTTAATTAACCTTCAATATTTGATTATAATTTTATATTTGTTTTTTTCTTAAGAATAAAAAAAATGGATGCTAAATATTAAATAAATTTAGATTATTCTACGAAATAAAATCACAAAAACAAAATAGCAGCAAAAGAGATATATGGACTTGTAACTAGATTTGTTAAATAAACAAAAATACATTTTAATTATAGAACCAAAAATACTACCTATAAGTGTGAGTTTCTTTCAAAACATTTTTTAATTAAATAAGTGATAGAAACAAAACTCATTTTAATATTAAATAGCACAACCCAAAGCAAAAAAAAATCATTAACACTACCCATGACGAAATAAATTATGTTTATTTCTATTTAATTACATCCATAATTATTTATATTAAATGTAATAAATATAATAAAATATTTTGTAATTAAATAGAATAAATGTAATGAGAATAGTATGATATTTATTGGCAAGCTATTAGGATGTAGATATTGCAGGCAGGAAAACAAGCCATCGATCACATCCATATAGGAACTGGCTGTAGCAAGCAAAGCATGTCAGGAAGGAAAAAGCAAAGCAGCAAAGCACCCTGACATTTCAGAACATAAATTTTAAACTTTACAAATACAATAAAAAAGTAAGATCTCCACCAAAACACCACTCATAAATATGGACAACACAAAATTTCATCCTTCAAACTTTAGTTTAAAATTTTAGTTTTCAATCTAATAATATAGAGTTTGAAAAACATAGCATATATAAAGAGAATGAGAAAATATATGTCTTTTCAGATACCGGTGAAGATAGAGAGACAGTGGTGCACGGTGGTGTACGGCTGAACAAGAATGTGTAACGTCTTATCTATTTTATTTTTATTTAATTTTCGGTAGTTGTTGTTAAAATGGGTTAGAATATGTTATGGTTATGGGTTGATTTGAAAAAATTTGATGGCTGATTTTATTGAATTTATGAAGAAAAAAAACTCTTTTTTTCTTCTTTATTTTTCTTTACTTAACCAGATTTATAGTTACCCAGATTTTTTTTCTTCTCTTATGATTTTTTTTGAGGACGAAACTAATTTAAGGGGGGTAGTAATGTAAGACCCTTAAATTTAAAATTAAAATTATGGATGTAATATTAAGTGTATTTTGGGGATATTTGTAAAATATTTAATATATGTATGTTTTGAGTAAATATATATAAATATTTATTTTGGAAGATGAATTAAGATTATTGGATGAAGAGTAAATTAATTTAATTACGAGTAGTTAAATTATCGGGCAGTTAATTAAGGGATTATCGGCTAATTGCGACGAGACTGGTTAAGTGTTGAGGATTAGACAAGTGTCGGGTGAGGTGGCACCCACACAAGCCTATATATAGGAGTGAGAAGGAAGGGCAAAGTCAGAAACCCATTCCTCCTCCCTTACTGCATGTAACAGTACTCACCTTCTCTCTTCCCTTCCCATTCTGATTTCTGTTCACGTTCAAAAACAAAAAGGGAGTTTCTCAAAAGCGATATTAATTGGAAATCCAGGCACCAAACCAGAAAACCCCCGTACAAAAGTTGTTCCCCTCGTCATTCCGGAGCTAGAGAACCCGTTTTCGTAGCAGCAAACGCAAGCGGGAGTTTTACCGATTTTTGACGCAGAAACGTGAGCAGTAGCAGAAACGCAACAAGGGTAAGGGCACTTTCCAGTTTCTAGTTGCATTAGGGCTGTAAATGCATAACAGCCCTTGGAAGATGGACAGACTGAGAGAACAAACCAGTCCTTGGAAGATCTATTAAGAGCATGTGTGTTGGATGACAGAGGAAACTGGGATGAGGTGTTGCCATTGATTGAGTTTACTTACAACAACAGTTTTTACGCAAGTATTGGAATGGCACCCTGTGAGGCTTTATATGGACGCAAGTGTTAGACGCCTTTATGCTGGTATAAGGACGGAGAGAGTATGATTGTTGGACCTGAGATGGTGGAACAGACCACAGAGAAAATCAAGAGGATACAAGAGAAAATGAAGATTTCACAACATCTTCAGAAGAGTTATGCGGACAAGCGTCGCAGACCTTTAGAATTCGAGCAGGGTGATCATGTATTTCTAAGGGTCACGCCTACAACTGGTGTTGGCAGAGCTATTAAGTCAAGAAAGTTGACTCCAAAATTCATTGGACCATACCAGATTACTACACGAATTGGACCATTGGCTTATCGGATTGCTTTACCTCATATACTGTCCAATATTCATGACGTATTTCATGTGTCGCAGTTAAGGAAATACATTGCAGACCCTTCACATGTGATCGAACCAGATACAATTCAGCTGAAGGACAACCTGTCATTTGAAGTATTCCCTGTAAGGATTGAAGACAGAACTATTAAACAGTTGAGGAACAAGGAAGTCCCACTAGTCAAAGTGATTTGGAATCCGACTACGGGAGACGCGACTTGGGAACTGGAGAGTAAGATGAGGGAACAATATCCTCAGTTGTTTATTAACATGTAGTTTCGAGGACGAAACTAATTTAAGGGGGGTAGTAATGTAAGACCCTTAAATTTAAAATTAAAATTATGGATGTAATATTAAGTGTATTTTGGGGATATTTGTAAAATATTTAATATATGTATGTTTTGAGTAAATATATATATAAATATTTATTTTGGAAGATGAATTAAGATTATTGGATGAAGAGTAAATTAATTTAATTACGAGTAGTTAAATTATCGGGCAGTTAATTAAGGGATTATCGGCTAATTGCGACAGACTGGTTAAGTGCTGAGAATCAGACAAGTGTCGGGTGATGTGGCACCCACACAAGCCTATATATAGGAGTGAGAAGGAAGGGCAAAGTCAGAAACCCATTCCTCCTCCCTTATTGCATGTAACAGTACTCACCTTCTCCCTTCCCATTCTGATTTCTGTTCACGTTCAAAAAAAAAAAAGGGAGTTCCTCAAAAGTGATATTAATTGGAAATCCATACACCAAACCAGAAAACCCCCAGTACAAAATTTGTTCCCCTCGTCATTCCGGAGCTAGAGAACCCATTTTCGTAGCAGCAAACGCAAGTGGGAGTTTTATCGATTTTTGACGCATAAACGTGAGCAGTAGCAGAAACGCAACAAGGGTAAGGGCACCTTCAACTTTCTAGTTGCATTAGGGCTGTAAATGCATAACTGGCATGGCATTACTGATGTTTCATCATTGTTTGAAGAAAAACTGTTTTGCAATGACATTTTGAAAAAAAAGAAGAAAATGCATTATGTTGATGTGTAATGATTCTGTGATGGTTACTGTTTGGTTGAATGCATTAATGTTGTTTTGTTTTTTTGTGGGAAAGCTGAAAAATGTCTTGCATGTTATTCTTCAGATGATCAAAATGCATATTTATAAAACTATGTGCTGGTTGTTATAAAATGCGAAAATACACTCTGTTGGTGTTTTGGGGTATGTGATGCTTGCTGTTTGGCTAAATGTATTAATGGTGTTTTGTTTGTGTGAGAAAGCTGGAAGTGCTTTGCATGTTATTATGGTGGTGTGAGAATACTGGAAAATGTTGTTCTGTTTTGTTGTGATTGACAATCTGTTTTGGGTGATTTTGGTGATGCTAATGTTTTCAAAAGAAAAGGGATTTTAAATGATGAAAGTGTTTTTTCTTGGAAAAGTTGTTATTGATGAAAAATGCTTGAGTTTTGTGGTTCAAAAGAGTGCTGAATCTGTTTTGGTGTTTTGTTGATTTTTCAAAGGAAACAGTTTGAAAATGTGTTGAAGTCTCAGGAAAAATTTCACTAATTTCGAAGGTGTATTCGAATACAACGTGCGTGAATTCGAATACAACCTGCCAAGCTTCTGTTTTACTCAAGTTTTCGAACTTGTATTCGAATACGAGCCCCTGTATTCGAATACAGAGGAAGGATTTTTGCATTTGACTTAGCATCTGTATTCGACTACGACTCTGTCGTATTCGAATACATAAGTGAAATTTTAACACTGTATTCGCATCTGTATTCGACTACGACAGTCTCGTATTTGAATACAGGATGCGGAGTGTCACAATTTTTGCTTCTTTATTCGAATACAAGGGAGCTGTATTCGAATACAGATTCGGGTTTTCCAGAAATTCAATTTTTAGCTCCTGTATTTGAATACAAGGAAGCTGTATTCGAATACAGATTCGTGTTTTCCAGAAAATCAAGTTTTAAACACTACCATGTGAACTTTAAAGTGTTGGGGAACATTGAGAAGGTTTGAAATGATTTAAAATGGAGCTTTTGAAATAATTTTGAAGAGGAGATGATGATGTTCTGGAAACCTTTAATGATGTTGAAGAAAATGTTGAGTTTACACTATTTTTGTCTTCTGTATTCGAATACAGAATGTTGAATTTGCAGATTTGGCTTCTGTATTCGAATACAAGGGAGCTGTATTCGAATACAGATTCGTGTTTTTCAGAAATTCAAAGTTTTAAACATTGTTTTATAAACTTTAAGTGTTGGGGAACATTGGGAAAGTTTGTGACAAATTAAAATGGAGTTTTTGGTGATAGTTTGAAGTGGTAATGATGAAGCTTTTGAGACCTTTACTGATGTTGTGAAAAATACTGATTTTGCACTGTGACAGCCTCTGTATTCGAATACAAGGAAGCTATATTCAAATACAGAGTGTTAATTCTGCACTGTTTTGGCTTCTGTATTCGAATACAAGGAAGCTGTATTCGAATACAGATTCGTATTTTCCATAAATCTCAGTTTTAAACACTACTTTATGAATTTTAAGAGTTGGGGAAAACATAGGGAAGATCTTTAGTGAATAAGAATGGAGTTTTAAGAGGATGTGAAGTGGAAATGATGAGATGTTTGAATGTTTGATTTATGATGTAATGATAATGAAATTGGTTGTGTTGTGATGTTTTGAGAAATAAGGGAAAGGCATGAATTTTACTGATGTTGCATATTGTTTTCAGTGAAGAGAAAACACTGCATATTCATGCATTGCATAGTCACGTGGTACCCGCGATGGGCCACAGAGTAATGCATAAACGTGCTGATCTGTTGAGCGATTGCACGAGTGCTAGTCTGTTGAGCGACTGCACTGGTATTGGTCTGTTGAGCGATTTTACCCTGAAATGCGCAAAAACGTGCTGATCTGTTGAGCGATTGCACAAGTGCAGGTCTGTTGAGCGACTGCACTGGTACTGATCTGTTGAGCGATTGTACCTTGGTATATGTCAAACGTGCTGGTCTGTTGAGCGACTGCATGAGTGCTGGTTTGTTGAGCGACTGCACGAGTGCTGGTCTGTTGAGCAACTGCACTGGTGTTGATCTATTGAGCGATTGCACCCTGGTCTTGAGGGCCGTTAAAGTCAAACATATTTAAATTGTGCTGGTGTGTTGAGCGACTGCACCTTGGTAATTCCAAGAAGTTGAATACATGAGCATATACATATTGCATCGGGGGTATTGACCGGTGGGTCACGATTTAGGCATATGTTGATGATTGGAAATTGTTGTGTGTAAGTACTTTTTCAAATCTGAATTTCTGATAAATGATTGTGATTGCTGAAGTATTAGCTGTACTTATGACATATTTTCCATATTAATTGGTTGTTGTTTTGAAAAAGGCATACATGTCATGAAATTTCAAAATGAGCATCTTTATTTTTCATCATTGTTATATGATATGCCATGGATGTATTTGTTACTGTGAGATATATGCTATGTGTTAATTGTTAATTTCGGTCGATGACCCTTTACTATTATATGTGGAATTTGGGCTTTGCCCTCATATGCCCCCCAAACCCATGTTACCCGTGGGTCCCCAGACGACGGAAACGTCGCTCGATTTCATTGATCGCTCCGTGCCTACTGCTTGGGTATACGACCCCATCTCAAGTAGGGCTACGTACATGGGGAGATTGAAGAGGACCTGTAGGACTAACGGAGTGGTGCACTACGTGGAGCACAACTATGCGAGGATTGACTTTCATGTGCCTTACCGTATGATATTGGAGGCGCACGGAATTTTTGGTGATGCGGAGGAGCCAGCTGGAGTGGTTGAGACGGAGGCCACCATAGGAGTGGTGACTCCTAACCCGGTGATTGGAGGGGCTGTACGTGATTCCGAGGCGGAAGAAGAGAACAAAGGGCTGACGCCAGTAGCAGCTGATATTCCAAGTCCATCTAGGATATCCGATGATTGTTATGAGATTCCGGCACCGCTGAAGCGACCTAGATTGTGCATTGATCTAACTTCTAAGGAGACTGATCCCTCTCTGTATGATGAGGAGGAGGAGGTTACATCGAGGCGAGCGGCGGAGTCGGATGAGACTTGTTTGAGATGCGGAGGAAATCCGTGCTACTGTAGCTTTAGTGCATGATCGGTTAGATTTGATGTATAGGATTTTGAGCTGGAAAATGTAATTTGTTTTATTTTGGAAATTATTGTACTACTTTTCCGCTAACTTATTCCGCACTCTGATATTTCCTTTTGAGATTATGACACTGTTATCTTTTGAAATGTATTAATTTTGACTATCAATTTCCAGCATTAAGTACATAGTAATATTACGATGAAGTTATTTAATTACGTTCATCGATTAAATTACGACGTACCATTTTATAAAATGAATTAAAGGAAATTTTATTTCAATTCTTTTGAAGTAATAAATTGGAAAATCATTTTAATTATTTATTTTAAAACAAAAATACACTCGCGCTGGGTTTTAAACTCGGGGTGTTACACCTTCCAGTTTTGTGGTCTTGATGAATCTCACTGGAGTGTTTGAAGAACTCTCCTGATTCTTATTCCTCTCTTTCTGCTTTGGCTGATACACCATGTTCCTCTGGTGATTCTGGAACGTATGGTGATTCTGGTGATTATACTGATTCTGGTAATTATGCTGGTTCGGGTTCTGGTACTGATTCAGATTCTGGTTCCAGTGTTGGTTCTGGTTCCAGTTCCTGTGCCTCTGATACTGGTTCCAGTTCTGGTTCTGGTTCCAGTTCCTGTACCTCTGATACTGGTTCCAGTTCTGGTTCTGGTTCCAGTTCCTGTTCCTATGATACTGGTTCTAGTTCCTATTCTGATTCGTGTGATATCTTTGATATTTCACGTTCCTCCTATGATTTTGGTTCTAGTTCTGATAGGTATTGTGTTGACCAGTTCTTCTTCTACCAGAGTCACTTGGCTTCTGTTTGGTAGATGTTGGAACATAAACCTTCTTCTGCTTGTGCATTGCCAACATCCATTATCCAGGCACCATTGTTGGTGTCTCCTTCTGGTTGCTCAGAATATCTACAACATAGACAATTTGATCTTTTGGTACCCAGAACTGATTGGGTCCAGGTTTGTTAGTCTTAACAGCTCTTTGATCTTGTTCAGATTTTACCTTTGGACAAGATAGTTCAGAGTGACCTTTCTTAGCACAAACAATGCATAAAACATCATAATGAACAGCTTTACTTTCACTAATCGTTTCTGTAAAACCAAGACCTCTCTTTCCAGTGTTACTGTTTCCATAAATCATAGATGCATATTTACTTCTTTCCATTCCATTAGAAATAAAGTTTTGAAAAAATTGTTCATGCATATCAGATTCACAAACAGTTTTGGAAGTGGAACATATATTACTTTTGAGAGTTTGGTTTTCAGATTTGAGTCTTGCAACTTCAGTTTTAAAATCTTTGTTTTAAGTTGCATACTCAGAATTTCGATTCTTTAAAACTTGGACTTCTTTGGTTATATTTTTCTTATCTTCCCTAAGAGTTTTCAGTTTTAAAGACATCTTATTGTTTGCATTTAACAAGTCTTTTACAACATCAATTAATTCGTATTTAGAGAGATCAGAAAATACCTCACTGTCTTCATCTTCTGATTATGTTCCAAAGCCTGAGCTGTATCCAAAACTTGAGTTGGTATGAGCCATCAGAGCCAGAATTGTTTCCTCTGATGTGCTTCCAGACTTGCTTGAATGACTACTTCGATCATTCTTCCTTCTGCCTGCTTTCCTTCCTGAAATCATGCCTTTATGAGGTCCAGAAGCAGACCTGATGTGTGCCATCATTGCTGTTTCTGCCTCTTCTTCATCATACGATTCTTCTTCTGATTCTGATACATCCCAGGCAGCCATCAGACCCTTCTTTCTGAATCTGGAACTCTTCTTGTGTTGTTTGCCTTTTCCAGATTTGGACATTCTGACTTGATATGTCCAAGTTCATTGCATCCATAACAGATGATGTTCTTCTTGTCAGATTCTTCCTTATCTTTGCTGTTATGTTTCTTCTTGGAACCTCTCCTCTTCTTGTTTTCCCAGATCTTAACCATCTGTTTGGTTAAGTAAGCCATATCATCACCTCTGATTCTGGTGCTGCCTTTGCAGCTTTCTTATGTTTCGAATTCAGGGCCAGATTCTTCTTATTCTTTGGTTCATCTGCTTCCAGTTCTATTTCATGAGACCTGAGTGAGCTGATCAGATCTTCAAGATCTTTGGCTTGCTGAACTGCAGTAACCATTGGTCTCCACTTGGTTGGTAAGCTTCTTAGAATCTTTTTGACATGATCTGCTGTTGTGTAGCTTTTCTTCAAGACCTTCAGTCCAGATATCAGAGTCTGGAATCTGCAAAACATTCCATCAATGTTTTCATCATCTTCCATCTTGAACATCTCATACTGTTTGACCAGTATGTTAGCCCTTGCTTCTTGAACCTGCTGGGTTCCTTCATAGGTCAGAACCAGACTATCGAATATGCTCTTTGCTGTTTCTTTATCTGTGCATCTGTCAAATTCCTTGAATGTGATGGCAGTGATCATGATGTTTCTGGACTTGTGATGAAGTTTGTATAATCTGCTCTGGTCTTGTTTCATATCATCCATGTCCAGTTCTTTAGTTGGATCTTCTGGATCAATAGGTGCAGTGTATCCTTTGACTACGATCTTCCATAATTCAGAATCTTGAGATATGAAGAAACTTCTCATTCTGTCCTTCCAATACTCAAACCTTTCTCCATCAAACATTGGTGGTCTGTTAATGTTGCCTCCCAGTTCATCTCTGGATTCTGTCATGTTGAACCCCTTGGACCTTTCCTCAAACACTGTTAAGTGCTCAGCCTTGAGACCGAGCTCTGATGCCAATTGAAGGTGCAAACACGAGAACGGGGGTTGAATTGTGTTTGACTAACTTGATTACTTTTCCTGTTTTTACACTTTTAAAGCAAAACTTGATGTATGAATAAAAACAGAGTTAGCAGCGGATATAAAGTAAAAATAAAATACAGAATTTTTATACTGGTTCACTGTTAACGAGGCTACGTCCAGTCCCTTCATTCTGAAGGATTTCACTAATTCAAACCTTGAATTACAACAGTTCCACTGACCCTCCAAGTCAGTCTTCTCAAACAGTCTAACAATCCTAGACTCTTGAGGAATACAACACATTGACTTCCTAAGTCAAGTCTTCTCCTGCCAATTTGACAACCCCAGATTGTAGAAGGAATTACAACGCCTTGAATCTAATTGCCAAGTAATCTGCTACCCCTTCTGACTCCCTCAGATTGTAGACTCTACTTCAACAACTTAGATCTAACACAAGGGAAAGAAGATAACACGAGTGCTTGCTTCTTGAAAGCTGGAACTCACAATTAACCTCACTGAAAACTTGAGTGTTTGCTTTGGAAGTGTATGACTCTTTTGTGATTTTCGATACTAAGTATTCTGCCTTGAGCCTCCTTTTATAGATGTAAATTAGGGCCTCTTCCAAGCTTAATTTCGAGCTGTATCTTGCCGGATTCTCTTGCAAAAATATCTTGACCAATAGGGCTTCACTTAAATAAAAAACATATCTTTTTAAGCTTCAGATTTTCTTTCAAAAATAACTGGCCAATCATGTCTTTAGTTTCTTCCCGCCAACAGCTCCTGAACTTCCATACGACTTCACTTTATTTTTGTAACAAATCCTTTTAATAATTTGATCAAATTTAATTAAATCTCCACCGTTAATCCTTATGATTAAATCTGGACCGTTTGATCTTCTGCGCTAGTCCACATCTGGACCATACTAAGTGATCTGCTGTGATCCTCTGATTTCGGCCAACCCTGGACCACACTTTCTAATCTTCTGATCTCGGCCATCCTGGTATAGAAAACTGATCTGCTGTGATCCTCTTATCTCGGCCACTACTGGACCACACATTCTGACCTTCTGATTTTGGCCCACACTGGGCCATGGTCTGATCTTCTGATCTCGACCGACACTGGACCATATACTCAAATCTAGACCATTGATCTGAATATCTTCCCTCTGATCTGGACCAATTCTGGACTTCGTCTGGATTAAACTAAAATTAAATCTAGACAAATAATATTTCAGTATGGACATTTTACCTTCTGTTTTGGATCAGTTCTGGATCAAGTATGGAGATCATTTCTTCTGGCCTGGACTATTTTCATACTCTGAACCATGCTATCTTCTGGTCTGGGTCAAATTTGGATTGATTCTCTTGTTCTGGACCCTTTAACTTATCCTCTGATTAAGTCTGGATCAAGTCTGGGCTGTTTATCATTTCAATGTCAGGCCATCTTCTGGTCAGAATAACTTCTGGAATAAATCTGACACTTGATTCCTTCTGGTTTGAATCAAGTCTCCCTCTGGTAGGCTTTCTTCTGGTCTGGTCCAGGTTTCCTTCTGACTTTGCTTCCTTCTGATCTGGGCCAGCAAAGATATCTCCTGGTGATGTTTTGACATCTTGGAGTATCTTCTGGTACCTTTAGGATTCAATCTCTGGAACCCTTTGATCTTCTGCTTTGATTACTTTAGCTTCTGATGGCATTTAATTTAATAATTCAAGGTACAAAATAAGATTACATTGAGTTCTTTTGTAAATATCAAAATCCTAAGACTTAGAACCAACTTGGTTTCAACAGACAAAAGTTAAGGGAAATGTATAAAAAGTTAAGGAAAAGGGTAATACGCCAACCAACCTACATAGCATGGACTAACATATTAAAGCCTCTATCTATGAAATTAACAACAACCTTCCTAAACGTAACACCCTAAACATTATCTAATAATTTTTTTATTATTATTAATTATTAATTAATAATGTTGTTATTGTTGTTATAATCTTATGATCATTCCGCCTCTTTTCACTAGAATTAAATATTTACGTTATTTTTCAAAGTTATTTATGTGTTTAAGTCATTAGCGGAGTAGATAATTGTATGAAACGTCTTATTAGGATATTATTTTATTAGGAAAAATTTAGATGTGTCAAATAAGAATACTAATCCAAACTTTAATTAGCCCAATTTGTATTGAGGGTAAACATGACATTAGTTAAAATAGGAGAGGCAAAGTTAGAATTTAAACTTGTACCTCTTAACCAATAAAACACATGCAAACAAACTACTCCCTCAAGGAAAAAAGAAACAAGAGAAGAGAAAGAGAGAGTTGGCGCGAGAATGAAGAAGCCAAAACGATGAGAAAGAAAGAAAAAAAAGATGAGAAGAAATTCTTTTAAGGTGTCTGATTTATCTTCGAAAAATGAATCGCCACTAGTTTATTTTATTAAAAGAAAAATTGGATAAAATCTAAAATGATTATCTTAAACAAAAAATTTGAATTCGGAAATCAATTACGAGTAGAGAAAGTATTATGACACTACATCATCCATTAAAACGTTTACCCTATAATTAATTGTATACAAATTATTTATTTATTTAATTATTTATTTACCTTAAAAATAATAATAAAAAAAGAAAATAAATAATTTACATTAATAAAAGAAAAATTGGATAAAATCTAAAATGATTATCTTAAACAAAAAAATTTGAATTCGGAAATCAATTACTAGTAGAGAAAGTATTATGACACTACATCATCCATTAAAACGTTTACCCTATAATTAATTGTATACAAATTATTTATTTATTTAATTATTTATTTACCTTAAAAATACTAATAAAAAAAGAAAATAAATTATTGACATTAATAAAAGAACAAATAATATTTTTGTATTAATTTGGTTTGAGTAGGAAAAGACTTTGCTCCTACGTATCTTCAAATGCAATAGAAAAATCAAAACATGCGTATCCTTCGGTATAAAATATTTGTGTTGATTAATTTTATTAATTTTAATTTTTGTTTTATTTGTGTGATGATAGTCATGGGAAGCTAATACCAAAAGATGCATTAGAAAACAACTAGATGATCCAAGAATGAACAAGTTCAATACGGCAAAAGAGATAATAATATGTTGTATTCATTTTTTATTTATTTATCTTATTTTTCTAAGTATTTTCAAGATTACTTGAATGAGTAGAACCATAAATGAGTGTTTGTGTGAGGTTTGCGATTTTTTACATAACACTGATCGTTGAAAAATACATTTTCTCAATTCAATATTTTATTTTATTTTTAGAATATAAAAATGAATTTTGTTTAAATTATAACATCATATATATAAAATGACAAACATGATAGTATTATTAAAAAAATTGTAAATATTCTTACTATATGAACAAAGTTAACATGAAAACGAAAAATAAAAACTAAGACATTGGTTTATAAAAAAAATACATGAAAATTAAAGAAACAAAATTTACATACCGAATATTGAAAGATGATTATGTCCCCTTTTTATCTTCGTTTTTGATTTTTTGTTTGTTTGAAATGGGTGATTATAGAGAAGTTTGTGTAAGAATAGTGCAACAGAGAACTAGTAGTGGCCGGATTCAATAACATAAAATTGATCGATATTTTCTAATGTGTCCTATTTTCTAAGAATCTAATAACACTCTTATTTATATTAACAAAATAGCTTAAGTAATAAATAAAAAGAAATCTCACCGTTATGATTAATTAAGTTTAATCCTAAATTTTATTTTTCTTTTAAATTTTTTCCTCAAATGACAAAAATCAGATTTATCCACATTAAGTATAAATGAATCTTAAATAGTCAAATAAAAAACATTCATATTTAATTTACTCAAAAAACCTCATATTTATTAATTTTATATTTAATTTTGTTTTATTTCTATTAAATAAAATAAAAAAGATTGGTATTATTTTTTTATTACCATGTTATTATTAGGCAAAAAAAGTAATAAATAAAAATAAATAAAAGTCTAACATATATCACTTTGTATTAAAAAAAGAATATCATATGAAAAATTAAATGAAAATTATATATTGAAATATAAAATGGAAAGTTGGGATAATCGAAAATACCATTTTTTTTTCGTGAATAAAAAAAACAGACAAAATTAGGTGTCAGTTCCACTCTACTTAGAATTTACTTGAGAAACAGTGTAAATAATAAGTAAAGATGAACACTCTAATTTTGTCCGAAAAAAGTTAGCATTGCAAAGAAGGGTGCAAGTCGTTTTTTCGACTTAAGATGCGAGTCATTTTCTCATCTTAGGTAGGGGTGGGAATAGGCTAGGCCGTCCGTCAGGGGCCTATGGCTTGACCTGTTTAATAAAAATGCTAGGCTTGGGCTTTTTTAGAAGCTTATTAATTTAAATATATTAGACTTATAAAAAAGTCTATTAGGCCTGATAGGCCGGCATATATATATATATATATATATATATATATATATATATATATATATATATATGCTAAATAGCACTCGTCATCCCTTAACTTAATTTCAGTTAACGTTTTAGTCATTTATCTTTTTTTTTCCCGATTTGG
Organism: Cicer cuneatum; assembly: GCA_037974295.1. Taxonomy (NCBI): domain Eukaryota; kingdom Viridiplantae; phylum Streptophyta; class Magnoliopsida; order Fabales; family Fabaceae; genus Cicer; species Cicer cuneatum. The sequence continues at coordinate 10,816,170 of JBBPBO010000002.1, read as the reverse complement.
TCCATTATTTTAATTTTAAGTGACAATTTAATCTTTTATGTTTTAAAATGTTAACAATGTTATCCTTTTTTTTTTACAAAAATTCAAAAAATTCATCCAAATTTTCAACCAAAACCCATAAAATTAATTATATTCTTTAATATAATACAAATTTCATCAAATTCGTAACTCAAATATTCAAATAAACTCATATTTTTATTTTTTATTTTATTTTTAAAATTCCATCTCTAACAACATCAAATAAAAAATGAAAATATGAGTTTATTTGAAGATTTGAGTTACAAATTTGATAAAATTTGTATTATATTAAAGAATATAATTAATTTTATGGGTTTTAATTGAAAATTTTGATGAATTTTTTAATTTATTGTTAAAAAAAGGATAATATTGTTGACATTTTAAAACATAAAAGATCAAATCGTCACTTAAAATTAAAATAAAGGACCAAATCGGGAAAAAAAAGAACATAAAGGACTAAAACGTTAACTGAAATTAAGTTAAGGGCCACGAGTACTATTTAGCCATATATATATATATATTATTAACATTTTTATTTTTTATTATTATTTATTAATATTAGTAATTGTTATTTTAAATTTGTTAACTATGGGTTCATTTTGTTTCTTTGGAAAGCTGTTGCACACTTGCTAGTTATAATTTTATTAGATTTGGTTATAATTTTATTAGTTTTTCTTATGTTTATTATTTTATTAGTTTTCCTTATATATAAATGTCTAGTTTAGCCTATATAAAAAAATGTAAAATATACTATTTAAAGACTTTAATGTGAAATAGGATTTTAAATAGGCTTTCAGGGCAGACCATACTTTTTAAAAATGTCAGGCTAGGCTGAAGGAAAAGCCTATGATAGGTCGTAGGTCAGGCTCAAGCCTAAAAAATTAATCGTAGGTCAGACTTATACCTTTCAAAGCATGGTTTAGCCTATTCCCACCCATAATCTTAGGCTGCGAGTCTTAAAAAAATGCATTTTAACAAAAAAAATTATAACACAAGAAACTAGTGAAGGAATGTTCAAACAATCATATTTAATGAGAAAATCTATAGAAAGAAAATAAGATAAAGTGATCTCACATAGATAAATGACCTGATTTGTTAGTAGTATTTCATAAAATAATTCTACTAATAACTCGTGCCACAATTTAAATCATGTTTTTAACCCACTTTGGAGTATATGATTTGCCCTAATCTATCTTCACACACTTAAGGAATTAATTATGCTTTGACTTTGATCTGTGTATGTAAGCCCTATCATTTGGTCACCTTTTTTCGATTCTCAAGCTATTGAGCTCCCTTCATTCTCTTACCATTACTGTTATTCACGATCTTCTCGCCCCCTTCCACCCAATTAGAAAATAGTGATTTTCTTATCTTCCATGAGAATCAAATCTAGTACCTAGGGGATAAGTGTTGAAACCAAGTTGGTTCTTGCAAATAAAGTTTTGATGTTAACAAATGTATGTTATGAAAATCGTATTTTGACTTAGAAGAAGAATGAAAAATTAGAAGATGTCATCAGAAGCATAAACCAGAAAATGACATCACCAGAAGCAGAAATTAGAGGATGACATAAGCAGAAGATACATCCAGAGGATACCAGAGGGTACATCCAGAGGATATCACCAGAGGATATTACTAGAGGATATCCCCAGAGGATATCATCAGAGGAACCTGTCAGAGGATATCATAAAAAGATCCTATCGGAGGATATAATTAGAAGTTCCCATCAGAGGATACAATCAGAGGATCCCATTGGAGGATAATTCCAGAGGATCTCATTAGAGGCAAAAATCAGAAGCTACATAATTAGAAGCTGAAAGTATGCTCAAAACAAAATCTAAACAAAATGCTCAAAACAGAATCGGAGTAAAAGACTCAAGAAACAGAATCTAGCTAAAAGTATGCTCAAAACAGAATATGAGCAAAATGCTCAAAACAGAATTGGAGTAAAAGACTCAAGAAACAGAATCTAGCTAAAAGTATGCTCAAAACAGAATCTGAGCAAAATGCTCAAAACAGAATCGGAGCAAAAGACTCCAAAAACAGAATCTGAGCAAAATACTCCAGAATATTCTAAAAACTGAATCAATCGAAATAATTAGAAGCTGAAAGTATGCTCAAAACAGAATCTGAACAAAATGCTCAAAACAGAATCGGAGTAAAAGACTCAAGAAACAGAATCTTGCTAAAAGTATGCTCAAAACAGAATCTGAGCAAAATACTCAAAACAGAATTGGAGTAAAAGACTCAAGAAACAAAATCTAGCTAAAAGTATGCTCAAAACAGAATCTGAGCAAAATGCTCAAAACAGAATCGGAGCAAAAGACTCCAGAAACAGAATCTGAGCAAAATACTCCAGAATATTCTCAAAACAGAATCAATTGAAATACACTCAAGAAGTAAAGCAACAGATCAAAGTGAAGCTCTAATTTCAACTATAAATAGAGGCTTAATGCTAAAGAATGAAGTATCGAAAAATAGAAGAACTCGAGCAAAAAATTCCTAAGAATTCAAAGAGTTCAAAGGAGAGAAACACTTGCTTAAAAGATAAATATTTTCTCAGTGTTTTTTTCTTAGAGTGTTGAAGCAGATCGTCATCAGCTTATTGTCAGTATCAACTTTCCAGAAGTAATTACTCAGTTATAATTTCGATCCCTTGTATAAAATCCTATAGTGTTGAAGTTTCTTCTAAAATATGGGTTTGTCAGGTTTTTAGAAAAAAACTTAGTTTGTAGGTTTAAGGTGTTGTTGTTCCTCAAAAGTTTGGGGTTATCAGACTGTTTGAGAAGTCTTGGCTGGTATAGTCATGGTGTTGTTTTTCCTCAAAAGTCTGGGGTTGTCAGACTCTTTGAGAAGACTTAGCTGGTATAGTTAAGGTGATGTTGTTCCTCAAAAGTCTGGGGTTGTCAGGCTGTTTGGGAAGACTGGCTTGAAGGGTCAGTGGTGTTGTAATTCAAAGGAGTTTGAATTAGTGAAAAAGGCCTTCTGAAGGAAGGGACTGGACGTAGCCTAGTTAAAGGGAACTAGGATAAATTGTTGTGTTCTTATGTTGTGATTATCCGCTGCTAAATCTAATTATTTATTCATCAAATAATTTGCATCAATTCAATAAAACAGCAAAAGAATTCACGTTTTGCAAACACAATTCAACCCCCCTTCTCGTGTTTGCACCTTCAATAAGTACCACCATTCATTGATTTTCACTACCAAATGAGCTAGAATACCCATAGTACAAACTTCAAATTCCTCCATGCAATTGCTATATTCCAAGCAATTTAGACACTACCCCAAAAATTGCCTTTTACAACGCGCATTTTAAAGCGCTTCATAACTAAAAGTGTTGTTGTATAATATTTTAAAATTAATGGAGGATACAACAGTGCTTTAATTACAAGCGCTTTTGAAAAAACGCTGTTGTAGGGTCATAAAGGGTTTAGGATTTACAACGCTTTTGCGAAAAGCGTTGTTGTAAGGATAGCGCTTTCACATAATGTTTACAGCGCTTCGCATATAAGCGCTGTAAAATATAGCACTCCCACGTTATGTTTACAGCACTTTTTAAAGCGCTTTGTATACAAGTGCTGTAAAATATAGCGCTCCCACACTATATTTACAGCGCTTTGTATATAAGCATTGTAAATGCTGCAAATGTTTTGAAATTTAATTTTTAAAAACCTTTTACAGCGCTTATGGATAAAAGCGCTATAAAATTACAAGTTCAGTTCAAGTTATATATTATTGATAAATAAATAAAAATATATTTAATATGTTCTCTCCTTACAAACCCTACGAACCCTCCTCTCCTCTACTGTGTGCCATCTTCTCGCTAAACCATTTTCTACTGTGCACCCATTTCTACTTAGTGATTGTTGTCTCAGAAACTGTATCTATTAATTTGTTGTTGTTTCTAAAATTGATAAATTGTTACCTAATAAATTGTTGTTGTAAAGTATTTGATAAAAGTTCGAGGAGAAGAGTGAGGTTAATGACGGTAAAGTGTTTGATAAAAGTTTGAGGAGAAGAGTGAGGTTAATGACGGTAAAGTATTTGATAAAAGTCTGAGGAGAATAGTGATGTTAATGATGGTAAAGTGTTTGATAAAAGTCCTCTTATGCTTTCGCCTGTTAATTTGGTTAAACAGAGTGGTTTGCTGGAGACGCTGAAAACTCTGAGAATTGAAGAGTGTCAATCAAAATCAAGGCTTGAGTCTCTTCCCATTGATTTTTTGGTATGCTTGTTGCTCATTTAATTGCACTTAATGTAGTTGCAATTTAATGGCTCGTTACACTCAAATTTGTGTTTATTTGGTATTTATTGTCATAACAAATGTCTTGTTTATAGGTTGAGATTGCGGTTTTTAATTAACTATCATGTTGTGATAATTGATATTATGGAATATTGCAATCAAATAATGTGTCATAATTGCGATTGTGACATATGTATAAAATTTGTTAATGTTGTCGTCACAATTTACAGTTGTGACCTGTTATTTAAATCTTTTTGAGGTCACTTATAGTTGAAAATTCATGTATTCAGATTTAAATCCTTTGTTGCTTTTGTTGATTTTATGGTGCTCCAAAAGCATTTGATTTTCTGTTTGGCATCCCTCAAATTACTGAATGTGTTACTGTATGATTGTGATTTGTTTTGGTGTTTTTGATTGTTTTGATTTGCTAGTTGTAATTAATTATGAAGCATCATATGAAATTAATGAAGCTTGTTGAACATTATTGAAGTTGTTAACAACTGCACAACTACAATTAAAGATGTTTAAACTATTTCTTTATATTTTCGTTTTACTATATTCAATCAACTGCCTCTAGTCATGTCTTTCTGAGTTAGCTCTTCATTATATTTTGATTTTCATATATAAACTATATATATATATATATATTTGATTCTAACTTATTTATGTTCAAATATTATATCGCATAGTACTTTGACAACTTCGATTCAACATACTCTGAAAGTGATCTAATTGAAATAAAAAAAGACTAGTGTCAGTATGTAATCCAACTGAAAGTTATATAATTTTTTAATATGTGAGTTTCACATTGCTGGAAATTGTAAACTATTATTGTATATATTGGTGTGAATTGATCATTATTCTAATTAGTTTGTTGTATTTTTTGTTACAGTAGGGTAAAGAAAGAGATTGCTGGAAATTGCTACTGAACTGGCATGATATTTGTTGTTGTAAATATGTAATTGATATTGTGAATATGTTGCTACTGTCAATATTGTTATATTTGTTGCTAATGTCATAAACTTGTAATTTGTTGTTGTGAATATATATGTAATTGATATTGTTGATATTTGTTGTTGTGAATATGAATCTGAATTTGATAAGAATCTGAATTTGATGTGAATTTGAATTTGATATGAATCTGAATTTGATAAGAATTTGAATTTCATATGTAATTGATATTTGATGTTGATAAGAATCTGAATTTGAAAAAAAATTGAAATCTCATTTTAAAGACAACGTTTTTTTTAAAATGGCATAAAAGACATATTTTCATCCTTTTACAGCGCTTTTTAAAACCTTTTACATCACTTTTTTGAAAAAGCACTGTAAAACTAGTTGATAATACAAGTGCGCTATATATGTACCTATTACAGCGTTTTTTTGAACGAAGCGCTATAAAACTAGTTGATAATACAAGCGCGCTATATATATGTACCTATTACAGCGTTTTTTTTAAGCGCTGTAAAACTAGTTGATAATACAAGCGCGCTATATATATATATACCTATTACAGCGTTTTTTTTGAAAAAAGTGCTATAAAACTAGTTGATAATACAAGTGCGCTATATATATGTACCTATTACAACGTTTTTTTTTAAAAAGCGTTGTAAAACTAGTCTAAGAGAAGCGCACTATATATTTACCTATTACAACGGTTGTTTATTTTGAATAGCGCTGTTGTATCTTTTAACAGCACTAGACACTACAGCGCTGTAAAGGACTTAAAAAAAGCGCTTTAAAATGCTATTTTTGACGTAGTGAGACAATGATAAAGATAAAACAATCTTTTTAGGGGATTAACATGACGTTAATTCCATGCCCCAACATATTAAGGTCCATCTAGATAATGGAGTTTATTTTTATCGTTCTCTCCTTCACTGGAATTAATAGCATGGTTTAAATTATGTATGAGATCTTAGATAACTTATTTATGAATGGACTACTTCCAAATACGCATGGTATATGGTTTAAAGAAGAAAAAGACAAATAATGTTTAGTAAGAAATTGTGAAATATATGACGGGTGAGAAGGAAAAGAAAACCAAACAAAATGTATTTATTAATATTCAAAATACTGAGGAACAAAGTGTGTCCACCCTACAAGAAAGTAGGGTAACATTTAGAGCAATTACATTAAAATTATAGATAACTCAATAATCTCCTAATTTTATGATTGTTTTTTTGCACAAAGGTGGACCCAGTCAGTTTGATCAATCGTAGGAGATGATATTCACTGAAGAACTTATAAGATTTGAGAGTGAATTATTCTTTATGCTGAGTTCCTTTCCTTTAAAATCTAACCACCCTGCTTCCACCGAGTCACGTCCCTTGAATTTTAAAGTTATACAATCTTCAACGGAGTGTCCTGTGACTCCCACATGATAATTACATTTTATCATTTGGGTCGTATCGTCTTGGGTATGATGGCTTAAGAGGTTTTGATGGACAAGGCACAACCAAATCATTTTGAATAAGATGTGGAATAATTCAGCATAAGATATGGGGATTAGATCAAACTGTTATTCCATGAGTATTACTTCCTCGATACTCTTCGAAATTTTGGTTTGATATTCTTGTGGGTGAACATTGCAAGGTTGCAGTGACATATGGGTGATGCAGAAAAAGAGGACTCATCGGATTTGACATCACAAACTGATCTCAAACTGGGGTTCCTTTTCCCGCTTCTCAAACTGATCTCAACTATTTCCCATATAATGGGAAGATCAGAAAAGTTTGGTGAAACACTCCATATCATTTTGTCATAAAATGGTAAATGAAGAGTGTTTATGAACATAGTGACCATTTCTTTTTCAGAGAGATGAAGTTTTACTTGGGGAGCTCACTTTCTCCATCATTGGGAACACTCTTTAAAAGCTTCATTGTCTTGCTTTGTCATATTTTGCAGTTCTGTCTTATTAGAAGCCACGAGAAGATCGTATTTGCATATTTTCAAGAAAGAAACTGCCAGATATTTTCAAGAACAAATATGGGTTTGCTCAAGATGCATGTACCAACTCAGAGTGGCACCTATTAAATTGTCTTGGAAGAAATGAAATAATAATTTCTCATTATGAGCCCAAAAATCCATTTTTCAGTAATAAATTATGAGGTGGATTTTTGGACATGAAGCTCCCTTGTATTATCAAATTATGGCCACTTGAATTTTGGAGTAATTACTACATCAGAAACAAGGCACATGTCTGAAACGCCGAAACCATAATTATTTTCCTTTCAAAAGTTCTCAAACGTTCTTACAGAGCTTTCCATTTTTTTTAGATAGATGATTCTCTAAAGACATAAGAGAAACAAGTTATTGAGAGTTGTGAGTAAGTTCAACATCACCGACACAACTTCTGAATGATTTTCATGTAACCAAGAAGGGGTGGATGCTGAACTTGAGGAATATCACTAATGGCATAGCCCAAATTTTAGGAATTCGCATTTTGCTGATTTGTACCCACAATTGGTGGATTATTAGCTTGAGGCAGGGTATAACCTGTAGGTAAACCATAAGGTAGGAGTTGGGCACATTCTTCTTGAGGATTAATGTGAGTCTATGGAGTGAAGCCTGACAGACGAACATGAGCATCATGTGGTGGTGCATCTTCTACTGAAGGATTTCCCTCATTTTTAATGTTGAGTGTTTGAAGGACCTCTAAGATCTTGGTTATTTGACCTTTGAGTTGATTCACATCTTCTTTTATTTCTGTTTGCCCCAATTCATCGATGATTCTAGATCGAGAACATGTCTAGTTAGGGTATCATAATATTTTTTGTTTTTTTTTTAATTTTTTTTAAGGGAAATGTTATGAGAATGTAAAAAAAATGAATGTATAAAAATGCAGTTGACTACAATATACCTCATAAAAATTGAAGGTAATACGCAATGATTTTTCTTTTTTCAAAAAAAGAAAAGGAAAATAAGTGTGATTTAAAACAAAATAAAAGGATGAAAGATGCATGATTATGTGATGCAACATAATGAATATAATATAGAAGTAGGGTAGATTTTTCTTCAAACATACATGTGACCTATTCTTATTTGATCTTTCTATGTTTTTTTTTTTAATGTAAATGTTTACTATGGGTGGCTCTATAGTTCTAAATCAGTTCTTGGAACACACAACTCAGTTCTAAAATATTAAATCAATTAATAGGTACACTATTAAAATGAAAATATTCTAGAAAATATCAACTCTAGATGAGACTTCCGTGACAACCAAACAGATGTATATCAAGAAGATTATCATTACACAGTCTTTAGCATATCTTAGGTTGCACTCAGCCTAAGTATAGATCTCACTCATAAGTGTGTGAATCATGTTAGTGTAGAGTATAGAGAAACAAATAAAATAAAACAATCACCACAATAAAAATAAATTACAGAGAAAGATTTTTTTATCTTTGTCTTTGATTTTTCTTTTTTTCTTTGAAATGGTTGATTATAGAGAAGGTTGAGTAAGAATGACGAAAAAGAGAATCAGTAGTGACTTTCTGGTAGGTGGATTCAAGCAGCTAAATCGTCGATATTTTCTAATTTGTCCTCTTTTCTAAGAGTGTCATAACACTCTTAACAAATTAGATTAAGTAATTTATAGAAATAAATGTCTACCATTATGAATAATTAAGTTGAGTCCTCAAATTTTATTTTTCTTTTAAAGACTTTCTTCAAATGACAAAAATCAGATTTGGCAACATTAAAGAAAAACCATTCATATTTAATTTACTAAAAAAATCTCATATTTATTAATTTTTATATTTAATTTCGTTTTATTTCTATTAAATAAAATAAAAAGTTTGGAATTATTTTTTTTATTATCACGTTATTATTAGACAAAAAAAATAATAAATAAAAATACATAAAAACCTAATATATATATATATATTAACAAGTGAATATTATAAAAAAAATTAAATAAAATTATATATTAAAAATAAAAAATAGAAAGTTAGGTAAAAAGTCTCAAACACCCTTTTTGTTAATTTTTTTTAATATTAAAAAAAGACGAACAAAATTAATTAAGTTCCCAAGTCATCCTTCCAATACTTTTCAACCACTCTTTTTCTCTAATAATTCTATGCTCCAAACACATCTATTTCCTTCTCATAGTTTAGAAGAGAAACAAAAATCAGAAATTTAGCTAGAAAGAGAGAGATAGATGACCGAGGAAGTGGAGTAATTAAGAAAGAAGAAGAATCTCGAACTTGAAATAGAACACAATTGATAAGTTTTTTAAGGGATTAAAAGTGTATCTTAATAATATTATAAACTGTTTAGTTTAGAGGTGTTTTTTCTTAGTTAAATTAGAAACCTTTTTTTAGGCTTAAAACTATAATTTTAGTGGTTTGGGAAGTGGTTTTGCATTTTTGAAAAGAAAAAAAGTATTTTTAATGCTATGTTTGGCATAGAAGAGAAGATCTGAAGAGAGAAATAGGTAAAAAAGAGTATGAAAAGAGAGAAAAATGTGAAAAATAGAGTAGATTCGATAGATTGATTATGATAAGAGAAAAAGAGATAAGTGTAAATATTTTTAAATGTGATCTTAAATTAAAAAACACTATCATCAAAATTAATTCAAAATTCTATTTCAATTAAATAATTTATTAAGTTACAGATTAAATCAATTATTTAATTTAATGACTTAATATGATTAAATTGTCTTGAATTTAATAATCAAATTATTTAATTATTTTTCATAAAAAATCTCACGTTTCCTATTGTAAAAGTTAAGAAACTCATGTTATTAGTAATTTTTTCCACCATCTACTAGTTCGCTTTATTTTAATCAACACCTCAAGCCATGATTACTTCTTTTGAATTCATAATGGATGACCATCGTATTGATATGGTTTGCAAGAATCAGTTTCCTATAAAAAGTTATATTGAATTCATAGTAGATTCTATAGATATGACTATCGGTACATTCACACTCTCCAAAGTAAATATTTAAACTACATTTCAGAACACTCTAATACAAGAGTATATACGAAAAAATAAAATAATCAGTTACAAACCTAAAATATTTCTAACTGATGTCGTTTATGATAAAGAGTTAGAATCCTATAATATAATATTGGACTCCCTCTTCATTTACAATTTGAAACAATATAATTTTTTTTTAATATTTTCCAATTTCAATCAAACAGATTACTAATATCATATTAATCCTGCTAAGAAAATTGTCCTTTGGGAATAATATATTATGATCGTAGGTCATGAAGAAAGTTACTGGTACCAAGAAGCAAGTGGATTTTGCTTCGAAATCAATCATCTTTCTGCCTTGCAGACAAGATTGAAAAATCATATTAATGTCTTTTTTGATCGTGAAATATGGATTTATAATAACAAATATATCCATAAGTTAATTAATACTTATTTTTAAACAAAAATAATAAATATAATCACAAACTCAAACCGTTAGTCAATATATTTTATAAAAGGCTCTATACGCCTTTCGTTATTGTTTGTACACAGAGAAAAAAAATTAGCTGAAAATACTCTTTTATCACATTTTCAAAATCAATGTATTTAAAAAAACATAACTCCTCGACAAAACAACAAACAAGGTAGTCTACCACTTTTAAAACCCGATAATACAGACAACTTTAATGCAATTTTTATGCACACAACTACGAAAATACACACAACTTCGATTAATACCTTTAATATACAATTACACTTGGGTAATACACACAACTTTGATTAATGCAATTTTTGGTTATTACACTATCATTATTGGTACTCCACATGTTCATTAATTCTGCATTTGAGAATAGGGTAGAGATACGTCAGATCAGGTCAGACTTTGAAATATCCGAGTCTAACCTACGATTAATTTTTTAGGCTTAAGCTTGACCTACGGTCTATCATAGACTTTTTTTTCGGCTTGAATTGACCTTTTTAAAAATCTGGTATGAGCTGAAAGTCTATTTAAAAGCCTTATTCACATTAAAACATTTAAATGTTATATTTTACATTTTTTTTTAAAATAGGTTAAATTAGACAGTTTTATATAAGGAAAACAAATAAAATTATAATCAAATCTAATATAATAAAATAATATTAAAATAGCCTAATTGATAAGCTTTAAAATAGGAAACAATAATATTAATAAATAACATTAATAAATAATAAAATATATATATATTTTAAGATAGAAAACAATAACATTAATAAATAATAATAAAAACATAATATTAATAAATAATATATATATATAGGCCGGTCTGTCAAGCCTAATAGATTTTTATATAAACTTGAACCTGATCTATTTAAATAAATAGGCTTTAAAAATAGTCTGAACTCAACCTTCTTAATAAACAGGCCATGTCAGACTAGACCATAAGTAGGCCAGACCATAGGCCCTTGACAGACGGCCTAGCCTATTCCCATCCCCATTTGAGAATTTGCATAGACATGTAAAGTTTGATCTAAAGTCACGTGAGATAACTAATGCAAGACGACTGATTAATTCCACGCTAATTAATGGAGCAAGTGAATCATACATACATTTGTTAGAGCGTTAATTCATTCATTTGTGGTTAATGCAAAAATGTATCTTTAATGTTGTATGTATTAGGAAGAACAACTTTCATTCATGCATGCATTTGTGTAACATTATCATGTGGTTAATGTTGCATGTTTAATGCTATTTGATATTACCAAAATAAGCTTTGATTCAAACATATTATTTGATGTAATATTCGTTTAATGCAATTAATATTATTTGTTGTTACAAATGATTGTTTTGATTATGGATGGTAAAACGGATTAAATCTGTCAAGGTGATCCGTTTGGTTTGTTGTTATTTGTAGAGAGTTGAGATTTTCAACCCACCGTAGTTGGCCCGCCCTATCTAACTGCCAAAAAAAAATGGGGCGGTGAGTTGAGATTATCACTTATTTTTTTAACACAATTGATAGACAAAAAATCATTTAAATTTCTACCAATAGAAATCCATGAAAGTAGACCAAAATTAGGAACACTACAGAAAATCGGAAAAAAAAAATCTCTTTCTAAATATAAACAAATAAGATTTTGGAAAATTATTAACAAGACTTAATAGTTTTTAAATGTGATATATAAGCAAATAATATGTGATATATATATATATATATATATATATTTTATATATAAAATATTATATATATATCACTTACCAAATGTTATTTGCAATTCTTCCGTTATTAGGCAACCCATCAATTACTTAATAGATTTAACTGCATCAATAAAATAAAACAAAATTTAAGCAAAATATATAGATATGAATAAATACCTAATTTATTCAAAAACTATAAAACAAATCAAGAACTACAAAGCAAAAATTTATTTAAAATGACTCTTAATTCAATATTAAATTAACATAAATAATCAAAATATTAACTCAAAAGACTTTAAAAACTATATTTGACAAGGAACTACCATATTTTCATCGATTGAGAGTGACAATAGCCCAAACAACAATAGCAATGACCATCCATCGAAAACAAAACATATATAAAGGGAGTATATTAAATGAGATGATGCATTATATTAACATATGAGAAGAATGAATTTTAGTCACTGATAATATCATGAAAAATTAATATTACAACAAAAAATCATGTAATTTTTTTAAGTGGTTATATGTCACTTAAATTATTTCCAATCATGATTATCTATATATAGTTGTGGACTGTGATCCAGATTTAATCTTATTATCGCTTGATATATCATGTCTCTCTCTTCTCTATATATATATATAGAGAGAGAGAATGGATCAATTGACTCCATGTATTAAATATTAACAAAACACAATAAAAGTCTAACAACACCGTGTGAACTCCATATAATTTATCACTCAACAACACAAAGTCCAATATAATAATGCACCATATACTCTAATGCACATGATTCAAGAATATCACCATTTCTCGAAAGACCAAAGCCTACATTAGGATATCACGTGAAATTCCTGCTGTAATTTGTAGCCAGTACCTGATGAACCTTCATCAGTCATTATTTTTATAGTCAATTTTAGAGTTATTTTGAATAAATGGTCCTTCAATTAAATCAGGTGTTTATAATTTCATTTTCACGATTAACGAGCTATTTTTTGTAGTTTTGTAACCTGTCCAGGATGAACTTTCGTCAATCATTATTTTTAGAGTCATTTAAAGTCAATTTTAGTATTATTTTGAATAAATGGTCCTTCAATTAAATAAGGTGTAAATACTTTCATTTTCACGATTAACCAGCTATTTTGTATTGTTTTGTTTTGTTTCATTCGTGTAGCACAGTGTAAAATTTTGGTGAAAAAATAACATGACTCAAGTGCAGTATTTTAGTCATATCTGAAGTTGTAGATATTCAAATGAAGTCAAATTAATTACAAATGAAAGCTAATATCCATAGCTATAACTTTCATGAAGACATCAAAATTCAATTTAGATGATAAAAGGGTGAAAAGTGCAAGTCAAATATGAGGGAGAACAATTTTGAAAGAACAAATGTCTTTATTTGACATTACAGGACATTGCGTCCAACCGTTGCATTCAGGGCAGCGCATTGCGCCACCGTTGCATTCAGGGCAGCACATTGCGCCCAACTATGCATACGGTCCACTTGGTGATACAATTTCTGTCCAGAGCAGAGCAATGTGCCCTTAATCGGAGCAACGCACCCCCAAAACCCTATTTAACTTAAAAACTCATATTTTGCAAGGATTCTAATCTAGGACGAATTAGAGATCATAATGGGCATATCTTGGAGGCTAGGAACTCAAATATTTCACTATTGGAAGGAAGAAGTGAAGATTCATTTCATCTTTCTTATGTGTAATTTCATTTTCTTCATTGTTACTATGTTATTAATCATGAACTAATTTTTTCACTGATTAGGGAATATATGAACCGCCTTGAATCTATGTAGTTTTGATATTTCTATACTATTTATGCAATTATAAAGTATTTGATTATTCATATATTTTTGTTCTTAATGCTTTTTTGTGCTTGATAACCATAGAATTAAACCTAAGTATTATTTCGTTATTGAAAAATATGCTATAATAACCGGAACCAAAATATATGTTCATGTTTCAATATTGTTATAAGAATACAAAATATTAACACGTGTTTAAGAAATTGACGCTAGTACATGCTTTAAGTAACAAGTCTAATCATCTAAGAAATTAGGGTTCGTTGTTACACAAAAATTGGTCTTAGTCTAGTTTGTTAATTTAACTTAATCAAATAAGTTAGATTGTTAAAATAGTGAATCAATAATTCTATAGTGAAAATGAGGTGATTTGGATCCTCTCATTGTTTTTCTGTTATTGAATTTTTCTATTCAATTTTACGTTTGTTCGAAATTATAAATCAATTATAATCTTTTTGTTACCTGTTACGACTTTGTCGCATTACTAAATTAATAACAATTCATGTAAAGACGTTTTTTACTTATCCCTTTTATTGCATGATTTTTCCCAAAACACATCACTTATGTATGCATCAATATGCTAAACAAACACCGACCACCACAAGATCACTCATTAGAGCGTCCAAAATTATTTAACCACAATCTAAATTCTTTGATTTAGAAAACAAAATCCAAACCATTTAATAACTCTTTGATGCCCTCTCTTAGGGGATTTAAGGTTGGTTTAGTGGTTAAGGTAGAGAGGCTAAGGGGTAGAGTGATAGGGATGTTGATAGAACTCATAATTTTAATGGAAGAAAAAGTATATTATTTCTTAAAATTTAGAGTAGTATATCTTACAATGACGAGATTGGGAAATGATGCCGAAAGAAGAATTTGGAAACAACATCAACATGCCACCACTATTTGATGGTGATCACTTTGAATACTAGAAGGACAAAATGAGATGCTTCTTCATCTCCCAAGATCCTGATCTCTGGACCTTGGTAGTCAAAGGCTACATTGCACCCACTACACCAGAAGATGAAGAACTGGATGTAGAAGATATGAATCCCAACCAGAATAAGTTATACAAGCTGCATCACAAGTCCAGAACCATCATGATCAGTGCTATCACATTTAAAGAATTTGATAGATGCACCAACAAGGAAACAACAAAAAGCATCTATGACAGTTTGGTTCTGACCTATTAGGGAAGTCAACAGGTTCAAGAGGCAAAGGCAAACATACTGGTCAAACAGTATGAGCTGTTCAAGATGGAAGAGGATGAAGATATTGAAGCAATGTTCAGCAGATTTCAGATTCTAGTATCAGGTTTAAAAGTATTAAAGAAAAGCTACACCACTGCAGATCATGTAAAGAAGATCCTCAGAAGCTTACCAGCCAAATGGAGACCAAAGGTTACTGTAGTACAGGAAGCTAGGGATCTGAATACCTTGAAGCTTGAAGATTTGATCAGCTCCCTCAGGTCTCATGAAATAGAGCTGAATGCAGATGAACCAAAGAAGAAGAAGAAGACTTTAGCCCTTAAGTCAAAACAGAAGAAAGCTGCAAAGGTTGTATTAGAATTGGAGGATAGTGATAGTGAAGACGATGATCTTGCTTACATAACCAAGCAGATTGCAAAGATGTGGCAAAACAGAAAGAAGAAAGCTCCCAGGAAATATGGCAAATACTCCAACAGAGGAAAAGAAGAAGCTGACAAGAAAAGCATAATCTGTTGTGGATGCAATGAACCTGGACATATCAAGTCAGAATGTCCAAACATGGAGAAAGGAAAGCATCACAAGAAAGGTTCCAGATTCAAGAAGAAGGGTCTGATGGCAGGATGTGATGCATCTGACTCAGAAGAGGAATCATCTGATGATGAAGAGGCAAAAACAGCTATGATGGCTCACATCAAGTTTGCCTCTGGACTCCATAAAGGTACTAGCTCTGGAAGAAAAGTAAAAGGTAAGAAGAATGGACGAACCATTCATTCCGGCAAGTCTGGAAACACATGAGAGGAAGCAGTATTGGCTTTGATGGCACATACTAACTCAAGTTATGGATCCAGTACAGACTCTGGAACTGATTCAGAAGATGAAAACAAAGAGGTATTCTCTAATCTTACTAGATCTGAATTAATTACTGCTCTTAAAGACTTTCTAAATGCCAACAACAAGATGTCTTTAAAACTGAAAACTCTTAGGGAAGAAAAGAAAATTCTAACCAAAGAAGTACATATTTTAAAGAATCAGAATGCTGAGTTTGCAACTGAAAACTCTAATATTAAAACTGAAGTTGCCAGACTCAATTCTGAAAATCTAACTCTCAAAAGTAATATTTGCTCTACTTCCAATACTGTTTGTGAATCTGATATGCATGAACAAGCTTTTCAAAACTTTATTGCAAATGGTATGGAAAGAAGTAAGTATGCTTCTATGATTTATGGAGTTAGTAACAATGGGAAAAGAGGCATAGGATTTGATGAAACTGTAACTGTAACTAAACATATTTCCTCTGATGTTTCATATGCTGTTTGTGCTAAGAAAGGTCATTCAAAATTGTCTTGTCTCATGATAAAATCAAGGAAAGACAAGAAACCTTTCAAGACTGACAAACCTGGACCCAACCAGTTTTGGGTACCAAAAGATAAAATTGTTTATGTTGTAGATGTTCTGAGCAACCAGAAGGAAACACCAATCATGGTGCTGAAGTAGCAATATCGATTTACAAGAAAGGGGGGGTTTGAATTATAAATTCGCCCTTTTAAAATTTAGATATATCTTGATTCACCCAACCCGGGCTACGTCCAGTCCTCACAATGGTGAGATTTTCCACTAAGTGTTTAAAACAAGAACCTTCTTGGTTTTACAGCACCAAGCTTAGATCAACCTTGATCTTTGTTACAGACTTTAATCTAATTCCACCCAGAAAGAGATTAATCAAATTACCTACCAACCTTGATAGTGATTTCTTACAATCTACCCCAAACTATACTTAACTCTTATAGTTTGAGTTTTACAATAATGATGACATTTTTTAGAATCTGAGATGTCTCAACTCTTGTTTGAGATTCGATTCTTTACAAAGAATTCAGTATAAATGTATCAGAGTAAAAAGAATTTAATCAAACTGATTCTTGTAAGTGATGAGAGATTTTCAAGTACGTAGATGTATGTGAGTGATGTTTTTCTCTGTACTTGAAGTTGTATTTCTTCCTGAGCTTTTTCCTTCCTTTTATAAGCGTGAGAGCATTTAATGATGGTCAAATAGAGCCGTTGGAAGTGCTCTTGTCAGGCTTGACCAAAGGCATTATTTCTGAATAAAAATAATCCAACTTTTGACTATTTTTATTTTCTGTTCAGACTGAGCTGTGTGTTGTGTTTTGGATCAAATTTTCTTGAGTGATTACTGATCCTTTAACACTTCTGATAAGTGATAATATTGTAGGCTTGAACTGGAGCTTTTGAATCACTCAAAACAGATTAAAAATGATCTCAAAGCTTGTTGCAGAAAAACTGTAGTTGCTAGAGATTGATGATCAATCTGGAGCTTTAGCTTTTGGGTTTCCTGGAGATTGATAATCAATCTGGAGGTTCAGTTTTGATCATTCTGGATATCTTCCTGATATTTTCTTGGATCTGTTTTGATGTAAACATACTTCAAGATCGTTCAACGTTCTTGGCAGTCAAGCTAGAGAATGATGTTCAGTATGCTGGAGAATGATTGTATCATTCTGGACTAATGGTACACTGTTGGAGAATGATGTTAAACATGCTGGAGATTTGATTGTTAACATGCTGGAGATTGATGTTTGATCATTCTGAAGATAGTTGTTAATCATGCTGGAGAATGATAATCATTCTGGAGATTGATGATCATTTCTGGAGACTAATGATCATTCCTAGGGACTGATGATCATTCTTGATAGAAGATCATTCTGGAGACTGTTCTGATCATTCTGGACATTCTGATGTCCAAGAACAGACTTGGTTCTTCCTCTGAATGTATTTTCTGGAGGTATCCTCTGAATGTATTTTCTGGAGATATCCTCTTATATCGTTTTCTGGAGATATCCTCTGGTATTCTTTGGTTGAGGTATCCTTTGGTATTCTCTGGTTGAGATATCCTCTGGTTGAGGTATCCTCTGATATCCTTTGGTTGAGGTATCCACTGATGGCAGCTTGGTGAGGTATCCTCTGATGGCAGCTTGGTGAGGTATCCTCTGATGGCAGCTTCGTGAGGTATCCTCTAGTATCCTCTTCTTGAGGTATCCTCTGGTGACATCATCATCCTCTGGTGATGTCATCCTCTGTTGATGTTATCTTTTGGTGACGTCATCATTCTCTGATGATGTCATCCTCTGGTAATGACTTCATCCTCTGGTGACAGCTTTTGGTATCCTCTAGAGGCATCTTCTGGTGATGTTTATCGGGTAACATCTTTTGTTTTTCCAGATTGTGTCAAGAGTGTTCTTTATGCTGATTTCTTGGCTTTCCTTGAATCATTAACATGCTGTTAATTCTAGACATTCTGGAGACTGTTCAGTCTTGCTTTGGCAGCTTGATTCATGGCCTTTTTTCTTTGCGATTAGAATGGTTCCATTTGATTCTAATTGATCACATCTGTTCCTTGTCATGTACTCTCAGTACTGATGTAAATTCCAGATGAAATAACTTTAATTAAGTGGTGGAGAAAGTTTGGTCTTTATGCTATCACAGTCTTGCGAACATTCTCTGTTTTCCAGAATATGTCAAGAATGTTCTCTGCTGCTGTTTTCTTCGATTCTTGCTTTGTTCACTTATGCATTTATGTTCCTTAAACAAACTTAAGTGAAATCATTAGTAGACCACCATTCATAAAACTTAATCATTTAATTTAAAAGGTTTGTTGTCATTAAAACATATATCAAAAAGGTTTTTTCCTCAACAATCTCCCCCTTTTTGATGATGACAAACCTTTTGAATAAATCATAAGTTTTATGGATGGATATAAATAAAATGCAAGGATGTTCTTAAATATGTAATTAAACTCCCCCTAAACACATGCAAGAGTTTAATTCTTATCATTCTAATTAAACTCCCCCTAAACATATGCAAGAGGTTAATTCTTAACATTCTTCATTAACTTCTATCATTTTATATCCATCATATATTTCTCTCCCCCTTTTGACATCTATCAAAAAGGTTGGAGAATAGACATAGAAGTAAAAAAAATGGAGTAATAGCATGAGTGTACTACACATAGAAATCATGTGGTTGACCAATGCATTCATATATCAAACTAGTCAAGTTTGCATTTAGCATTAAAGAACATAGCATATATGATGATCATATCATTGTAGTCAATATTGCAATCAAGATATGGGTAATGATAACAACAACAATATGACATAATTGTATGCAAGCATTTTAACGCACTTTGAAAAATAGTCAATGAATATATATTCTTCTCATTTTTAAGAAAGAAAACAATGAGTAAACTTCAGTTTCAAGAAGAATAATATTTTCTAAAAACTCCCCCTGAATTAATTTTTTAAATAATTCAAAGTTCCATAAAACAAGGAAAATGTCACTTTGCTCTTTGTCCTCTTTCACAAGCGATTACCTTTCAATTTGAACATGATCAAGCTTATTGTTAGAATGAGCGCATACAAGGAAGCGAAATAAGATGAATCAAATATAATTTCTCTCTTTACAAAACATTCTTATTCTAAGAATGTTTGTATTTTTCAAAAACTAATTTTTTAAATGGATAAAAAAACATATGCCAAAGGATTTGATCATATTAAAGAAATGTTTTTCACAAGGTTTTTTGCAAACACACAAATAAACAATAAGGCATATATTCAAGCATACTTTCATGAGGCTTTTTGATTGTTGCTATTTTTATCTATCATGTTTAAAGTAAATTTAAACACTTGAGATCAATTTTTCACAAAAGAAGTAAGCAACAAATAAGACTCATTTGCAAAGACATATATTAATATGCTTCAAAATGTTCACATATCAATTTTTGACTTTCATGGCATAATCGTCTTGGATTTCTTCAAAAATGAATCCTAAACAAGGATATAAATTTAAAATATGTTGAAGAAGGATCTTTTTCAAAAGCCACATCATAAACTCAATTTTTTGGTTTTTTGAAAAGCCATATTCAAGAAATTATACTTAGACAACAAGCAATGTATATGCTATTCAATATATTCAAAATAATTGAAGAGAACATGATAAAGAATTCTTTCTAATTCATAAGAAGGTGAATGATGTTAACATGATAATTTGAAAGATGTTATTGTGCAAAGTGTAAAAAGGTTCAATGAAGTATAATTGACAAAACGGCCCTTTGTCTAATTATTAAAGACACTAATTTATTCTAAATGTCTTTATAACTAGAACAATAATTTTGAATGTCAAAATGGGTTTGCACACTTGTTTATCATAAAAAGTGTATGAACAAAGAGTGAAAACATGTTGAATTTAGAATAGAAAATAGGCATATGCACATACAAGTAATGTAATCAATTTAAAATTTTTAAAGTCATACTTGCATAAAAAATAACATGCATTTTTAATTTTAAGAACACCAATCAATCACATGATATAAAAGAAATATTCATTCTTATCATGATGCAAATAGCATAAGAATTTTGGATTGAGTGTACCTCCTTTAGTGGTCTAGTTCAACGATGAGAGATCTTTGAATATTTTGGAGCTTCTCTTCATTCTCTTTTATTCATCTTGATTGATGGTTGAAATGAGACAATCTAGCTTTTGTTGTTGAGAGAGTTCCTCCATTACGACATTAATTCAAGATTGCTCTATTTTGGCTTCATTGATTGATTTTTGGCTATGTTTGAGAAATCGTAGCCACGTTGTTATCATATTTTTGTAATATTAATTGAAGTAGCAATGTTGAATGGAGGGAGAAGGGAGAATGTTTGTTTAAGGTGAAGAACGTTCATGAGGGGCAGTTGTTGTGGTTGTACAAGATGGAGAACGTTCTTGAGTAGTAGCAATGTTATTCTTAATAACTGAGGTTTCTTTTTCATCTCCAGCAACTTTGGTACCAGTAATAAATTCCTCCCAATTAGTTATTCCAATACCTTTTTTGCTTAAATTGATCATTCTCTTAGATTCTTCTTCATCTAGCTTGTTTCTGAATACCCATCTTGTTCCAATCATAGATTGATCTTGTGGATCTAGAACAAGAGTCCAGATTTTATTCTTGTCAAATTGTAGAAGTTCTTCCTTCATTACTTCAATCCAAGATTGATCAACTATGACTTCTTTAATTGATTTTGGTTCAATTTGGGAGATCATTGCCATGTTATTGTTGACAACATATTTGAATGATATTCTTGTTCTAATACCATCAGTTGTATCTTCAATGATTTGTGTTTGAGGATGATCTCCAATTGTTCTCCAGCTTTTTGGTGGAGAATGAAACGGAGATTGTTTATCAATCTCGGTTTCCTGCAGATTGTTCTGTTGTTGCATGCCAGTTTGAACTTCTTCTTCCTCGTTTTTTTTTTTACTCAAATTCAAATCATCAAACTCATCAAATAATATATGCATGCTTTCATCTATAGTTTGGGCTTTGAGATTCTAATTATTTATAGAATGTAGAGCATTCAAAATATATACTTTGATTGCATTTTAAAACAAATTTGCCCATATGTTCAAGATATTTTCTAATAGAGCCAAGATTAAAAATATGGCAAACAATTTTTTATGGCTTCTCCTCAAAATTATTTTTCAACACTTGATTCATTTAAAATTGTTCTAGCAATTTCTTGTAACTAATTTTTTAAAAAAAAAACAACTTCATATTGTTGGAAATTCTTTGACAAGCAAATTATGTGAAATATCATTTTCATCAAAGAATTATTTGAAGAATAATGTTTCAAATTTCCTTTAATCATTTCTTATAGAAATGACAATTCTTTTTCAAAAGTCTTAAAAGCATGATTTGGTTGGAAATTCATCTAAGTATAAACATAAGGATTTTTCTTTAAAATGAGGATGTTTGTTTTACTTCAGCCATGTGGGGTTTAAAAAATAACTTTAAAAGCAATTTTACAAAGTTATATCAAACATCCTTAATCTATGCAAAATTATTTCAACAAATGATACATGTACCTTTGATTTGTTAATGTTTCCAAAGGTTATAGACACTCCAAATTTTCGTAACGAGAGGAGACATCATACTTTTCCATTCATGTGTATTAAGAATGCCTTGTTCATGTATCAATGTTCTTTCTTGATTGTTGGATGGTGTTCCTGCATCACAAGTTAGTAATGACTTTGGTACCCATATTTGTTTGGGTCCTTGATGGTTAGTATATCTTCTTTTAGAAGATTTTTTAAAACTTGATCTCCTTTTAAAATAGCAAGTTGACTCGAAGTGGCCATTCTTGGAACAACGGAAACACTTTGTTGTTGGTCTTGAAGAAGGTTTGAAAATCTGAGTTTTAAAAGTCTTTGAAATTGATTTTGATGAAATTCCAGAACGTTCTCCTTTTTTCAAACTTTCTGGAGAAAGTTCAGCTTTTGTTCCAGAACGATCTCCATTTTGAGAACAACCTGGAGAACGTTCTCCTTTCTGCAGATTTTTCAAAACTGGTTCAACTTTATTTGCAGAACACTCTTTCCTTTTAAAAATCCTTTGGCTTTTAATTTTTTCATCTCTTTTCTTAAAGTAACAAGCAACTTTCAGATGTCCAATTCTTTTACAATATGAACATTTAATTTTGCATTTACCTTCCTTTCTTTCTAGAACAAAAATGTTTTCATAAATATTTTCTTTTTGAGAAGCTTTGAAACATAAATCATCTTTCTCAAATATCCTTTCTTCAGATATCATATTCTTTTGAAAAGTTTCAGTGGTTGTTACCAAGTTGGTTGAATCATTTTTTGAATTAGGAACTTCTATCTTTAAAGAGGTACTTTCTTCCTTAGTTTCAAAATATTTTGGAAAATGATTTTTTATGGTTATCTCATTGAGAGACTTTTGTTGTTCAACCATTTGTAA
The DNA here is from genome assembly GCA_037974295.1 of Cicer cuneatum. Classification (NCBI taxonomy): domain Eukaryota; kingdom Viridiplantae; phylum Streptophyta; class Magnoliopsida; order Fabales; family Fabaceae; genus Cicer; species Cicer cuneatum. Next base: position 10,792,970 of record JBBPBO010000002.1, on the reverse strand, counting down.
ATGAGTTTGCTGCAAACTTTGAATGACCATTATGAGTTCGTCATTCATAGCTTGGGCTTTCTCTTTTTCTTCTTTTTCTTTACGGAGTTGTTCTTTTAATAAACCATATTTTCGAGCAAGAAGATTTGAATCACATAAAAGATTATCAAATTCTTTTTCCATTTCTTCACATAAAGGACAGCGTTCAGATATGGTTACCTCATTATTTTCTAAGTTTTCCTTGAAGCACATGTTGGTTTCTGACATTACTTCTTCTTCCTGAATCTTTTCCTCTAACACTTGTTAGGTGCTTAATCTTTAGAGACCAAGCTCTGATGCCAATTGAAGTAGAAATATCGATTTACAAGAAAGGGGGGTTTGAATTGTAAATTCGCCCTTTTAAAATTCAGATATATCCTGGTTCACCCAACTCGGGCTACGTCCAGTCCTCACAATGGTGAGATTTTCCACTAAGTGTTTAAAACAAGAACGTTCTTGGTTTTACAGCACCTAGCTTAGATCAACCTTGATCTTTGTTACAGACTTTAATCTAATTCCACCCAGAAAGAGATTAATCAAATCACCAACCTGTTGGAACCAAGTTGGTTCTAAATCATAGGATTTTGATGTTTACAAAAGCACTCAATGTAATCTTATTTTGTACCTTGAATTATTAAATAAAATCCCATCAGAAACTGAAGAAATTAGAAGCATAAGATGCATTCAGAATGCATCTTGGAATTACCAGAAGATAGTCCAGACTCACCAGAAGATATATTGGCTGGCCCAGATCAGAAGAAAGAAATGTCAAAAGAATAAATGGACCATACTAGAGGAAAGCCTGCTAGAGGGAGATTTGTTCCAGATCAAAAGGAATCAAATATCAAATTTATTCCAGAAGTTATTCTGACCAGAAGATGGCCTGGTAGTGAGATATTAAACAAGCCCAGACTTGTTCCAGACTCAACCAGAAGCTATGTTTAAGGGTCCAGAACAAGAGAATCAATCCAGCTGTGATCCAGACCATAAGATAGCATGATTCAAGGCATGAAACTAAGTCCAGACAAGAAGAAATGACTTCCAGAATGATTCAGACCTGATCTAAAATCAAAGGTAAAATCCCAGACTGAAATATTTATTGTCCAGATTTAATTTCAACTTAATCCAGACCGAAGTCCAGAATTAGTCCAGATCAGAGGGAAGATTTTCAGATCAGTGGTTCAGAATTAATTATTTGGTCCAGTGATGGTCCAGATAAGAAAATCAGACCATAGCCCAGTGTTGGCCGAAATCAGAGGGACAGAATGTGTAGTCCAGGAAAGGCCAAATTCAGAGGATTATAGCATATCCGGTGCGCATCCAGGATGGCCGAAATCAGAAGATCAGAGGGTCAGGAAATGTGGTCCAGGGAAGGTTGAAATCAGAGGATCACAGCATAACAATCAGTATGGTCCAGATGTGGACTAGCGCATGAACATCCAATGGTCCAGATTTAATCAGGAAATTATACGGTGGAGAATTTAATTTATTTTGATCAAAGGATTAAAAAGATTTGTTACAAAAATAAAGTGAGGTGTTGTGGAATTCAGGAGCTGTGGCGGGAAGGAACCAACATATTTAATTGGCCAGTTATTTTGAAAGAAAATCTGAAGATATGTTTTTTATTTAAATAAAGCCCAATTGGTCAAGTTATTTTTACAGAGAATCCAGCAAGATTCAGCTCGAATTTAAGCTTGGAAGAGGCCCAAATCTGCATCTATAAAAGGAGGCTCAAGGCAGAATACTCAAGCATCGAAAATCACAAAAGAGTCATACACTTCCAAAGCAAACACCCAAATTTTCATAGAAGTCAATTGTGAGTTCCAGCTTTCAAGAAGCAAGTACTCTTGTTATTTTCTTTCCACTGTGTGAAATCTAAGTTGTTGAAGTAGAGTCTACAATCTGAGGGAGTCAGAAGGGGTAGCAGGTTACTTGGCAATTAGATTCATAGTGTTGTGTGTTAAATCTAAGTTGTTGAAGTAGAGTCTACAATCTGAGGGAGTCAGAAGGGGTAGCAGGTACTTGGCAATTAGATTCATAGTGTTGTGATTTCTTCTACAATCTGGGATTGTCAGATTGGCTGAAGACAGGAGCTGCATTCCTCAAAGAAGTTTAGGATTGTTAGACTGTTTGAGAAGACTGACTTGGAAGGTCAATATAATGGTTGTAATTGAAGGTTTGAATTAGTGAAATCCTTCAAGGTGAAGGGACTAGACGTAGCCTCGTTAACGGTGAACCAGTATAAAAACTGTGAGTTTTATATTTACTTTTATCCGCTGCTAACTCTGTTTTTAATTATACATCAAGTTTTGTTTTAAAAGTATAAAAATAGGAAAAGTATTCAAGTTAAGTCAAACACAATTCAACCCCCCCTTCTCGTGTTTGCACCTTCAATTGGCATCAGAGCTCGGTCTCAAGGCTGAGCACTTAACAGTATTTGAGGAAAGGTCCAAGGGGTTCAATATGTCAGAAGAATTGGGAAGCAACATCAACAGACCACCACTGTTTGATGGAGAAAGGTTTGAGTATTGGAAGGACAGAATGAGAAGCTTTGTCATATCTCAAGATCCTGAACTATGGAAGATGATAGTCAAAGGATACACTGCACCTACTGATCCAGAAGATCCAACTAAGAAACTAGACATGGATGATATGAAACCAGATCAGAGCAGATTACACAAACTTCATCACAAGTCCAGAAACATCATGATCAGTGCAATCACAATCAAGGAGTTTGATTGATGCACAGATAAAGAAACAGCAAAGAGCATATTCGATAATCTGGTTCTGACCTATGAAGGAACCCAGCAGGTTCAAGAAGCAAGGGCTAACATATTGGTCAGGCAGTATGAGCTGTTCAAGATGGAAGAGGATGAAGACATTGACGCAATGTTCAGCAGATTCCAGACTCTGGTATCAGGTTTAAAAGTATTAAACAAAAGCTATACTACTGCAGATCATGTCAGTAAGATTCTAAGAAGTTTACCAAAAAAGTGGAGACCAATGGTTACTGTAGTTCAGCAAGCCAAAGATCTGAAAACTTTAAGGCTTGAAGACCTGATCAGCTCACTCAGGTCTCATGAAATAGAACTGGAAGAAGATGAACCTAAGAAGAAGAAGAATCTGGCTCTGAAGTTGAAACAGAAGAAAGCTGCAAGGGCAGCATCATAATCAGAGGATAATGATACTAATAGTGATGATATGGCTTACTTAACCAAAAAGATGGTTAAGATCTGAGAAAACAGGAAGAGGAGAGGTTCCAAAAAGAAACATAACAGCAAAGATAAGGAAGAATCTGGCAAGAAGAACATCATCTGTTATGGATGCAATGAACCTGGACATATCAAGTCAGAATGTCCAAATCTGGAAAAAGGCAAACAGCACAAGAAGAGTTCCAGATACAGAAAGAAGGGTCTGATGGCTGTCTGGGATGTATCAGAATCAGAGGAAGAATCTTCTGATGAAGAAGAGGCAGAAACAGCAAAGATGGCTCACATCAAGTCTGCTTCTGGACTTCATAAAGGTATGAATTCAAGAAGGAAAACAGGTAGAAGGAAGAATGATCGAAACAATCATTCAGGCAAGTCTGGAAGCACATCAGAGGAAGCAATTCTGTCTCTGATGGCTCATACCAACTCAAGTTATGGATACAGCTCAGGCTCTGGAACAAAATCATAAGATGAAGACAATGAGGTATTTTCTGATCTTTCTAAATCTGAATTAATTGAGACTTTAAAAGACTTGTTAAATGCAAATAATAAGAGGTCTTTAAAACTGAAAACTTAGGGAAGAAAAGAAAAATATAACCAAAGAAGTCCAAGTTTTAAAGAATCAAAATTCTGAGTATGCAACTGAAAACAAATATTTTAAAACTGAAGTTGCAAGACTCAAGTCTGAAAACCAAACTCTCAAAAGTAACATCTGTTCTACTTCTGAAACTGTTTGTAAATCTGATGTGCATGAGCAATTTTTTCAAAACTTCATTTCAAATGGAATGGAAAGAAGTAAATATGCATCTATGATTTATGGAAACAGTAACTCTGGAAAGAGAGGTCTTG
>JBBPBO010000002.1:10767892-10788707 GCA_037974295.1 Cicer cuneatum | reverse complement strand
ACTTCTGAAACTGTTTGTAAATCTGATGTGCATGAGCAATTTTTTCAAAACTTCATTTCAAATGGAATGGAAAGAAGTAAATATGCATCTATGATTTATGGAAACAGTAACTCTGGAAAGAGAGGTCTTGATTTTACAGAAACAACTACTGAAAGTAAAGCTGTTCATTCTGATGTTTTATGCATTGTTTGTGCTAAGAAAGGTCACTCTGAACTATCTTGTCCAATGGTAAAATATAAACAAGATCAGAGAAATGTTAAGACTAACAAACCTGGACCCAATCAGTTCTGGGTACCAAAAGATCAAATTGTCTATGTTGCAGATATTCTGAGCAACCAGAAGGAGACACCAGCAATGGTGCTTGGACAATGGATATTGGCAATGCACAAGCAGAAGAAGGTTTATGTTCCAACATCTACCAAACATAAGCCAAATGACTCTGGTAGAAGAAGAACTGGTCAACACAATAACTATCAGAACCAGAATCATAGGAGGAACTGGAACCAGAACCAATATCAGAGGAACAAGAACCAGTACCAGAAGCACAGAAACTGGAACCAGAACTGGAACTAGTATCAGAGGTACAGGAACTGGAACCAAAACCAACACTGGAACCAGAACCAGAACTAGAGGCACATAAACTGGAACCAGAATCAACACTGGAACCAGAATCAGAATCAGTACCAGAACCAGAACCTGAACATGTATCAATATCAAAGGTTGAGGTATGATCATCAGAATTACTCTAATTATCAGAATCAGTATAATTACCAGAATCACCAGAGGAACATGGCGTATCAGCCAAAGCAGATATTAAGGAATCAGAATCAGGAGAGTTCTTCAAACACTCCAGTGAGATTCATCAAGACTACAAACCTGGAAGGGAATTCCAATTCCTTCATCCAAACCATGTAATCTCAGAACATATAGATTAGGAATCTGAAAATCAGAAGCAAGATGATTTTCAGAGTAAAACTGAGGCTACAACTTGATGTAAATACTATTATTTGATATTTATGCTTACTGTGATAACAAGAAGCTTGACCTTAACAAATCAAATCTAGATAACTATTCTGCAGGTTTTCAAACTGTCAGAGGAATCAGGTGATTCACACCAATTGAACACTTCAGCAGAAATAACATTCCAGTGGTTTCAAAAACAAGCAGAAATCACCAGAAGCAGAATAAATAGTTTGGCTGTATTGAGTTAAATGTTAAATTATTTGATTTGCATTATGTAATATGGCAAACTGCTTGATCTTGACAAATCAAAGCAAGATAAAAATAGTGCAGGTTCACCAGAACCAAAGGAAGCAGAAGCAGAAGAAACAAAAGTACTTGGAAAGGTAGAGGATACAAGCAAGTCAGCAACACTTGACAAATCTTCAAAAGATAAATCTGAGCAAGTCAGAAACAGCTAAGATAAGTCAGAAGAGAAATCTGGATATTTACCAGAATCTGAAGCTGTTACAGATTCACCAGATCCAGAAGCTGATTTATCAGAATCAGAAGCAGTTACAGAACCAGAAGTTGATGCGAACCAAGCAATGTAGATAAAGCTTTGGCAGAGGAAGGTTGGATACTTGCAATGCAAGAAGAGCTGAATGAATTACAAAGGAATGATGTTTGGGATCTGGTATCCAGACTAAACAAAAACATTATTGGAACCAAGTAGGTGTTCATAAACAAATTCAATGAAAAGGGTGAAGTTGTAGCTCAAGGATACAGTCAACAGAAATGTATAGATTACACTAAGACTTGTGTTCCAATGGCCAGGTTAGAAGCAATTAGAATTCTCTTATCATTTGCTGCTAATCATGATATAATGCTGTATCAAATGGATGTTAAAAGTGCATTCTTAAATGGCTACATAAGTGAGGAAGTCTATGTTAAACAGCCCCCTGGATTTGAAAACTCTGATTTTTCAGACCATGTTTTTAAACTCAAAAAAATCTTTATATGGTTTAAAACAAGCACCAAGGGCATGGTATGACAGACTTAGTAACTTTCTGCTTAAGAATGAATTTAATAGAGGCCAGATTGATAATGTATTATTTAGGAAATCCATTAAAATTGATATTCTGATTATCCAAGTTTATGTTGATGATATCTGGATCAACTAATGGCACTTTGTGCAAAGAGTTTTCTGACCTAATGCAGAAAGAGTTCCAAATGAGCATGATGGGAGAACTTAAGTTCTTTCTGGGAATTTAGATTCATCAAGGTAAATCAGATTAAACTAGCCAAAAGGTAGACCAGAAAACATACAGAGGAACCACCAACCTTACCCTGTTATACAAGAAAACCCCCACCTACAAACTCAGAGGTTTTTGTGATTCTGACTATGCTGGAGACAAGTTGGAAAGAAAAAGTACCAGTGGCAACTGCACATTCTTAGGTGATAATTTGATCTCTTGGTCAAGCAAAATAAAACACCATTTCATTAAGGACCATGTTCAAAAAGGTACTTTAAGCATCCAGTTTGTGGACACTGATCATCAATGGGCTGATATCTTCACCAAGGTATTACCAGAAGATAGGTTCGAGTTTATTAAGAAGCATCTCAGCATGACCTCCATATCTGACTAGCTCAAGTAGTCATCTTAGGAGTTTTTAAATTTCATGTTAATTTATTTTCTGTCTTTTATTTTCTGTTTTTACTTTCTGTACTTTGTAAAGAGAAAAACAAAAAATACAAAAATAGTAAGACCACTTTTTGGCTGATGACAAAAAAGGGGAGAGAGAGAAAAAAAAAGGAGAAATAAGTAGAAAAGGAGAGATAAAAAGAAAGGGAGAAGCATAAAAGAAAGAGATGAAAAGAGGAGAAATAAGTAGAAAAGGAGAGGAATTAGGGAGAGAGAAAAAGAAATAGTGAAAAAGAAAAGGAGTTGAAAAGGAGAGGAAATAGGGAGAGAGAAAAAGAAAGAGTGAAAAGAAGGAGTTGAAAAGGAGAGGAAATGTGAAGAGAGAATAAAGAAGGAGTTGAAAAGGAGAGGAGAATAGAAGAAAAGAAAGAGAGAACAAAGAAAGAGTTGAAAAGGAGAGTATCAGACTTAGGGGGAGAGATTGGTCTGAGGGGGAGTAATTCAAGTCTTCGAATTATAAGTTAGCAAAATAAGTTAAGGTTTTGTCATCATCAAAAAGGGGGAGATTGTTGGAACCAAGTTGGTTCTAAATCATAGGATTTTGATGTTTACAAAAGCACTCAATGTAATCTTATTTTGTACCTTGAATTATTAAATTAAATGCCACCAGAAACTGAAGAAATCAGAAGCAGAAGATGCATTCAGAATGCATCCTAGAATTACCAGAAGATAGTCCAGACTCACCATAAGATATATTGGCTGGCCCAGATCAGAAGAAAGAAATGTCAGAAGAATAAATGGACCATACCAGAGGAAAGCCTGTCAGAGGGAGAGTTGTTCCAGATCAAAAGGAATCAAATATCAAATTTATTCCAGAAGTTATTCTGACCAGAAGATGGCCTGGCAGTGAGATATTAAACAAGCCCAGACTTGTTCCACACTCAACCAGAAGCTATGTTTAAGGGTGCAGAACAAGAGAATCAATCCAGATGTGACCCAGACCATAAGATATCATGATTCAGGGCATGAAACTAAGTCCAGACAAGAAGAAATGATTTCCAGAATGATTCAGACCTAATCTAAAATCAAAGGTAAAATGCCCAGACTGAAATATTTATTGTCCAGATTTAATTTCAACTTAATCCAGACCAAAGTCCAGAATTAGTCCAGATCAGAGGAAGATTTTCAGATCAGTCGTTCAGAATTAATTATTTGGTCCAGTGATGGTCCAGATCAGAAAATCAGACCATAGCCCAGTGTTGGCCGAAATCAGTGGGACAAAATGTGCAGTCCAGCAAAGGCCAAATTTAGAGGATTATAACATATCAGGTGCGCATCCAGGATGGCCGAAATCAGAAGATCAGAGGGTCAGGAAATGTGGTCCAGGGAAGGCCAAAATCAGAGGATCACAACGTAACAATCAGTATGGTCCAGATGTAGACTAGCGCATGAAGATCCAATGGTCCAGATTTAATCAGGAAATTATACCGTGGAGAATTTAATTTATTTTGATCAAAGGATTAAAAAGATTTGTTACAAAAATAAAGTGAGGTGTTGTGGAATTCAGGAGTTGTGGCGAGAAGGAACCAACATATTTAATTGGCCAGTTATTTTGAAAGAAAATATGAAGATATGTTTTTTATTTAAATAAAGCCCAATTGGTCAAGTTATTTTTACAGAGAATCCAGCAAGATTCAGCTCGAATTTAAGCTTGGAAGAGGCCCAAATCTGCATCTACAAAAGGAGGCTCGAGGCAGAATACTCAAGCATCGAAAATCACAAAAGAGTCATACACTTCCAAAGCAAACACCCAAATTTTCATAGAAGTCAATTGTGAGTTCCAACTTTCAAGAAGCAAGTACTCTTGTTATTTTTTTCCACTGTGTGAAATCTAAGTTGTTGAAGTAGAGTCTACAATCTGAAGGAGTCAAAAGGGGTAGCAGGTTACTTGGCAATTAGATTCATAGTGTTGTGTGTTAAATCTAAGTTGTTGAAGTAGAGTCTACAATCTGAGGGAGTCAGAAGGGGTAGCAGGTACTTGGCAATTAGATTCATAGTGTTGTGATTTCTTCTACAATCTGGGATTGTCAGATTGGCTGAAGACAGGAGCTGCATTCCTCAAAGAAGTCTAGGATTGTTAGACTGTTTGAGAAGACTGACTTGGAGGGTCAATATAATGGTTGTAATTCAAGGTTTGAATTAGTGAAATCCTTCAAGGTGAAGGGACTGGACGTAGCCTCGTTAACGGTGAACCAGTATAAAAACTGTGAGTTTTATTTTTACTTTTATCCGCTGCTAACTCTGTTTTTAATTATACATCAAGTTTTGTTTTAAAATTATAAAAACAGGAAAAGTATTCAAGTTAAGTCAAACACAATTCAACCCCCCTTCTCGTGTTTGCACCTTCACTACAAACCTTGATAGTGATTTCTTACAATCTACCCCAAACTATACTTTACTCTTATAGTTTGAGTTTTTTAATAACGATGAGATTGTTTAGAATCTGAGATGTCTCAACTCTTGTTTGAGATTCGATTCTTTACAAAGAATTCAGTATAAATGTATCTGAGTAAAAAGAATTTAATCAAACTAATTCTTGTAAGTGATGAGAGATTTTCAAGTATGTAGATATATGTGAGTGATGTTTTTCTCAGTACTTGAAGCTATATTTCTTCCTGAGCTTTTGCCTTCCTTTTATAGGTGTGAGAGCATTTAATGATGGTCAAATAGAGCCGTTGGTAGTGCTCTTGTCAGGCTTGACCAAATGCATTATTTCTAAATAAAAATAATCCAACTTTTGACTATTTTTATTTTCTGTTCAGACTGAGCTGTGTGTTGCGTTTTGGATCAAACTTTCTTGAGTGATTACTGATCCTTTAACACTTCTGATAAGTGATAATATTGTAGGCTTGAACTGGAGCTTTTGAATCACTCAAAACAGATTAAAAACGATCACAAAGCTTGTTGCAGAAAAACTATAGTTGCTGGAGATTGATGATCAATCTGGAGCTTTAGCTTTTGGGTTTCCTGGAGATTGATAATCAATCTAAAGGTTCAGTTTTGATCATTCTGGATGTCTTCCTGATCTTTTCTTGGATCTGTTTTTATGTAAACATACTTCAAGATCGTTCAACGTTCTTGGCAGTCAAGCTGGAGAATGATGTTCAGTATGCTGGAGAATGATTGTATCATTCTGGACTAATGGTACACTGTTGGAGAATGATGTTAAACATGCTGGAGATTTGATTGTTAACATGCTGGAGATTGATGTTTGATCATTCTGAAGATAGTTGTTAATCATGCTGGAGAATGATAATCATTCTGGAGATTGATGATCATTTCTGGAGACTAATGATCATTCCTAGGGACTGATGATCATTCTTGATAGAAGATCATTCTGGAGACTGTTCTGATCATTCTGGACATTCTGATGTCCAAGAACAGACTTGGTTCTTCCTTTGAATGTATTTTCTGGAGGTATCCTCTGAATGTATTTTCTGGAGATATCCTTTCATATCGTTTTCTGGAGATATCCTCTGGTATTCTTTGGTTGAGGTATCCTTTGGTATTCCCTGGTTGAGATATCCTCTGGTTGAGGTATCCTCTGATATCCTTTGGTTGAGGTATCCTCTGATATCCTCTGGTTGAGGTATCCACTGATGCCAGCTTGGTGAGGTATCCTCTGATGGCAGTTTGGTGAGGTATCCTCTGATGGCAGCTTGGTGAGGTATCCTCTGATGTCAGCTTCGTGAGGTATCCTCTTCTGGAGGTATCCTCTGGTGACATCATCATCCTCTGGTGATGTCATTCTTTGATGATGTCATTCTCTGGTAATGATTTCATCCTCTGGTGACAGCTTCTGGTATCCTCTGGAGGCATCTTCTGGTGATGTTTATCGGGTAACATCTTCTGATTTTCCAGATTGTGTCAAGAATGTTCTTTATGCTGATTTCTTGGCTTTCCTTGAATCATTAACATGCTGTTAATTCTGGACATTCTGGAGACTATTCAGTCTTGCTTTGGCAGCTTGATTCATGGCCTTTTTTCTTTGCGATTAGAATGGTTCCTTTTGATTCTAATTGATCACATCTGTTCCTTGTCATGTACTCTCATTAAAAGAACAATGGATCACACTTTACTTGTTCAAGTCTATGTGGATGATATCATATTTGGATCAACCAACAATGAAATATGTGAAGAATTCTCATTAATGATGCAAGGAGAATTTGAAATGTCCATGATGGGAAAATTAAATTATTTCCTAGGACTTCAAATCAAGCAACTTGAGAATGACATCTTTATTCATCAGTCAAAATACTGTAAAGAACTACTAAAAAGATTTGAGATGGACAACTGCAAAGAAAGTGCAACTCCCATGGGATCTGGTATGTATGTTGATAGAGATGAAAATGGTAAATCAGTTGACATATCCAGGTATAGAGGTATGATTGGGTCTTTATTATATCTAACGGCCAGTAGGCCAGATATTATGTTTAGTGTTTGTTTGTGTGCAAGATTTCAGGCAGATCCAAAGGAATCACATCTGGTAGCAATAAAGAGGATAATGAAATATCTCAAAGGAACAACCAATGCTGGCCTATGGTATCCAAAAGGTAGCATATGCAATCTCATTGGTTCTTCTGACTCTGACTATGCAGGATGTAAGACGGATCGAAAAAGCACAAGTGGCACCTGTCACATTCTGGGAAATGCACTAGTCTCATGGTCTTGTAAGAAACAAGCATGTGTGGCATTAAGTACTGCAGAGGCAGAATACATAGCAGCAGGCAGTTGCTGTGCGCAAATCCTTTGGCTTAAGCAACAACTTTGTGACTATGGACTTGATCTGGGATGTATTCCTCTGAAATGTGACAATACTAGTGCTATCAACATCACAAAAAATCCAGTCATGCACTCTCGAACCAAACATATCGACATACGTCATCATTTTTTGAGGGATCATGTTCTAAATGGAAATGTTGAAGTTACCTTCGTGGACACTCATAATCAACTGGCAGATATATTCACAAAGCCACTGCCCAGAGAATCATTTTACAAGATACGAAGGGAACTAGGCATTCTAAATGAGAGTGATCTCTGAAAAGGTTTGAAAGATCTGTAAGTCATATCATTGTTAATTCTAAATTTTTTCATCATTCTGTTACTTGATATATGTTTCTGTGATACCTATGTATGTCTTTCTACCTGTTTGAAATATTTTTTGTCTGTTTAAATGTTAAAATTTTTATCCAGACTCAAAATCTTTACTATCGTATTCGAATACAGACAGTTGTAGTCGAATACATGTTCCCTGTAAAATCTGTATTCGACTACACAAGGTCTGTAGTCGACTACACTTTCGAAAAATTTTATATTTAAAAGGGATTGTTAACAGTATTAGGTTACGAATACAAAAAAAAAAATCTGGTAGCCGATTACAAATTCAAAATTTCTTATTCCTGATCCTCAAAATCTTCATCCAAACCTTTTCCTAAAAACCTTCATACTGTCATACCTAAACATTCCCCCTCACCATCCATTGCATCTAAGATTCTGTAAGATCAAAAATCAAAACCCTAAATCCCCAAACCCGTAAACTTCATCTTCTAAAAAAAAATGGAAGCACGCAAAAGAGGACCAAGAACAAAGGTAGCTTCTGTGGGTCCTTCAAAAAAGCAGAGAAACGACAATATGGCTGATCTATCCAGATTGCTTCATTCCCCAGAAGAACTGGACAAATTCAGAACTCACTTTTCTGATAAAAAGCTGGTAACACCCAAAATTGGTACTCTTGATTCTTTTTCTAAGTTTAAATTTCCTGAATTGCTGAAGGCTCAGAAATTGGAAGAATTTATTGGGTATAATGGTCCCATTTATCCTGACCTAGTTAGGGTTTTTTACTGTAACTTAGAAAAGGATGGCAATAAATTTATGTCTAAAGTTAAGGGAAAAGTTATCAAGTTAGACACTAAAATTATAGGGGAAATTCTGCAAATACCTTCTGAAGGTCAGAAGTTGTGCCCTGGACACTTATGTGAATGGGTTAATACAACTAAGTATGATGCTTATCTTTCATTGTGCCGTTTTGACAAAGGAACTATGGAAAGAAAACGGACACAACCTGGTTCTGAGTATGCAAGACAAAGATATGGTGTTGGTAATCTGACTGTTGACAACAGATTACTACACTATTTCTTATGTTACATACTGATTCCAAAGGCAGGGAACTATTCTCATATCTCTGAGTTTGAACTCCAAGTCATGACTTTTATGACAGAAGGTGCTGAGTTAGATTGGGCATACTTTGTTCATTCTGTCCTATATGCCTCAAAAGATGCTATAGCCTTACCATATGCACGAGAAGTCACCAGAATAATGGATCATTTTAAGGTTGACTTCTCAGGGGAAGTGCTATACAAGACCACCAAGGACAATCTACTGGATTTAACTGTTCTGCCCAGTATGAAAATTGTTTGGAGTGAATCACTTCAAAGTTATGTTCATAAGGGTGATCTTGGACAAAGTTCATCCACTGCCAATCCAGAAGATGAACCAGAAGCACCAATAGCTGAAGCACCTGTAGCATTACCAGACCCAGAACCAGAAGCAGCAGCAACAGCTGCAGAACCATCACATACTGAAGACATCATCACCAATAGAATGACCATGGACAAACTTAACATCATTCAATCCTTTGTCACAGATCAGTTCCAACAATTGAATGAGTCTTTTAGTAATCGAACTCAGACAATAACTGCTATCTTTGACCAAAAATTCCAAGATCTGGGAAATACCATCCATACACAACATTCATTGTTTCATCAAGAACTGAGTGACCTGTCTGACAAGATTGACCATCTTCATATACCACCCAACTCAGATGATTAAATCTGGCTACTTGCAGTTTTTTTTTTGTTATTTATATTTCTCTACTATTTAACTTTCCTGTATTTGTGTTTGTTAAACTCTTCAGAATTCGTGTAATTGTAAATTATGAACATATTTAATTTAAGCTGTTTTCTTTAGATAATCCTGTGATTGCCTCTGTTTATCTATTACATATGTGCATATCTTATTTTGCTATGTGATATCCTCTTCCTTTTTTATAATGTCAAAAGGGGGAGAAAAATGTGTATATATATTGTTGCTGTGTTGCTGTTGCATTTTATGATGAAACAGTTCCTCCAACACTTAAGAAGCAGAAACACATTTATCAAGGGGGAGTAACCACACATCTAGGGGGAGAAATCAAGACGTTTTGAAATCCAAGCAATAAGATTTTTGTCATCATCAAAAAGGGGGAGAATGAAATTTAAAGACTTACATTATTGATGAAGACAGAAAGATCCTTAATCAATAAGAAGAAGGATTATTAAGCAACTTATTTTTTCATTTATATTAAGGTAAAAGTATTTTGATATTAAATCAAAACACAGTTTAAAAGTACAATATTATGAGAACCTTCTGAGCATATGCATTAAAATGTTTTTATGATAATAATTAATGACTTAAACATGTTGAAAATAAAGTTTTTACAAAACTGGAAATCTGTATTCGAATACGAGGTATCGTAGTCGAATACAGACTCCAAGTCAGAAGCTAAAACTAAATTTATGTATTCGAATACGAAATATCGTAGTCGAATACAGATTGCAAGTCAGTGGCAAAAACTCGAATCTGTATTCGACTACAACCTTGTGTAATCGAATACAACTTAAGTCTATAGCTATTTTTAAACATCTGTATTCGACTACAACCTTGTGTAATCGAATACAACTCAAGTCAGTGGCAAAAATCCCGAATCTGTATTCGACTACACGTTCTCGTAGTCGACTACATAGTTCAAATTTCAAATATAATCAGAACGCTTTACAGGTGTATTCGAATACACTGAGACTGTATTCGAATACAACTTCGAAACAATGCAACTTTTCAATTTTGAAACATTGCACATGTTCATTAAAAACATTTGGGAACTTTTGCCATTGATCTGAAGTGTTACCTATGAAGTATAAATACTTCAAACGTTTCAGACTTCGTTTAAGACTTTCAACTGACTTTCTAGAATCAATTTTCTGAAACTTCAAACACTTCAAAACTTAACTTTCATATTTTCAAGTACTTGCTATTCATTTTCATATCATTAAGAAAGGTTCTCAGTTGTACTTGGAAGTGTGATTGATTAAGTATCAAATACTCAGTATTATAACCTTGTTCTTAGTCAAGAACATCATTACAAAATCATTGTATCACTTGAAGGATTTAGTGTAGATTCTTCAAGTTGTGTTAACAGAAATAGTGGTGTACTATCTTCTGTTAAGTGTTTGTGAATCTGTAACTTAGTCTTAGGGTTAGACTTGTAACATATTCATACAAAGTGGAAAATCTCTTATGGTGTGCAAGAGGACTGGACGTACCCTTGGTTGTAAGGGGAACCAGGATAAATCTTCTGTGTGTTTTTATCTTCTGCCATTTACTGCTTTCATTTACAAACACAGCAAATATTTGAAACAAAGTTAAAACAGTCCTTTAACAATCTTCTGATCTCTAAAACAGAAAAATTGTCCAACACCTAATTCACCCCCCCCTCTTAGGTGCAACTCTGTTCTTACAGAATGTTCTCTGCTGCTGTTTTCTTCGATTCTTGCTTTGTTCACTTATGCATTTATGTTCCTTAAACAAACTTAAGCAAAATCATTAGTAGACCACCATTCATAAAACTTAATCATTTAATTTAAAAGGTTTGTTGTCATTAAAACATATATCAAAAAAGGTTTTTCCTCAACAGGTGCCTAGTCAATGGATGCTGGCAATGCACAAACAGAAAAAAGGTGTATGTTCCAATTTCCACCGGACAAAAGCAAAATTGTTAGAACCAAGTTGGTTCTAAGTACTTAGGATTTTGATGTTTACAAAAGCACTCAATGTAATCTTATTTTGAGCCTTGAATTATTACATCAAATGCCACCAGAAAATGAAGGTTCTAGAGGCAGAAGTTGAAGACACCAGAAAATGCATCCACAAGGTACCAGAGGATGCATCTTGGAATTACCAGAGGATATCTTTGCTGGCCTAGATCAGAAGGAAGCAAAGTCAGAAATAGACCTGGACCAGACCAGAAGGAAGCATGCCAGAGGGAGACTTGATCCAGACCAGAAGGAATCAAATGTCAGATTTATTCCAAAAGTTATTCTGACCAGAAGATGGCGTGGCAGTAAAATGATAAACAGCCCAGACTTGATCCAGACTTAATCAGAGGATAAGTTAATGGGTCCAGAACAAGAGATTCAATCCAGATTTGACCCAGACCAAAAGATAGCATGATTCATGGTATGAAACTAAGTCCAGACCAGAAGAAATGATTTCCAGAATTGATCCAGACCTGATCCAGAATCAAAGGTAAAAGTCCATATTTAAATATCCTTTGTCCAGAGTTAATTTCAGTTCAATCCAGGCCAAGTGCATAATTGGTCCATATCAGAGGGAAGATATTCAAATCAATGGTCTAGATTTAAGTATATGGCCCAGTGTTGGCCGAGATCAGAAGATCAGACCATGGCCCAGTGTTGGCCAAAATCAGAAGGTCAGAATGTGTGGTCCAGCATTGGCCAAGATCAAAGGATCACAGCAGATCAGTTTGCTAGACCAGGATGGTCGAGATAAGAAGATCAGAAAGTGTGGTCCAGGGTTGGCCGAAATCAGAGGATCACAGCAAATCACTTAGTATGGTCCAGATGTGGACTAGCGCAGAAGATCAAACGGTCCAGATTTAATCATGAGGATTAACGGTGGAGATTTAATTAAATTTGATCAAAGTATTAAAAGGATTTGTTACAAAAATAAAGTGAAGTCGTATGGAAGATCAAGAGCTGTTGGCGGAAAGAAACTAAAGACATGATTGGCCAGTTATTTTTGAAAGAAAATCTGAAGCATAAAAAGATATGTTTTTTATTTAAGTGAAGCCCGATTGGTCAAAATATTTTTGCAAGAGAATCCAGCAAGATACAGCTCGAAATTAAGCTTGGAAGATACCTTAATCTGCATCTATAAAAGGAGGCTCAAGGCAGAATACTTAGCATCAAAAATCACAAAAGTCATACACTTCCAAAAGCAAACACTCATGTTTTCAGTGAGGTTAATTGTGAGTTCCAGCTTTCCAGAAGCAAGCACTTGTGTTATTTTCTTTCCCTTGTGTTAGATCTAAGTTGTCGAAGTAGAGTCTACAATCTGAGGGAGTCAGAAGGGGTAGCAGATTACTTGGCAATTAGATTCAAGACGTTGTAATTCCTTCTACAATCTAGGGTTGTCAGATTGGTAGGAGAAGACTTGACTTAAGAAGTCAAGGTGTTGCATTCCTCAAAAGTCTAGGATTGTTAGACTATTTGAGAAGACTGGCTTGGAGGGTCATTGGTATTGTTGTAATTCAAGGTTTGAATTAGTGAAATCCTTCAAGGTGAAGGGACTGGACATAGCCTCGTTAACGGTGAACCAGTATAAGATTCTGTGTTTTTATTTTTACTTTATATCCACTGCTAACTCTGTGTTTTAAAACTTCAAAAACAAAAAAAGTATTCAAGTTAGTCAAACACAATTCAACCCCCCTTCTCGTGTTTGCACCTTCAAAAATGAGTCTGATGAAAGAATGTATGGTTAGTATAATTCACACCAGAATCAGAACCAGAACCAGAATCAGTATCAGTATCAGAATCAGAGGTTCAGCCACAAATAGCACAATCACACACATCAGCTTCAGTATTACCAGAAGAAGCAGAATTACCAGAATCACCATAAGTTCCAGAATCACCAGAGGAACATGGTGTATCAGCAGAAAGAGAAGAATCAGAATCAGGAGAGTTCTTCAAACACTCCAGTGAAATTCATCAAGACTATAATCCAGGAAGGGAATTCAAATCCTTCTTCCAAACCATCTAATCACAGAACATACAGATTCAGAATCTAAAAATCAGAAACAAGAGGATTTTCAGAGTAAAACTGAAACTGTGACATATAGGTTATATCTATCCTTAAATATTATTATTGTTTGATATTTATGTTTATTGTGCTAACAAGAAGCTTGATCTTAAAAATCAAAGCTGGATAAGTATTCTACAGGTTTTCAAACTATTAGAGGAATCAAGTGATCCATATAATATGAACAATTCAGCAGAAACAACATTCCAGTGGTTTCAAAAACAAGCAGAGACCACCAGAAGCAGAACTAGTGTTCTGGTTGTATTAATTTCACTTTTAAATTATTTTAGTTGTATTATGTTATATGACAAATAGCTTGACCTAAAAAGTCAAAGCAAGATGAAGCTAATGCAGGTTAACCAGAACCAGAGTTAACTGATGCAGGTTTACTAGAACCAGAGGAAACCGAAGCTTGTTTACCAGAACTAGAGGAAACTTTACCAGAACTAGAAGCTGATGAAGGAACTTGAAAAAGCAGAAGCTTCAAGCAAGAATACGACAAATCTTCAAAGCTGAATGAAAAAGGAGAAGTTGTCAGAAACAAGGCCCGATGTGATGCACTAGGATACAATCAGCAAGAATGTATTGACTACACTGAGATTTTTGCTCCAAAGACCATGTTAAAAGCTATTCGTATCCTACTTTCCTCTGCTGCTAATAATAACATCTCATTATTTCAAATGGATGTTTTTAAATGGTTATATAAGTGAGGAAGTCTATGTCAAACTGCCCCCAGGTTTTGAAAATTCTGAATTTTCCAAACCATGTTTTTAAACTTAAAAATCTTTATATGGTTTAAAACAAGCACCTAGGGCATGGTATGACAGACTTAGCAATTTCTTACTTAAAAATCAGTTTGATAGTGGCCAAATAGATAACATTTTGTTTAGAAAATCCATTAAAGATGATATTCTAATCATTCAAGTTTATGTTGATGATATTATCCTTGGATCCACTAATGGCACTCTCTGCCAAGAGTTTTCTGATTTGATGCAGCAGGAATTTCAAATGAGCATGATGGGAGAACTTAAGTTCTTCCTAGGAATACAAATTCAGCAAAGGCAAAACAGGTATACTTATTCACGAATCTAAGTACACTAAATAACTTCTCAAAAAGTTCAAAGACTGCAAACCTAGGGCTACCCCAATGCACTCTACCAGCTCACTTGAAAAAGGTTGACTAAGGCCAAAAATCCTACAAAGATACCTAAAAGGCACTATCAATCTCACCCTATTCTACACAAAAACTCCTACATATCAACCTAGTGGATGTTGTGAGTACACTTTCAACCATCAACCTAACCAAAAACCCTATCCTTCATTCTAGAGCCAAGCACATAGAAATCAAACACCACTTTATTAGAGACCATGTTCAAAAAGGAACACTCAACATCCAGTTTGTAGACACAGATCACCAATGAGCCGATATCTTCACCAAACCATTGCCTAAAGATCAATTTGAGCTCATCAAGAAGCATCTCAACATCATCTCCATATCTGACTAGATCAAGTAGTCTTTTTATAGGAGTAATTTTCTAAAATTTTTTTTATTTTATTTCCTGTCATTTATTTTTTTGTACTCTAGAAGATATAAAAAAAAGTTAGAAGATGAAAAAAAAAAGGGTTAGAAGATCAATCCTTTTTTGCTGATGACAAAAAGGAGGAGAGAAAGAAAGAGTGAAACAAAAGAAGGAGTTGAAAAGGAGAAGAGAAAAGAAAGAATGAAACAAAAGAAGGAGTTGAAAAGGAGAGGAGAAAAGAAAGAGTGAAACAAAAGAAGGATTTGAAAAGGAGAGGAAAAGTCTGGGGCATTAGACTTAGGGGGAGAAGCTTGATCTGAGGGGGAGCCTAACAAAATAAGTCATCAAAAATACAAGGTTTTGTCATCATAAAAAAATGGGAGAATGTTGGAACCAAGTTGGTTCTATATTTATTTTTTATGTTAACAAAAATATTTTATGTAATTTATGTTGACTTAGAAGAACAAATCAGAATTAGAGGATGACACCATAAGAAGATACATCTAGAGGAAGCAACCAGAAGATAGAAATGTCACCAGAAGGTTCAGCCAGACAATGCATCCAGAGGGTACCAGAGGATGCATCCTGAAGGCACCAGAGGATACACCTCAAGAGGATATCAGAGGATGTCATCAAAGGTCAATCAACATCATCAGAGGATATCTTTCCTGGCCCAGATCAAAAGGAAGCAGAGTCCAGAAGGAGACCTGGTCCAGACCAGAAGGAAGCTTGTTAGAGGGAGACTTGGTCCAGACCAGAAGGAATCATAAGTCAGACTTGGTCCAGAATTAATCCTGACCAGAAGATAGCCTGGTCGTGAAATAAGAATCAGTCCAGACTTAATCCAGACTTCATCAGAGCAGAAGATAATTGTTCCAGAACAAATGACTTGGTCCAGACCAGAAGATAGCATAGTCCATAACATAAAACTCAGTCCAGATCAGAAGAAATGATTGTCTAGATTTAATCCAGACTTGATCCAGATCAGAAGGTAAATGCCCAGATTAAAATATCAATAGTTCAGTTTTAATTCAATCCATACTCAGTCTAGAATTGCTCCAGATCAAAGGGAAAATGTTCAGATCAATGATCCAGATTTAAGCATCATGGCCTAGTGTTGGCCGAGATCAGAAGATCAGATCATATGGCCCAATGTTGGCCGAGATCAGAAGATCAGATCATATGGTCCAGTGATTGGCCGAGATCAGAAGATCAGATCATGTGGTCCAGTTTTGACCGAGATCAGAGGATCACAGAATTAGGGCAAATCAGATTACATAAGTCTAGAGTGGTCGAGATCAGAAGATAAAATGGTCCATATTTAATCATGATGAAAATCAGTGATAACTTGATTAAAATTCGAAGAAGACTTGATTAAATTTTGATAGAAATTTGATCAAAGTATTAAGGGGATTTGATTAAAAAATTATTGAAGTCATGGAGAAATTCGAATGCAATCTGAAGCTTAAAAAGATATGGTTCGAAATTAAAAGAAACAGGATTGGTCAGCAAAATTTTTAAAAGCAATCTGGAGTTAAAAAGATACGTTTTTTATTTAAGTGAAACCCGATTGGCCAAGTTATTTTTGCAAGAGAATCTAGGCAGATTCAGCTCGAATTTAAGCATGGAAGAAACCTTAATTATTCATCTATAAAAGGAGGCTCAAGGCAGAAGACTTAACATCGAAAATTAGTAAAAGAGTCATACACTTCCAGAAGCAAACACTCGAGTTTTCAGTGAGGTTAATTGTGAGTTTCAGCTTTCCAGAAGCAAGTACTCATGTTTTTCGTTCCCTTGTGTGAAATCTATATTGTTGAAGTAGAGTCTACAATCTAAAGAGTCAGAAGAAGTAGCAAGTGACTTAGCAATTAGATTCAAGGTGTTGTAATTCCTTCTACAATCTGGGGTTGTCAAATTCGTAGGAGAAGACTTGACGTGTGAAGTCAAGGTGTTGTGTTCCTCAAAAGTCTAGGTGTTGATCTGATGCTTTACTTCTGGAGTGTATTTCGATTAATTCTATTTTGAGAGTATTCTGAAGTATTTTGCTCAGATTTTGTTTTTGGAGTCTTTTGCTCCGAATCTGTTTTGAGCATTTTTCTCAGATTCTTTTTTGAGCATGCTTTTAGCTAGATTCTGTTTCTTGAGTCTTTTGCTTCAATTCTGTTTTGAGGATTTTTCTCAGATTGGGTTTCGAGCATACTTTTAGCTATATTATGTTTCTTGAGTCTTTTGCTCCAATTCTGTTTTGAGCATTTTTCTCAGATTTTGTTTCGAGCATACTTTTAGCTAGATTTTGTTTCTTGAGTCTTTTGCTCCAATTCGGTTTTGAGCATTTTTCTCATATTCTGTTTCGAGTATACTTTCAGCTAGATTCTGTTTTTCTGATTTTCGTCTCTAATGAGATCCTCTTATGATATCCTCTGATGATCATCGTCTAGTAATCTCTGGATGTATCCTATGGTATCCTCTGAATGTATTTTTATCTTCTGGTGACGTCATTTTCTGATGACATCTTCTGCTTCTGATTTGTATCTTCTAGTGATATCTTCTGCTGATGTCATCCTCTGATTTCTGCTTCTGGTGACGTTATTTTCTGATTTATGCTTCTGATGACATCATCTGATTTCTGCTTCTGGTGATGTCATCTTCTGGTTTATGCTTCTGATGACATCTTTTGATTTTTCATTCTTCTTCTAAGTCAAAATACGATTTTCATAGAATACATTGGTTAACATCAAAACTTTAATTGCAAGAACCAACTTGGTTCCAACAATTTTTTCCCCACTTGTGCAGATAAATGGCCAAACAGAAAATACAATTCCACATAGCAACAATAATTGGCAGAAAATTAAATATGAGACAAACATAATTTTTAAACTGAAAAACTTCCCTCAAATTGAAAGAATAAAAACCATCGGACCTAGTCCAGTAAAAACTTACACTATAATAATTAGTGAATACACCAGAGTCTTCCTAGTAACATTAGGGAACATCAATTAACAATAATAACAACTTTCCACTAAAGTGGGTATTCCAAAATAACTCTCAAAGAATATAAAACTAATAAGACTGTATATTAAAATAACAAAGTCAATCGTAGAAATAACATACTAAAATTGTAAATCAAACGGAGAAAGTTTGCTACACACCTGTTATCACCACCGAAAGTGAATTTCTTCTTCTTCTCCTTGCCGCATCTTTTTGTTAGCTTAGGGATTTATCCCTTTGGTACTTTTATTTATTTTTCACATGGGTCAAGCCCAATAATATTCTTTTCCTTCTTCTTTATTAATAATAACAATAACAACAATAATAATAATACTATTATAATTGGTAGGTTCCACTCGAGGAGTGAACTCCCCCAACAATTTGGATTACTAACAAATGTTATTGGAGTACTTGTTATTATTTGTCTAAAAATTAAATATTGTCTTCACTAAAAATTATTAAATAACTTTATTTATAAATAATTAAATGTTTATGATATGTTTGATGGATTGTTGGTCAAGTTCAAATAAAAGATATATTTGATGACGTTGAAAATGAAAAAAAAAATCATATAATAATTTAAAATACAAAAACACATGAAAATCTAATTGGTAAATGTTAAATGTCTCTAATTTTGTGAGTATAAAATGATATAGTTTATGTAGTCTCCAAATTTTTGTTAAGTAATAATTATATTATTATTTTATCACTTACAAGTTAATGTATATTTTTTAAATAAAAATTTATGGTAAACTTAGATTCCTTACATTTGGGAGATTTTCTACGCTGAGCAATTGAGATATCAATAGTCTTTTGATATTCAAATTAAATATTTTTTTTGTCTTTTAAATCTTAACTCAATTGACAAATGCCGATATTATTAAGTTGAACGTCTTATGCAGATTCTGAGGCACCTGTGTGAATTAAGATGAAATTTATCATTTTTTCTAAAATTAAAAAAAAATTACATTTTTATAACCGTCCATGAGATTCTGACAAATGACTAGAGCTCCCTCCCCGTAGAAAATCCGAATTCTTGTATCCGTGCAAGATATGTTTAACATAAGTATTATTATATGCACTATATATGTGTTGTTTCTTCACTCTTTACATCCATCATTAGTATTAAAAAATTGGACCAATAACTGATAATAGCATAAGGAAATACAAGCACAAAATTGAAAGCAATGATTATATTACTGAATTTCAATAAAAATAGGCATACAACACAACTAACAAAGTCATTTGGATTATCTAACATAACTTGCCTTATTCTTTCCCTAAACTTTTATTGTGTTGGAGGACTTTCTAAGCGAATATAGTCATACATAACTCCTTCGAAAATGGATCCACATCTTGATTGCCTTAGATATATTGTATTTATTCCTTTTACCATATGAGAACTAGGTAATGGTATGCTATAAAACCAATGCAGTCCATGGATTCCATGCCTTGCTATTGCATTGTCATCGCCTATTAGATGTGTTGTGAAGTGTGGAGGATAAGCACTCATGTCATTCAACGAAACCTGAATATATTAATATTATGATTATTGAGAATAGATCAAATTACATAAATGTATATTAAACATTTGGCTTTGGCTTAAACTAAGAGGACATACCTATAGAGGCCTATGGCAAATTTTAAGATAAAATTATTTAAAGAAATATCAAAATTTATTTTTACATATTTAAAAATATAAAATTATTTATTAAATTAATGTAATCAATTGTAAACCATCATTTTCATTAACCAGAGTACAAAAACTAATAAATTATTTTTAAAATATAAAAAATTAAATTTAAAGGACCAAAAATAATAATGAACTTATTTTAAGAATTAAAAAAAAAGTATAATTTGAGAGTCTAAATATTTTATTGTGTAAACTAAATTTGGCTAACAAAAAAGATCAACGTGAAAGAAATAACACTTTATGTTGGTTATACCATTTGAAGATAAATTAAATATAATTAGAAAATATAGGAGTGTCACTAATAAAAATGAAAAAAATAAAAGTAGCGTACCTGGACTTCACCATAAGTTGCACTTGCAAGGGCCAGTTGTAGTGTGTAATTACCACGCAATACATTAGTTTTAAGATCAAATACAATCTTCCATGTGGTTGCTTCGAGTCCTTTATTTGTCGTCCTGCATAAATTATGAAATTTAATTACATTAAATGCCACTATAATTGAACAATTATAACAAATCAACAAAACTAATTATTACCTTGGAACGTGAGCATAAAACCAATCTCTTGTATAATTATCAACACCAATCCTGTAAACTAGATCATTCTTTGGATATAAATCACTGTAACGTTGCCATAACCCATATTGCCTAAACCTGTCATAGAAAAAATATTTTGTCTAAGTTAAAAGTGAACAATAACATTAATAATAAAAGTTTGCATTAATTATTGAATAATGAATTATGGACTAACCTGTCTGTGTAGTCATTGACGTATAATTTATTTGTGAGGTTAGCATAAGGATCTGGTACATAAAATTCATGAGCCGTTCGATCTGGAATGCCAATTTCCCATAGAGTAGGGCCATTTCTTGGAGGACTGTATACAATTGAACCCAACATGATGGTGCCTCCTACATGTATATACACACATTATTATAAAGTCATTGTCTAATGCATCAAAATTATAATTACTTTGATAGTATATTTTAAGCTCGATAATTCAAATTTAATAAAGAATATATATATATATATATATATATATATATATATATATATATT
>JBBPBO010000002.1:10750935-10764126 GCA_037974295.1 Cicer cuneatum | reverse complement strand
TTTTTTTTTTACAAAATTAAGAGACCATTTGCTATATGAAAATATTTGTTATTTTAGTTTTTAAAATTTTATGTTAATTTTACTCGTTAATAAAATTTTATGATTTTATATTCGATGAATATTTTTTGAATAGTTACTTACTGGTCTTCCTTGAGCTTAAAAACAATCCTTATTTGATCAACTGTTACAGCAGGAAATCCTTGTGGTCGTTCGAATATCGCGTAAGCATAAAATCCTGAATCGCCTCTTCGTACGATGTACCTGTAAAATTAAATTTAATTACTCAAAAAAAAATAAAAATAAATAATAATAATAATAATAATAATAATAATAATAATAATAATAATAATAATAATAATAATAATAATGAATGTTAGTAATCAAAATAACATACATGTTGTCCATGATTAATTTTCACAAACTGTGCCAAAATAATTTAAACTAAGAATTCACCTTTGGTCTATGTTTATAGGAACGTGTGAGGTACCCATTGAAGGATTCCATGTTCTTACAAATGAAACCTCAACTTCATTCTCACGTTGTGTTACGACTGAGAAAGTTGTCCCGTGGACTCTGCATTAGTACAAAATCAATTATAAATTGGTATATTGAGTTTGTTAACAATGAAATAACATATAAATTAAGAGAGGACAAAAAAATAAATTAAATAATTATACCTTTCAAGGCCGCCAAAAACAACGTCCAAGTACCTATAAATAATATGAGAGCCTAATTATGTCAATAGATCTAATTTTTATGCCATAAGCTTAATTTTACATAAAATCCCAAATTGAATATGATTTATTTAATATATGAAATAGGTACCCTCTATCATTTTCATTATTTTCAACTGCAAGTACATTCTCCACTCCACCATATGATATTCCTTTAACATACCCCGCGGGATTTGCCAAAGTGAGGGTAAAGAAGCCATTTCTAATCACCACCTGAAAATCAAACACAAAATCAGGAAAAAATTTTAATTAAAAATTTAGTTGAATGTAAAATACTATATATAGACATGTCTCATTAAAATTAGTTAAACGATAAATTTGAGAGTAAAAAATATATTTTAAGTTAAAAATTATAAATTTTAATTTCAAGTTAGATTATACTTCAAAAATAAATCAATTTTAATTGAGATCATTTAAATATGTCAAAATCAATTTTACTTGTTTTTATTTTTGAATCAATTTTGGTCATCCTAGTATACAACTAAAACATTAAGCATTTCTGTCTCAAAAATCTAGTATCACCTCGCCAGACTTTTTATCATGCGTGATATTGACCGGAGGATTAACTTCCCTTAAACTTTTTCTGCAAGTGAAAAATGAGTACAAAATAAATAAAAAATGAGTCACTAAAAAGAGTAAAAAAATATCAAGTTTAAAGCATATATTAATTTTTCATTTCGATTAAAAAGTTAACAATCAAAAGGGAAAATGATATAACATTGACTTAGTAATTAGGTGTGAAGGAGTTAGAGAATAAAACAATAAAAAGATAACCGGTTCGATCAACTACATTTTACAAAATATTAACAATATTGATTACATTAATTAAAGGAAAGGAAAAAAAATGACAAATTGACACAAAGGACAATTGAGCACCAAACACATATTATCCCTTAAACAAATAAGCAATAGTATAGTATTATTATTAATTATATAATTAAAGATGTTAATCACCTTAAACATCTTTTTTTTAAACAAACACTCACTATCCTTTTGCTCTTGTTTTTTAATTTAATTTTAAATTTTTATTTATAATTGTAAAACAAAATTAATTCTTTTTTTTTTTGAAAATATACTCACAATATAATTAATTTCCACAAATTATATATTATATGATATCGTAATCATCAGTTCACCGAAGAAAAATGAATATTTAATTGTTATACATTATTAGTGTAAATTATAATAATTCATTTGTGTAACTTTAGAGTAGTCAAAGTCAGATGCATTTTATGATTTTATACTTGATAATTATAATTTATTGACGATGTAAAAATATGCCTAAGAAATTTAAAAATGATAGTGTAACCAAGGAAGTAAAATCAAAGTCCTTGGACGTGCATTCAATGTGTATGTTGATGTAAAATAGTAAAAGTAACTAAGGTCTATATAGGAATGAACGAAAGTGGTTTTTTTTTAGGTAGGAAGTGAAAGTGATGTTAAATAGAAACATATATATGTATTTAGTATTTCCACAAAATGGTGAGCATTACCAAAATATATATATGTAACTAGCATAACTTAAAAATTGTGTGTTAATGGATTTAATTCATTATTAATATTTTATAATAGACAGGTGCCCAATTATGATGAGGAGTCAATTACAATAAAGAAATCTAGCTGAGATTTAATAATCAGAAATGTAAGTTAATTGCATTTTCACCATTGTGTTGTAGACTATATATATATATATATATATATATATATATATATATATATATATATATATATATATTAGATAACACTAGCTAGTTAATAAACTATTTAATTCATCACCTCGATAAAAAAAAAAATACTATGATATTTTTTACTACTATAAAGTAATGGAATATAAGTGTGAAATGATGCATGCAATGGAAAAGTAACAAAAATAAAAATGTAGGAATGAGAACCTGAATTCGATATTTTCAGAATAAGCACCAACCATTATGAAACAGAGTTGCATAGCCATTATAAACCACCACAACAAGAGAAACCTTTTATTCACGTGATGTTCCATCTTCATCTTTAACAAATATGAACCTGCAAAAATAATTTTCAAAAACTTCATTAATTTCAGAATGTCAAAATAAACTTTGATATATAACAAATTTAACACACTCAAAATTAAGGATAAACAAAGTTATATAAATCCTGAAAAATATGTATAAGATAAAGTAAAAGAACCTTGATAATCATACCAAAAAACAATTTTAATTTCAGCTAATCGAGTTTATGCGCTAGCTATTGTAATGCATGCATTACTATGACATTGAAATCTCAATATAGAACCTTGTTGTATATATAAGCACATTTTCAAATTGAAACACATGCAGCCATTTACATAATGTCAAGTGAATAACCTCATATATATATATATATATACTGTTATATACAAAAACTGAAGCTTATTAACCAACTTTAACTTCTATTTGAAGTTGCCACTTTTTTTTATTCTTCTATACGTACATTTTTTTACCCTGCTTTTGACACCCCCTGTCTCTTAATTATAACTACGATTTAATTTCATACAAGAGTTTGTCTTCCTTTCAACGTTAAATAGACAAGGTTCGATCTATATATTCATTAATGTTATACCTTTGGATTAAGTCTTAGTAACAACTTCTTTATACATAAATAAGCTTGACAACGATTATTATTAAAAATTAGCTCAAATGTCAACTTAATTGTTTCTTGTTGATGATATATAGGAAAAAAATGTGTTTATGTTAATGAATAATTTTCTGTCGTTATATAGAAAGGACCATAGAATCTGAAGCATTATATAATTAATTTATTATATATTCAAACTAGTAAATTTGAAACGTTTGGTACAAACCTAATCCTCACTTATAACACATTCAAAAAGTCACTGGAAGCTAATACCAAAAGATGCATTGGAAAACAACTAGATGATCCAAGAATGAACAAGTTCAATACGGCAAAAGAGATAATAATATGTTGTATTCATTTTTTTTTATCTTATTTTCTAAGTATTTTCAAGATTACTTGAATGAGTAGAACCATAAATGAGTATTTGTGTGAGGTTTGCGATTTTTTACATAACACTGATCGTTGAAGAATACATTTTCTCAATTCAATATTTTATTTTATTTTTAGAATATAAAAATGAATTTTGTTTAAATTATAACATCATATATATAAAATGACAAACATGATAGTATTATAAAAAAAATTGTAAATATTCTTACAATATGAACAAAGTTAACATGAAAACGAAAAATAAAAACTAAGACATTGGTTCATAAAAAAAAAATACATGAAAATTAAAGAAACAAAATTTACATACCGAATATTGAAAGATGATTTTGTCCCCTTTTTATCTTCGTCTCTGATTTTTGTTTTGTTTGAAATGGGTGATTATAGAGAAACTTGTGTAAGAATAGTACAACAGATAACTAGTAGTGGCCGGATTCAATAACATAAAATTGATCAATATTTTCTAATGTGTCCTATTTTCTAAAAATCTAATAACACTTTTATTTATATTAACAAAATAGCTTAAGTAATCAATAAAAAGAAATCTCACCGTTATGATTAATTAAGTTTAATCCTAAATTTTATTTTTCTTTTAAAAATTTTCCTCAAATGACAAAAATCAGATTTATCCACATTAAATATAAATGAATCTTAAATAGTAAAATAAAAAATATTCATATTTAATTTACTCAAAAAACCTCATATTTGTTAATTTTATATTTAATTTTAGTTTATTTCTATTAAATAAAATAAAAAGATTGGTCTTATTTTTTTATTACCATGTTATTATTAGGCAAAAAAAGTAATAAATAAAAGTCTAACATATATCACTTTGAATTAAAAAAAGAATATCATACGAAAAATTAAATGAAAATTATATATTGGAATATAAAATGGAAAGTTGGGATAATAAAAAATACCATTTTTTTTTGTGAATAAAAAAAAAACAGACAAAATTAGGTGTCAGCCCCACTCTACTTAGAATTTACTTGAGAAATAGTGTAAATAATAAGTAAAGATGAAGACTCTAATTTTGTTCGAAAAAAGTTAGCATTGCAAAGAAGGGTGCAAGTCGTTTTTTGGACTTAAGATGCGAGTCATTTTCTCATGTTAGGTAAGGGTAGGAATAGGCTAGGCCGTCCATCAGGGGCCTATGGTTTGGCCTGACCTATTTAATAAAAAGGCTAAGCTTAGGATTTTTTAAAAGCCTATTAATTTAAATACATTAGACTTATAAAAAAGCTTATTAGGCCTGATAGCCGACATATATATATATATATATATATATATATATATATATATATATTAACATTTTTATATACATATATATATATACTCATACCTTTCAAAGCATGGCTTAGCCTATTCCCACCCCTAATCTTAGGCTGCGAGTCTTAAAAAAAATGCATTTTGACAAAAAAAAATTATAACACAAGAAACTAGTAAAGGAATGTTCAAACAATCATATTTAATGAGAAAATCTGTAGAAAGAAAATAAGATAAAGTGATCTCACATGGATAAATGACCTGATTTGTTAGTAGTATTTCATAAAATAATTCTACTAATAACTCGTGCCACAATTTAAATCATGTTTTTAACCCACTTTGGAGTATATGATTTGCCCCAATCTATCTTCACACACTTAAGGAATTAATTATGCTTCGACTTTGATCTGTGTATGTAAGCCCTATCATTTGGTCACCTTTTTTAGATTCCCAAGCTATTGAGCTCCCTTCATTCTCTTACCGTTACTGTTATTCACGATCTTCTCTCCTCCTTCCACCCAATTAGAAAATAGTGATTTTTTTTATCTTCCATGAGAATCAAATCTAGTACCTAGGGGATAAGTGTTGGAACCAAGTTGGTTCTTGCAATTAAAGTTTTGATGTTAACAAATGTATTTTATGAAAATCATATTTTGACTTAGAAGAAGAATGAAAAATCAGAAGACGTCATCAGAAGCATAAACCAGAAGATGACGTCACCAGAAACAGAAATCAGAGGATGACGTCAGCAAAAGATACATCCAGAGGATACGAGAGGGTACATCCAGAGGATACCAAAGGATATCATCAGAGGATATCACCAGAGGATATCATCATAGGATATTACCAGAGGATATCATCGGAGGATATCATCAGAGGAACCTGTCAGAGGATATCATAAGAAGATCCTATTAGAGGATATAATCAGAAGTTCCTATCAGAGGATCTCGTTGGAGGATAATTCCAGAGGATCTCATTAGAGGCAAAAATCAGAAGCTACATAATTAGAAGTTGAAAGTATGCTCAAAACAGAATCTGAACAAAATGCTCAAAATAGAATCGGAGTAAAAGACTCAAGAAACAGAATCTAGCTAAAAGTATGCAAAAAACAGAATCTGAGCAAAATGCTCAAACCAGAATTGGAGTAAAAGACTCAAGAAACATAATCTAGCTAAAAGTATGCTCAAAACAGAATCTGAGCAAAATGCTCAAAACAGAATCAGAGCAAAAGACTCTAGAAACAGAATCTGAGCAAAATACTCCAGAATATTCTCAAAACAGAATCAATCGAAATACACTCCAGAAGTAAAACAACATATCAAAGTGAAGCTCTAATATCAACTATAAATAAAGGCTTAATGCTGAAGAATGAAGTATTGAAAAATAGAAGAACTTGAGCAAAAAATTCCTAAGTATTCAAAGAGTTCGAATGAGAGAAACACTTGCTTAAAAGATAAATATTTTCTAAGTGTTTTTTTCTTAGACTGTGAAGCAGATCGTCATCATAAATTTTCATAAGCAAACACTCTAATTCACTTTGACTATACCTGCCAAGTCTTCTCAAACAGCCTGACAACCCAGACTTTTGAGGAACAACAACACCTTAACTAAACCAGCTAAGTCTTCTCCTACCAATCTGACAACCCCAGATTGAAGAAGGAATCTACACCACTATAATAAAGGTTTAGAACTTTGCAACGTTGCTTCTGGAAAGCTGTTTGTTGCACTGTATTTCTCTCTCGAAAACACTTAGAAAATATTGCTCTTGTTCATTTGTGTTTCTCTCTTTTGAACTCTCAGATATCTTTGAATTGAAGCTTGAGTTCTTGTGTTTTTCAATTATTTATTCTTTAGCATTAAGTCTCTATTTATAGTTGAACTTTAGAACTTCACTGATGCTTTACTTCTGCAGTATATTTAGATTAATCTGTTTTTTGAGAATATTCTGGAGTAATTTGCTCAGATTCTGTTTTAAGCCTTTTGCTCAGATTCTGTTTTGAGCCTTTTTCTCCAATTCTGTTTTGAACGTTTTTCTTAGATTCTTTAATCCTCATGATCAAATCTGCACCCTTGGATCTTCATGCGATATTCCACAACAGGACCAGCCGAATTGATATGCTGTAATCCTCTGATTTCGGCCTTTGCTGGACTGCACAGTCTGTCCCTCTGATTTCGGCCACCACTGGGCCATGGTCTGATTTTCTGATCTGGACCATCACTGGACCAAATAATTATTTCTGAACCATTGATCTGGAAGTTTTTACTCTGATCTGGACAGATTCTGGACTTTGGTCTGGAACAAACTGAAATTAACTTGAACAAAAAATATTTCAGTCTGGACATTTTACCTTTAATTTTGGACCAGGTCTGGATTGATTCTGGAACTCATTTCTTTTGGTCTGGACTTAGTTCCACGTCCTGAATCATGCTATCTTATGGTCTTGGCCAAATCTGGATTGATCCTCTTGTTCTGGACTCATAAACATACCTTCTGGTCAAGTCTGGAACAAGTCTGGAATGTGTAATTTTTCACTGCCAGGCCATCTTCTGGTCAGAATAACTTCTGGAATAAAATTGATATTCGACTCCTGTTTGTCTGGAACAACTCTACCTCTGGCAGGCTTTCCAGTGGTATGATCCATGTTTCATTATGATTTTTATTCCTTCTGTTATGGGCCACCAAACATATCCTCTGGTGATGTTTTGACATCCTGGAACATCTTCTGGAAATTCCAGAATTCATTTTCCTTTGATCTCTGCTTCTGTTTCCTTCAGTTTCTGGGGCATTTAACTTAATAATTCAAAGTACAAAATAAGTTTACATTGAGTACATTTGTAAGCATCAAAATCCTAAGTACTTAGAACCAACTTGGTTCCAACAATCTCCCCCTTTTTGATGATGACAAAACCTTAACTTATTTTGCTAACTTATGACTCGAAAACTTTGAATTACTCCCCCTCAGACCAATCTCTCCCCCTAAGTCCGATACTCTCCTTTTCAACTCCTTATTTGTTCTCTCTTTCTTTTCTTCTCTTCTCCTCTCCTTTTCAACTCCTTCTTTTTGCTCTCTTTCTTTTTCTCTCTTCACATTTCCTCTCCTTTTCAACTCCTTCTATTTTCTCTCTTTCTTTTTATCTCTCCTTTTCTACTTATTTCTCCTTTCTTTCTCTCTCTCTCTTTCTCCCCCTTTTTGTCATCAGCCAAAAAGTGGTCCTACTATTTTTGATTTTTTGTTTTTCTTTACAAAGTACAGAACATAAATTAAAAGACAGAAAATAAAATAACAAGAAATTTTAAAAACTCCTAAGATGACTACTTGAGCTAGTCAGGTATGGAGGTAATGCTGAGATGCTTCTTAATGAACTCGAACCTATCTTCTAGTAAAGCTTTGGTGAAGATATCAGCCCATTGATGATCAGTGTCCACAAACTGAATGTTGAGTACTCCTTTCTGAACATAATCTCTAATGAAGTGGTGTTTGATTTCTATGTGTTTGGCTCTAGAATGTAGGATAGGATTTTTGGTTAGGCAAATTGCAGAGGTGTTATCACAATAGATGGGTATGTTGGATTCTAATATTTTGTAGTCTTCAAGTTGATGCTTCATCTAGAGTAGTTGAGAGCTGCAGCCAGCTGCTGAAATGTATTCAGCCTCAGCTGTTGACATGGCAATAGTGTGTTGCCTCTTACTGGACCACGAAATTAAATTGTCTCCTAAAAAGGTACAATAGCCACTGGTGCTTTTTCTTTCAAGTTTATCTCCAGCATAGTCAGAATCACAGTATCCACTCAGTTTGTATGTAGGAGTTTTCTTGTAAAACAAGGTGAGGTTGGTAGTGCCTTTTAGGTATCTAAGGATTCTTTTAACAGCAGTTAGATGAGATTCTCTAGGATCAGATTGAAATCGAGCACATACACACACACACTAAATATGATATCAGGTCTAGAAGCAGTAAGGTAGAGTAATGATCCTATCATTCCTCTGTAGCTTTTCTGGTCAACTTTTGTTCCTGATTCATCTTTATCAAGTGAACAAGTAGGATGCATTGGTGTAGCCATAGGTTTGCAATCACTCATCTTAAACTTCTTGAGAAGTTCCTTTGTATATTTAGTTTGGTGAATGTAAATACCTTCTGAACTTTGTTGAATTTGTATTCCTAGAAAGAACTTAAGTTCTCCTATCATACTCTTTTGAAATTCATGCTGCATTAATTCAGAAAATTCTGGCCACTGGAGCAAATGTCTCAGTGTAATCAATGCCCTCTTGTTGGCTGTAACCTTGTGCCACAAGCCTTCCCTTGTTTCTGACTACTCCACCCTTTTCATTTAGCTTATTTCTGAAGACCCACTTGGTTCCCACAATGTTTTCTCTGGTCTTGGAACTAGATCCCACACATCATTCCTCTTAAATTCATTTAGCTCTTCCTGTATAGCAGGTATCCAACCTTCCTCTGCCAAAACTTCATCAACATTGCTTGGTTCGCATCAGCTTCTGGTTCTGTAACAACTTCTGATTCTGATAAATCAGCTTCTGGTTCTTTCCAGATACTTCTGTTTCTTGTGCTTCTGCTCCCTTTGGTTCTGGTGAACCTGCACATTAATTCTGCTTCTGGTGGTTTCTGCTTGTTTTTGAAACCACGGAAATACTGTTTCTGTTGAAGTGTTCACATCACGTGAATCACTTGGTTCCTCTGACAGTTTGACAACCTGCAGAATACTTATCTAGCTTTGATTTTTAAGATCAAGCTTCTTGTTATCACACTAAACATAAATATCAAATAAAAGTATTTACAGCAAGATATAGCCTCAGTTTTACTCTGAAAATCCTCTTGCTTCTGATTTTCAGATTCCTAATCTATATGTTCTGAGATTACATGGTTCGGATGAGGGAATTTGAATTCCCTTCCAGGTTGGTAGTCTTGATAAATCTCACTGGAGTGTTTGAAGAACTCTCTTGATTCTGATTCTTTAATTTCTGTTTTGGCTCATACACCATATTCCTCTGGTGATTCTGGAACTTATGGTGATTCTGATAATCATACTTATTTTGATAATTAAAGTAGTTCTGATGATCATACCTCAACCTTTGATATTGATACCTGTTCAGGTTCTGGTTCTGGTATTGATTCTGATTCTGATTCTGGTTCCAGTGTTGATTTTGGTTCCAGTTTCTGTGCCTCCAATTCTGGTTCTGGTTCCAGTTCCTGTACCTCTGATACTGGTTCCAGTTTCTGTGCTTCTGGTACTGGTTCCAGTTCTGGTTCTGGTTCCAGTTCCTGTTCCTCTGATACTGGTTCCAGTTCTGATTCTGGTTCCAGTTCTGATTCTGGTTCCAGTTCTTGTTCTGATACGAGTGATATCCATGATATTTCCTGTTCCTCCTATAATTCTAGTTCTGGTTCTGATAGGTATTGTGTTGACCAGTTCTTCTTCTACTAGAGTTACTTTGCTTCTGCTTGGTATATGCTGGAACATAAACCTTTTTCCCTTCATATATTGCAAGCATCCATTGACCAGGCACCATGACTGGTGTTTCAATTTGGTTTCTTAGAACATCTGCAACATAGACAATTTTATCTTTTGGTACCCAAATCTGGTTGGGTCCAGGTTTGTTAGTCTTGAAAAGTTTCTTGTTTTCCCTTGTATTTAGCATACGACAAGACACTTTGGAATGACCTTTCTTGTAACAAACAGTACACACTATATCAAAGGGAACAGGTTTAAACATAGGTTTAGGTTTAATTATTGTTTCTTCAAATCCTATACCTCTATTTCCGTTCCTACTGACTCCATAAATCATAGAAGCATATTTGCTTCTTTCCATACCACTATCAAGAAATTCTTGAAGAACTTGTTCATGCATATCAGAATTACTTGTGGTATTTTCAATTGCTGTTGAATTATGATTATTTTTCAAATTTAAACTTTCATCTTTAAGTTCAGCAAAACTGTTTTTCAAGCATACATTCTCTGTTTTCAATTCTGCAATATCAGTTTCAAGAATGACACTTTCTGTTTTAAATTCTGCAATCTGATTTTTTAAAACATTAACTTCTTCTATTAGATTTGTATTTTCTTTCTTAAGAGTTTTCAATTTTAAAGATAATTTGTAATTACAGTTTAAAAAATCATTCAGAACAGTAATCAAATCAGATCGAGTGAATTCAAAATATACCTCAGTTTCATCATCTTCTGATTCTCTTCCAGAATCAGATTCTGTGTTGGATCCAGAGTTGGTGTGAGCCATCATAGCCAAATCTGCTTGTTCATCTTCAGAAGATTCATCAGAATCATCCCATGTAGCCATCATGCTTTTCTTCTTAGTTCTGAAATCTTTCCTCTGGTACTTCCCTTTCTCCATATTTGGACATTCTGACTTGATATGTCCAGATTCATTGCATCCGTAGCAGATGATACCTTTCTTGTCATGTGTATCATCACTTCTTTTGTTAGACTGATTGGAATATCTCTGGGGAAATTTATTCCTTCTGTTATGCCACATCTTTCTGAACTTCCTGGATAAGAAAGCAATTTCTTGTTCCTTTGAGTTCAGACTTTGATCGTCTGAATCACTATTTTCTGATGTTGCTTTCAAAGCCTTCTTCTGCTTGGATTTCAGGGCTAGATTTTTGTTCTTCTTCTTGGGTTCATCTTCTTCTAATTCAATTTCATGTGATCTGAGGGAGCTGATTAATTCTTCCAGCTTTAGAGTATTCAGATCTTTAGCTTCTTGAATAGCAGTAATCTTTGGTCTCCACTTGATTGTCAGACTTCTAAGTATTTTCCTTACATGATCAGCAGTAGTGTAGCTCTTTTCTAGTACCCTTAATCCTGATACTAGAGTCTGGAATCTGGAAAACATAGTTTCAATGTCTTCATCTTCTTCCATCTTGAATAACTCGTACTTCTTGACTAGAATGTTAGCCTTTGCTTCTTGGACTTGCTTACTGCCTTCGTAAGTCAGAATCAGACTATCATATATGCTCTTTGCTGTTTCTCTGTTAGTGCATTTATCGAACTCTTTGAACGTGATTGCATTGATCATGAACGTTCTGGATTTGTGATGCAACTTGAACATCTTCTTCTGATCAGCATCCATATCTCTTCTGGAAATTTTAATACCATCAGCATCTTCTGGAGCAGTATAACCATCTTCCACCAAGTCCCAAAGTTCAGGATCTTGTGAAATAAAAAAACTTCTCAGCCTGTCCTTCCAGTATTCAAATCGTTCTCCATCAAACAGAGGTGGTCTGTTGATGTTTCCTCCAGTAGCTTCTTCATTGAATCCGGACATGTTGATCCCTTGGATCTTTCCTCAAACACTGTAAAGTGCTCAGCCTTGAGACCGAGCTCTGATGCCAATTGAAGGTGCAAACACGAGAAGGGGGGGTTGAATTGTGTTTGTCAAACTTAATTTCTTTTGTTGTTTTATTAAATATTGATTTGAATTATTCGATAAATAATTAATCAGATTCAGCAGCGGATAATAATAACATAATAACACAGCAATTTATACTGGTTCACCGTTAACTAGGCTACGTCCAGTCCCTTCCTCCAGAAGGCCTTTTACTAATTCAAACTCCTTTGAATTACAACACCACTGACCCTTCAAGTCAGTCTTCCCAAACAGCCTGACAACCCCAGACTTTTGAGGAAAAACAACACCTTGACTATACCTGCCAAGTCTTCTCCAACAGCCTGACAACCCAGACTTTTGAGGAACAACAACACCTTAACTAAACCAGCTAAGTCTTCTCCTACCAATCTGACAACCCCAGATTGAAGAAGGAATCTACACCACTATAATAAAGGTTTAGAACTTTGCAACATTGCTTCTGGAAAGCTGTTTGTTGCATTGTATTTCTCTCTCGAAAACACTTAGAAAATATTGCTCTTGTTCATTTGTGTTTCTCTCTTTTGAACTCTCAGATATCTTTAAATTGAAGCTTGAGTTCTTGTGTTTTTCAATTATTTATTCTTCAGCATTAAGTCTCTATTTATAGTTGAACTTTAGAACTTCACTGATGCTTTA
The DNA here is from genome assembly GCA_037974295.1 of Cicer cuneatum. Lineage (NCBI taxonomy): Eukaryota > Viridiplantae > Streptophyta > Magnoliopsida > Fabales > Fabaceae > Cicer > Cicer cuneatum. The sequence goes on along the minus strand of JBBPBO010000002.1, from coordinate 10,751,115 downwards.
CTTCTGCAGTATATTTAGATTAATCTGTTTTTTGAGAATATTCTGGAGTAATTTGCTCAGATTCTGTTTTAAGCCTTTTGCTCAGATTCTGTTTTGAGCCTTTTTCTCCAATTCTGTTTTGAACGTTTTTCTTAGATTCTTTAATCCTCATGATCAAATCTGCACCCTTGGATCTTCATG
>JBBPBO010000002.1:10709248-10750925 GCA_037974295.1 Cicer cuneatum | reverse complement strand
AATCTCACTGGAGTGTTTGAAGAACTCTCTTGATTCTGATTCTTTAATTTCTGTTTTGGCTCATACACCATATTCCTCTGGTGATTCTGGAACTTATGGTGATTCTGATAATCATACTTATTTTGATAATTAAAGTAGTTCTGATGATCATACCTCAACCTTTGATATTGATACCTGTTCAGGTTCTGGTTCTGGTATTGATTCTGATTCTGATTCTGGTTCCAGTGTTGATTTTGGTTCCAGTTTCTGTGCCTCCAATTCTGGTTCTGGTTCCAGTTCCTGTACCTCTGATACTGGTTCCAGTTTCTGTGCTTCTGGTACTGGTTCCAGTTCTGGTTCTGGTTCCAGTTCCTGTTCCTCTGATACTGGTTCCAGTTCTGATTCTGGTTCCAGTTCTGATTCTGGTTCCAGTTCTTGTTCTGATACGAGTGATATCCATGATATTTCCTGTTCCTCCTATAATTCTAGTTCTGGTTCTGATAGGTATTGTGTTGACCAGTTCTTCTTCTACTAGAGTTACTTTGCTTCTGCTTGGTATATGCTGGAACATAAACCTTTTTCCCTTCATATATTGCAAGCATCCATTGACCAGGCACCATGACTGGTGTTTCAATTTGGTTTCTTAGAACATCTGCAACATAGACAATTTTATCTTTTGGTACCCAAATCTGGTTGGGTCCAGGTTTGTTAGTCTTGAAAAGTTTCTTGTTTTCCCTTGTATTTAGCATACGACAAGACACTTTGGAATGACCTTTCTTGTAACAAACAGTACACACTATATCAAAGGGAACAGGTTTAAACATAGGTTTAGGTTTAATTATTGTTTCTTCAAATCCTATACCTCTATTTCCGTTCCTACTGACTCCATAAATCATAGAAGCATATTTGCTTCTTTCCATACCACTATCAAGAAATTCTTGAAGAACTTGTTCATGCATATCAGAATTACTTGTGGTATTTTCAATTGCTGTTGAATTATGATTATTTTTCAAATTTAAACTTTCATCTTTAAGTTCAGCAAAACTGTTTTTCAAGCATACATTCTCTGTTTTCAATTCTGCAATATCAGTTTCAAGAATGACACTTTCTGTTTTAAATTCTGCAATCTGATTTTTTAAAACATTAACTTCTTCTATTAGATTTGTATTTTCTTTCTTAAGAGTTTTCAATTTTAAAGATAATTTGTAATTACAGTTTAAAAAATCATTCAGAACAGTAATCAAATCAGATCGAGTGAATTCAAAATATACCTCAGTTTCATCATCTTCTGATTCTCTTCCAGAATCAGATTCTGTGTTGGATCCAGAGTTGGTGTGAGCCATCATAGCCAAATCTGCTTGTTCATCTTCAGAAGATTCATCAGAATCATCCCATGTAGCCATCATGCTTTTCTTCTTAGTTCTGAAATCTTTCCTCTGGTACTTCCCTTTCTCCATATTTGGACATTCTGACTTGATATGTCCAGATTCATTGCATCCGTAGCAGATGATACCTTTCTTGTCATGTGTATCATCACTTCTTTTGTTAGACTGATTGGAATATCTCTGGGGAAATTTATTCCTTCTGTTATGCCACATCTTTCTGAACTTCCTGGATAAGAAAGCAATTTCTTCTTCCTCCGAGTTCAGACTTTGATCGTCTGAATCACTATTTTCTGATGTTGCTTTCAAAGCCTTCTTCTGCTTGGATTTCAGGGCTAGATTTTTGTTCTTCTTCTTGGGTTCATCTTCTTCAAATTCAATTTCATGTGATCTGAGGGAGCTGATTAATTCTTCCAGCTTTAGAGTATTCAGATCTTTAGCTTTCTGAATAGCAGTAATCTTTGGTCTCCACTTGATTGTCAGACTTCTAAGTATTTTCCTTACATGATCAGCAGTAGTGTAGCTCTTTTCTAGTACCCTTAATCCTGATACTAGAGTCTGGAATCTGGAAAACATAGTTTCAATGTCTTCATCTTCTTCCATCTTGAATAACTCGTACTTCTTGACTAGAATGTTAGCCTTTGCTTCTTGGACTTTCTTACTGCCTTCGTAAGTCAGAATCAGACTATCATATATGCTCTTTGCTGTTTCTCTGTTAGTGCATTTGTCGAACTCTTTGAACATGATTGCATTGATCATGAACGTTCTGGATTTGTGATGCAACTTGAACATCTTCTTTTGATCAGCATCCATATCTTTTCTGGAAATTTTAATACCATCAGCATCTTCTGGAGCAGTATAACCATCTTCCACCAAGTCCCAAAGTTCAGGATCTTGTGAAATAAAAAAACTTCTCAGCCTGTCCTTCCAGTATTCAAATCGTTCTCCATCAAACAGAGGTGGTCTGTTGATGTTTCCTCCAGTAGCTTCTTCATTGAATCCGGACATGTTGATCCCTTAGATCTTTCCTCAAACACTGTAAAGTGCTCAGCCTTGAGACCGAGCTCTGATGCCAATTGAAGGTGCAAACACGAGAAGGGGGGGTTGAATTGTGTTTGTCAAACTTAATTTCTTTTGCTGTTTTATTAAATATTGATTTGAATTATTCGATAAATAATTAATCAGATTCAGCAGCGGATAATAATAACATAATAACACAGCAATTTATACTGGTTCACCGTTAACTAGGCTACGTCCAGTCCCTTCCTCCAGAAGGCCTTTTACTAATTCAAACTCCTTTGAATTACAACACCACTGACCCTTCATGTCACTCTTCCCAAACCGCCTGACAACCCCAGACTTTTGAGGAAAAACAACACCTTGACTATACCTGCCAAGTCTTCTCAAACAGCCTGACAACCTAGACTTTTGAGGAACAACAACACCTTAACTAAACCAGCTAAGTCTTCTCCTACCAATCTGACAACCCCAGATTGAAGAAGGAATCTACACCACTATAATAAAGGTTTAGAACTTTGCAACGTTGCTTCTGGAAAGCTGTTTGTTGCACTGTATTTCTCTCTCGAAAACACTTAGAAAATATTGCTCTTATTCATTTGTGTTTCTCTCTTTTGAACTCTCAGATATCTTTGAATTGAAGCTTGAGTTCTTGTGTTTTTCAATTATTTATTCTTCAGCATTAAGTCTCTATTTATAGTTGAACTTTAGAACTTCACTGATGCTTTACTTCTGCAGTATATTTAGATTAATCTGTTTTTTGAGAATATTCTGGAGTAATTTGCTCAGATTCTGTTTTAAGCCTTTTGCTCAGATTCTGTTTTGAGCCTTTTTCTCCAATTCTGTTTTGAACGTTTTTCTTAGATTCTTTAATCCTCATGATCAAATCTGCACCCTTGGATCTTCATGCGATATTCCACAACAGGACCAGCCGAATTGATATGCTGTAATCCTCTGATTTCGGCCTTTGCTGGACTGCACAGTCTGTCCCTCTGATTTCGGCCACCACTGGGCCATGGTCTGATTTTCTGATCTGGACCATCACTGGACCATATAATTATTTCTGAACCATTGATCTGGAAGTTTTTACTCTAATATGGACAGATTCTGGACTTTGGTATGGAACAAACTGAAATTAACTTGAACAAAAAATATTTCAGTCTGGACATTTTACCTTTAATTTTGGACCAGGTCTGGATTGATTATGGAACTCATTTCTTTTGGTCTGGACTTAGTTCCATGCCCTGAATCATGCTATCTTATGATCTGGGCCAAATCTGAATTGATCCTTTTGTTATGGACTCACAAACATACCTTCTGGTCAAGTTTGGAACAAGTCTGGACTGTGTAATTTTTCACTGCCAGGCCATCTTCTGGTCAGAATAACTTCTGGAATAAAATTGATATTTGACTCCTGTTTGTCTGTAACAACTCTCCTTCTGGCAGGCTTTCCAGTGGTATGATCCATGTTTCATTATGATTTTTATTCCTTCTGTTATGGGCCACCAAACATATCCTCTGGTGATGTTTTGACATCCTAGAACATCTTCTGGAAATTCCAGAATTCGTTTTCCTTTGATCTCTGCTTCTGTTTCCTTCAGTTTCTGGGGCATTTAACTTAATAATTCAAAGTACAAAATAAGTTTACATTGAGTACATTTGTAAGCATCAAAATCCTAAGTACTTAGAACCAACTTGGTTCCAATAGTTATCAGACTATTTCAGAAGACTTGGTTGGTATAGTCAAGGTGTTGTTGTTCCTCAAAAGTCTGGGGTTGTCAGACTGTTTGAGAAGACTTAACTGGTATAGTCAAGGTGATTTTGTTCCTCAAAAGTCTGGGGTTGTCAGGTTGTTTGGGATGACTGACTTCAAGGGTCAGTGGTGTTGTAATTCAAAGGAGTTTGAATTAGTGAAAAAGGCATTCTGAAGGAAGGGACTGGACGTAGCCTAGTTAAAGGTGAACCAGGATAAATTGTTGTGTTCTTATGTTGTGATTATCCGCTGCTAAATCTGATTATTTATTCATCAAATAATTTGCATCAATTTAATAAAACAGAAAAAGAATTCAAGTTTTGCAAACACAATTCAACTCCCCTTCTCGTATTTGCACCTTCAATAAGTACCACCATTCATTGATTTTCACTACCAAATGAGCAAGAATACCCATAGTACAAACTTCAAATTCCTCCATGCAATTGCTATAATCAAAGCAATTTAGACACTATGCCAAAAATTGTCTTTTACAGCGCGCATTTTAAAGCGCTTCATAACTAAAAGCGTTGTTGTATAATATATTAAAATTAATGGAGGATACAACAGCGCTTTAATGACAAGCGCTTTTGAAAAAGCGCTGTTGTAGGGTCACATAGCGCTTTCACATAATGTTTACTGCGCTTTGCATATAAGCGCCGTAAAATATAACGCTCCCACAGTATATTTACAGTGCTTTGTATATAAGCATTGTAAATGCTACAAATTTTTTTGAAATTTAATTTTTAAAAACCTTTTACAACGCTTATGGATAAAAGCGATATAAAATTAAAAAGTTCAGTTCAAGTTATATATTATTGATAAATAAATAAAAACATATTTAATATGTTCTCTCCTTACAAACCCTACGAACCCTCCTTTCCTCTACTGTGTATCATCTTCTTGCTGAACCATCCTCTACTGTGCACCCATTTCTACTGAGTGATTGTTGTCTCAGGTACTGTATTTATTAATTTCTTGTTGTTTCTAAAATTGATAAATTGTTATTGTAAAGTATTTAATAAAAGTCCGAGGAGAATAGTGAGGTTAATGACGGTAAAGTGTTTGATAAAAGTCCTCTTATGCTTTCGCTTGTTAATTTGGTTAAACAGAGTGGTTTGTTGGGGGCGCCGAAAACTTTGAGAATTGAAGAGTGTCAATCAGAATCAAGGCTTGAGTCTCTTCCCATTGATTTGTTGGTATGCTTGTTGCTCATTTAATTGCACTTAATGTAGTTACGACTTAATGGCTCGTTACACTCAAACTTGTGTTTATTTGGTATTTATTTTGTCATAACAAATGTCTTGTTTATAGGTTGAGATTGCGGTTGTTAATTAACTATCGTGTTGTGATAATTGATATTATGGAATATTGCAATCAAATAATGTGCCGTAATTGCGGTTGTGACATATGTATAAAATTTGTTAACATCATTGTCACAATTTACAGTTGTGGACTGTTATTTAAATCTTTTGTTGAGGTCACTTACAGTTGAAAATTCATGTATTCAGATTTAAATCCTTTGTTGCTTTTGTTGATTGTATGGTACTCCAAAAGCATTTGATTTTCTGTTTGGCATCCCTCAAATTACTGAATGTGTTACTGTATGACTGTGATTTGTTTTGGTGTTTTTAATTGTTTTGATTTGCTAGTTGTAATTAATTATGAAGCATCATATGAAATTAATGAAGCTTGTTGAACATTATTGAAGTTGTTAACAACTGCACAACTACAATTAAAGATGTTTAAATTATTTCTTTATATTTTCATTTTACTATATTCAATTAACTGCCTCTAGTCATGTCTTCCTGAGTTAGCTCTTCATTATATTTTGATTTTCATATATAAACTATATATATACATATTTGATTCTAACTTATTTATGTTCAAATATTATATCGCATAGTACTTTGACAACTTCGATTCAACATACTCTGAAAGTTATCTAATTGAAATAAAAGAAGATTGATGTCAGTATGTGCTCCAACTGAAAGTTATATAATTTTTTAATATGTGAGTTTCACATTGCTGGAAATTGTAAACTATTATTATATATTTTGGTGTGAATTGATCATTATTCTAATTAGTTTGATGTATTTTTTGTTACAGTAGAGTAAAGAAAAAGATTGCTGGAAATTGCTACTGAACTGACATGATATTTGTTGCTGTAAATATGTAATTGATATTGTGAATATGTTGCTACTGTCAATATTGTTATATTTGTTGCTACTGTCATGAACTTGTAATTTGTTGCTGTGAATATATATGTAATTGATATTGTGAATTTGTAATTGATACTGTTGATATTTGTTTTTGTGAATATGAATTTGAATCTGATAAGAATTTGAATTTGATGTGAATTTGAATTTGATGTGAATTTGAATTTGATATGAATCTGAATTTGATAAGAATTTGAATTTGATATGTAATTGATATTTGGTGTTGATAAGAATCTGAATTTGAAAAAAAATTGAAATCTCATTTTAAAGACAACGGTTTTTTAAAAAAATGGCATAAAAGACATGTTTTCATCCTTTTACAGCGCTTTTAAAATCCTTTTACAACACTTTTTTGAAAAAGCGTTGTAAAACTAGTTGATAATACAAGCGCGCTATATATATGTATCTATTACAGCTCTTTTTTGAACAAAGCGCTATAAAACTAGTAGATAATACAAGCGCGCTATATATAGGCACCTATTACAGCGTTTTTTTTAAAGCGCTGTAAAACTAGTTGATAATACAAGCGCGCTATATATATGTACCTATTACAGCGCTTTTTTGAAAAAAGCACAACAAAACTAGTTGATAATACAAGTGCGCTATATATATGTACCTATTACAACGCTTTTTTGAAAAAGCGCTATAAAACTAGTCTAAGAAAAACGCGCTATATATTTACCTATTACAACACTTGTTTATTTTGAATAGTGCTGTTGTATCTTTTAACAGCACTAGATACTACAACGCTTAAAAGCGCTGTAAATGGCTTAAAAAAAGCGCTTTAAAATGCTATTTTTGGCGTAGTGAGACAATGATAAAGATAAAACAATCTTTTTAGGGGATTAACATGACATTAATTCCATGCCCCAACATATTAAGGTCCATCTAGATAATGGAATTTATTTTTATCGTTCTCTTCTTCATTGGAATTAATAGCATGGCTAAAATTATGTATGAGATCTTAGATAACTTATTTATGAATGGATTACTTCAAAATATGCATGGTATATGGTTTAAAGAAGAGAAAGACAAATAATGTTTAGTAAGAAATTGTGAAATATATGACAGGTGAGAAGGAAAAGAAAACCAAACAAAATGTATTTATTAATATTCAAAATACTGAGGAACAAAGTGTGTCCACCCTACAAGAAAGTAGGGTAACATTTAGAGCAATTACATTAAAATTATAGATAACTCAATAATCTCCTAATTTTATGATTTTTTTTTTTGCACAAAGGTGGACCCAGTTAGTTTGATCAATCGTAGGAGATAACATTCATTAAAGAACTTATAAGATTTGATAGTGAATTATTCTTTATGTTGAGTTCCTTTCCTTTAAAATCTAACCACCTTGCTTCCACCAAGTCACGTCCCTTGAATTTTAAAGTTATACAATCTTCAACAGAGTGTATTGTGACTCCCACATGATAATTACATTTTATCATTTGGGTCGTATCGTCTTGGGTATGATGGCTTAAGAGGTTTTGATGGACAAGGAACAACCAAATAATTTTGAATAAGATGTGGAATAATTCAACATAAGATATGGGGATTAGATCAAACTGTTATTCCACAAGTATTACTTCCTCGATACTCTTCGAAATTTTGGTTTGATATTCTTGTGGATGAACATTGCAAGGTTGTAGCGACATATGGGTGATGCAGAAAAAGATGACTCATCGGATTTGACATCACAAAATTGTTTTCTTGTTCTAGTTTATTCGCCTCTATAGGTAGATCCCCTATATGCTTGGGGTTCATTTTCCCGCTTCTCAAACTAATCTCAACTATTTCCCATATAATGGGAAGATCAGAAAAGTTTGGTGAAACACTCCATATCATTTTGTCATAAAATGGTAAGTGAAGAGTGTTTACGAACATAGTGACCATTTCTTTTTCAAAGAGATGAAGTTTTACTTGGGGAGCTCACTTTTTCCATCGTTGGGCACACTCTTTAAAAGCTTCATTATCTTGCTTTGTCGTATTTTGCAGTTTCTGTCCTATTAGAAGCCACGAGAAGATCATATTTGTATATTTTCAAGAAAGAAACTGCCAGATATTTTCAAGAATGAATATGGGCTTGCTCAAGATGCATGCACCAACTCAGAGAGGCATCTATTAAATTGTCTTGGAAGAAATGAATTAACAATTTCTCATTATGAGCCCAAAAATCCATTTTTCAGTAATAAATTATGAGGTGATTTTTTGGACATGAAGCTCCCTTATATTTATCAAATTATGGCTCTTGAATTTTGGAGTAATTACTACATCAGAAACAAGGAACATGTCTGAAATGCCGAAACCATAATTATTTTCCTTTCAAAAGCTCTCAAACGTTCTTATAGAGCTTTCCATTTTTTTAGATAGATGATTCTCTACACACATAAGAGAAACAAGTTGTTGAGAGTTGTGAGTAAGTTCAACATCACCGACACAACTTCTGAATGATTTTCATGTAACCAAGAAGTAAGGGGTGGATGCTGAAATTGAGGAATATCACTAATGGCATAGCCCAAATTTTAGGAATTAGTCACATTTTGTTGATTTGTACCCACAATTGGTGGATTACTAGCTTGAGGCAGGGTATAACCTGGAGGTAAACCATAAGGTAGGAGTTGAGCACTTTCTTCTTGAGGATTAATGTGAGTCTATGGAGTGAAGCTTGACAAACGAACATGAGCATCATGAGGTGGTGCATCTTCTACTGAAGGATATCCCTCATTTTTAATGTTGAGTGTTCGAAGGACCTCTAAGGTCTTGGTTATTTGACCTTTGAGTTGATTCACATCTTCTCTTATTTCTGTTTGCCCCAATTCATCGATGATTCTAGATTGAGAACATGTCTAGTTAGGGTATCATAATATTTTTGTTTTTTTTTTAATTTTTTTTTTCGAAAGGAAATGTTATGAGAATGTAAAAAAAATGAATGTATAAAAATGAAGTTTACTACAATATACCTCATAAAAATTGAAGGTAATACGCAATGATTTTTCTTTTTTTAAAAAAAATAAAAGGAAAATTAGTGTGATTTAAAACAAAATAAAAGGATGAAAGATGCATGATTATGTGATGCAACATAATGAATATAATATAGAAGTAGGGTAGATTTTTCTTCAAACATACATGTGACCTATTCTTATTTGATCTTTTTATGGTTTTTTTTAATGTAAACGTTTACTATGGGTGGCTCTATGGTTCTAAATCAGTTCCTGGAACACACAACTCAGTTCTAAAATATTAAACCAATTAATAGGTACCCTATTAAAATGGAAATATTCTGAAAAATATCAACTCTAGATGAGACTTTCGTGACAACCAATTAGATGTATATCAAGAAGATTATCATTACACAATCTCTAACATATCTTAGGTTGCACTCAGCCTCAGTATAGATCTCACTCATAAGTGTGTGAATCGTGTTAGTGTAGTGTATAGAGAAACAAATAAAATAAAACAAAACAATCACCACAATAAAAATAAACTACAGAGAAAGATTGTTTTGTAAGAATGTTTTGTCTACCTTTTTATCTTTGTCTTTGATTTTTCTTTTTTTCTTTCAAATGGTTGATTATAGAGAAGGTTGAGTAAGAATGACAAAAAAGAGAACTAATAGTGACTTTCTAGTGGGTGGATTCAAGCAGTTAAACGGTCGATATTTTCTAATTTGTCCTCTTTTCTAAGAGTGTCATAACACTGTTAACAAATTAGATTAAGTAATTTATAAAAATAAATGTCTACCATTATAAATAATTAAGTTGAATCCTCAAATTTTATTTTTTTTAAAGACTTTCTTCAAATGACCAAAATAAGATTTGCCAACATTAAATATAAATCAATCTTAAATAATCAAAGAAAAACCATTCATAATTAATTTACTCAAAAAATCTCATATGTATTAATTTTTATATTTAATTTCGTTTTATTTCTTTTAAATAAAATAAAAAGTTTGGAATTATTTTTTTTACTATCACGTTATTATTAGACCAAAAAAGTAATAAATAAAAATACATAAAAACCGAATATACACACACACACGTGTGTGTATATATATTTTATTAACAAGTGAATATTATAAAAAATTTAAATAAAAATTATATATTAAAAATAAAAAATAGAAAGTTAGGTAAAAAGTCTCAAACACCCTTTTTGTTATTTTTTTTTTAATATAAAAAAAAAGACCAGCAAAATTAATTAAGTTCCCAAGTCATCCCTCCAATACTTTTCAACCACTCTTTTTCTCTAATAATTCTATGCTCCAAACACATCTATTTCCTCCTCATAGTTTAGAAGAGAAACAAAAATCAGAAATTTACTTAGAAAAAGAGAGATAGATGACTGAGGAAGTGGATAAATTAAGAAAGAAGAAGAATCTCTGATGTAGGAAGGTTCGCGGCAAGAATCGAGGAAGAAACGGCTTTGCGGACAAACGCAACAGGAAATGCGGAAAACGATCGTCCGATCTGAGATTGCCTATAATTATACCTTTCCGGAAAAGGAATCGCGCCACAAACACAACTCACTGCTATGCTGTGATGTATGGGCTCCAGAACCGTTTTGGGCTCGTCTTGGGCCTCAAAACAGCCGTTTTAGTTTTTCATGTAATTTCGGACTTTTCTGTTTTACCTAATTTTCGCACTCGAGATTCTATTATCTATTTAAAGACTTTCTATGCTGTAACGAAAGGTATCTTTTAATAAAATAATTAATTTTGAGAGTTTTCTCTTTTCTGGTGGATTCTAGAGTTTGTTTGTTCTTTCGATTTTAGCGCTTGCTAATCCTTTGTGATTCTGACTGCATCAGGTGGCATCAGAGCAGGCTTTCTCCTGTTTCTTTTCGTATCTTGAATAGTCATTGGAGATCAACCAATCACAAGAGCAGACATTGAGGGTATCACCGCGGCTTTTACCGCGACCCTTACTGCTTTGACTACACAGATGACAACTTTGACGGATCAAGTGAACGCCATCAATGGTAGGAGAGGAGGCATGATAGAAGGGACAGAGGCAGGAGAGACGAACCGCCCAAGCATCTACATGGAGGCTTGCAGGCTCGTGTTGAATCGGACTCTAGTTCCGAAGAAGAGATCCCGGAGGAGAATCAGGGTTTCGATAATCAACAGAATCGCAACGACTATAGAGTCAAGGTTGATATCCCGTTGTTCTATGGAACTACGGGGGTTGAAGAGTTTCTGGATTGGGTGATTGACGTTGATCAGTTCTTTGATGTAACACCCCGAGTTTAAAACACAGCGCGAGTGTATTTATTTATTTTTTTAAAAAACGAATATATAAATAAAAGAGTTTTCAGAATTGCGTTCCAAGGAAATTAAAATCAATTCAAATTAAATATCATTCGACTTCGTAATTAAAAATAGTAAGGAATTTTAAAACAGCAACATCACAATTGAATCGAATGAGATATTTATGGGAATTTGATCTTTATAATATACTAAAATAAAGATACATCAAAATATTTATCAGAGTGTGGAAGAGTTTTACAATAATTCCCAAAATGAATATTTACAACCATTGAGTTCAAAACCCTATACATAAGTCTACTCTGATCATACCCTAAGCTACAGTAGCATTACAATATTCACAAGTCTTTTCTTCACCCAGCTGCTCATCTCTTTGCATAGCCCACAAGTAAAGATCAAGGGAAACTAACGACGTTCCCTGTCGTTAGTATGACCATCAGGGGTACGGTTCTTAATCTCATCTGAGGGCAACGCCCAATTTCCACAATAATTGTAAAGGGTCACCGACCGAAAATAACAATTACCACATAGCAGTTATATCAAGAATATCAAACATATTCATAGTACATGATGATAAATAAGGATGCTAAATTTTGAAATCCATGTCATTTGTACTTTACAAAACAGCAACCAAGTAAGTATAAAAATCATGATGTAAGCACAAACATCAATTCATCCGAAATTACAGATTTTCAAAAAAATACTTACTCACACAACAATTTTCCACCATCAACATAAAATCAAACGTGACCCTCCGGTCAAACACTCCGATGCAATATGTATATGCTCATGTTCATAAATTTCTGGAATCACCAAGGTGCAGTCACTTACAGACCAGCACAATTTAACGGCCCTCATGACCAGGGTGCAATCGCATACAGATCAGCACCAGTGCAGTCGCATACAGACCAGCACTCGTGCAGTCACTACAGACCAGCAAGTTTGACATAAACCAAGGTACAATCACTACAGATCAGTACCTAGTGCAATCACTACAGATCAGCACTCGTGCAATCACTACAAATCAGCACGTGGCTGCGCATTACTCTGTGGCCCATCGCGGGTACCACCTGACTATGCCATGCATGAATATGCATTGTTTCACTTCATTGAAAACAGTATGCAACCTTAGTAAAATTCATGCATTTTCCTCATTTGTCAAAACATCTCAACACATTCAAAGATTAACCATTCAAGCAAGCATTACACTTTGCATTACCTCAAAGTTCCACTCTTTATTAACAAAGGTTTTTCCCCAACTGTTAAGATTCAAAACTATGATTAAAACTGAGGTTTCTGGCAAAATACGAATCTGTATTCGAATACAGCTTCATTGTATTCGAATACAGGGGCTGTCACAGTACAAAAATCAGAATTTCTACAACTTCAGTAAATTCTAAAAAAACTTCATCATTACCACTTCAAACTATCACCAAATTTCCATTTTTAATCACCACAAACCTTCCTAAGGTACCCCAACACTTAAGGTTTATAAAACAATGTTAAAAACTTGAATTTCTGAAAAACACAAATCTGTATTCGACTACAGCTACCTTGTATTCGAATACAGAAGCTAAAACAGTGAAAAATCAGCATTCTGTATTCGAATACGAGGCCTTCGTAGTCGAATACAGATGCGAAGTCAGTGGCAAAAGTTGAAAATCTGTATTTGGCTACAGAGGGTTGTAGTCAAATACAGTGGTTAAAACAGAAGCAAAAATTGCAAATCTGTATTCGGCTACAGAGGGTCGTAGTCGAATACAGATGCTAAGTCATTAGCAAAATTGGAAAATCTGTATTCGACTACAGGGGCTCGTAGTCGAATACAAGTTCGAAAACTTAGGGAAAACAGAAGCTTTGCAGGTTGTATTCGAATACACTCAATGCCGTATTCGAATACACCTTCGAAATCAGTGAATTTTCCTGAAACTTCAACACATTTTCAAAACCTTTTCTTTTGAAAATCCAACCCAACACCAGAATCATAATTCCCCTCTTTTAAAACCTCAACTCAGAACATTTTTCATCAAATACCAACAACAGATTTTTCATAAAAATACTTCCACCATTTTAAATCCCTTTTCATTTGAAACAACCATCAACACCAGATTGTTTAACAAAACACAGCAAAACACAGATTTACTCAAACCAGAATAACCTCACTGATTTTTAACAAAAAAAAATCAGAACCAGAATCATCATTCAACGCTCACAGAATGACTTTCAAAACATAATACAATGTTTTTCACAATCATAAACCAAATATCATTCATCACACGTGCATTTACAGCCCTAAATGCAATCTAGAAAGTTGGAAGGTGCCCTTACCTTAGTTACGTTCCCTTAGCTCGTACGCTTCTGCGACAAAAGCCGACGATACTCCCGTTCGCGTTCGCCGCTACGAAAATTAGTTCTTTAGCTCCGTAACGATCAGAGGAATGACTTTCGTACTCAAAACTTTCTGATTCGACACTCAGATTTTCCAGAACGATGACTTTTAAGTAAACTGTTTTTCTTCACCAACACTCAGAAAATTAGAAGAAGAAGAAGAAGATAAAGCAGAACTGGCGCGTAGAGGAAAGAAGGAAAAGCTTCTTACTTAAATATCCACATAAAGCAACTGACACAGCAGAGGAGAGAGGAATTGTTTCCTTTTTCACAAATATCTACGCCACCTCACCAATTCTTATATCAAAATATCTTTTGATCCTCCAGCACTTAACCCGTTTCCGTCGAAATTAGCAGAAAATATCTTAATTAACGGTCTGATAATTTAATTACTCAAAATTAAATTAATTCATCAATTATCTAATAATTTTAATTCCACCTCCAAAACAATTAATTATATATATATATATATTTACACAAAAGATACATATATTGAATATTACACCGATATTCCCAAAATACCCTTAAAATCAAATCTGAATTTAATTTTAAATTTAAGGGTCTTACATTTGACGTGATGGGTGTGCCAAAAAACAAGTAGGTGAAGATGGTTGCAATTCAATTGAAGAGCACCGTTGTTGTGTGGTGGGATAAGCTTGTTGTTCAGAGGCAGCGCCAGAGGAAAGCACCAATCAAAACATGGAGGCGAATGAAACAGTTGATGCTGGAGCGTTTCTTGCCAGAAGATTATGAGCAGATTCTGTACAAGATGTATATCGATTGCGTTCAGGGTAGAAGGAGTGTGACCGAGTATATAGCAGAGTTCCTGCGTTTCTCAGAACGCAACGAACTAGGGGAAACTGAGGGTCAGAAAGTGACTCGCTATATTAATGGCTTGAAGGGGTCGATCCAGGAGAAGATGGGTCTGTAGACTGTCTGGACCGTGATGGAGGCCTCTATGCTAGCCTTGAAAGCAGAACCGATGGAGAAATCCCCCAGAAATTTCTCATCTTTTCGCAGATTCACTCTGTAGGGTAATTCTGAAGTTGCTGGTGACAAGGATAAGAGTGTTGCTGCTAAGGATTCTAACTCCTCGGCAAAGGAAACTGGTGGAACCAGTAGTGCTACACCCAACAAGAGGGCGAACCAGAAATCAGCCAACCAATACACGAAACTGACGGGGGATAAGTGTTTCCGTTGCGGTGGGCAGGGTCACAAGTCGAATGTTTGCCCTTCCAGGAGAACGACTGCAGTTTTGAATGAGTCTGAGGAAGAGGAAGAAAGCAACGAGTATGACGGTGTTGAATTCACTGAAGAATAAGCTGAAGAAGCGATGAACTTTGTGTTGTAGAGAGTCCTGTTGTCTTCAAAGGAGGAGGGGCAAAGAAAGAATATTTTTAGAACACACTGTTCTATTAAGAATAAGTTGTGTAATCTGATCGTGGATAACGGGAGTACAGAGAACTTGGTCTCCCAGAAGCTGGTGGAATACCTAGAGTTGCCGACAAAACTGCATACCAAGCCTTATGCTTTGGGCTGGGTGAGTAAGAGTTCACAGGTCAAGGTGACGCAGACTTGCAAGGTGCCTATTTCCATCGGAAGGCATTACAAGGCAGAAGTAGTGTGTGATGTTCTGAATATGGATGTGTGTCATGTCCTACTGGGGCGACATTGGCAGTATGAAAATTATATCATGTATAGAGGCAGAGATAATGTGATGATGTTCACCTGGGGAACACACAAGATAGCTATGGCCCCAGTTTCTGGTTTTAATAGACGAACAGGGAAGGAGAAGTCTAGTTTTCTTGTTATGACACAGGACGAGCATGATTTGACTGATGCCTTCAAGGAAACTGAATGGTTTTGCCCAGTGCTGGTCAAGGGTTTGCTGAGTGCAATGAAAAATGAGCCTGAACCACCGAAAGAGGTGCAGGAAATCTTGACGGATTTTGAGGAGTTGATCTCGGATGAGTTACCCAACGACTTGCCTCCTATGCGAGATATTCAGCATCAGATTGATTTAATTCCAGGTTTCAGCCTGCCGAACTTGGCTCATTACCGCATGAGTTCCAAGGAGAACGAGATATTGCGGGAGCAGATTGAGGATTTACTGAAGAAATGGTTCATTAGAGAGAGTATGAGCCCATGTGCAGTTCCAATGCTTTTGGTGCCTAAGAAGAACAATCAGTGGCGGATGTGCATTGACAGCAGAGCCATCAACAAGATAACGATCAAGTACAGGTTTCCCATTCCTCGTCTAGAGGACATGCTTGATGAGTTATCGAGGTCTAAGTTGTTTTCGAAGATAGATCTACGGAGTGGTTATCATCAGATCCGAATTAGACCCGGAGATGAATGGAAGACGGTTTTCAAGAGCAAGGATGGCCTTTACGAGTGGTTGGTCATGCCTTTCGGGTTATCCAACGCCCCCAGTACTTTCATGAGGCTAATGAATCAGGTTCTTCGTCCTTTTACTGGCTCTTTTGTGGTGGTTTACTTTAATGATATTCTGATTTATAGCAAAACCAAGGAGGATCATCTAGGGCATTTGAAGCAAGTGCTATATGTCTTGCAAGAAAACCAGTTATACATCAACCTGAAGAAGTGCACCTTCTGTACCAACAAGCTGTTGTTTTTGGGTTTTTTTGTCGGTGAAGATGGGATTCAGGTGGACGAAGAGGTGAGTGTTATCAGAAACTGGCTTGCACCTAAGTTTGTGACGGAAGTACGCAGTTTCCATGGCTTGGCTACTTTCTATAGGAGGTTTGTGCGCGACTTTAGCACCATTACTACGCCTATCACCGAGTGCCTGAAGAAAGGAAAGTTCCAGTAGGGACCTGAACAAGAGCAGAGCTTTGCGATGATCAAGGAGAAGCTTTGCACGACACCAGTCCTCGCTTTATCTAACTTCGACAAGATATTCCAGGTGCAGTGTGACACCAGTGGAGTAGGGGTAGGTGTTGTACTTTCACAAGAGAAGCGACCAATGGCTTTCTTTATTGAAAAACTGAGCGACGCCAGGCAGAAGTGGAGCACTTATGACCAAGATTTTTATGTAGTCTTTCGAGCATTATTTGATTCAGAGAGACTTTATCTTGTTCACTGACCACTTATCCCTGAAGTTCCTCCATATTCAGAAGGTGATAAACAAGATGCATGCTCGCTGGGTGAGTTTTCTGCAGAAATTCTCATTTATCATTCAGCACAAATCAGGCGCCCAGAACAAGGTAGCAGATGCGTTGAGTAGGAGGGCTTCCTTGTTGATTACCCTAGCTCAGGAGATTGTGGGTTTTGAATTGTTGAAAGAACTATATGAGTCTGATACTAAGTTCAAGGAGTTGTGGCTCAAGTGTACAAATCAGCATCCCAACGCAGATTTTCATATTCGAGAAGGCTACCTGTTTAAGTGGAATCAGCTCTGCATTCCTAATTCTTCTTTGAGGGAGAAGCTGATTCGAGATCTGCATGGTGGCGGTCTTGGAGGTCATTTGGGGAGAGATAAAACCATCGTCAGTCTAGAGGAGCGGTATTACTGGCCTCATCTGCGCCGTGATGTGGGTACTATCGTCAAATGCTGCTACACTTGTCAAGTTTCTAAAGGTCAGTCTCAGAACACTGGTCTTTACATGCCATTACTTGTTCTTGATGATATCTGGTTAGATCTTTCAATGGACTTTGTATTGGGGCTACCTCTTACATAGCGAGGAGTAGATTCTGTATTTGTGGTGGTTAACAGGTTTTCGAAGATGTCACACTTTATTGCTTGTAAGAAGATCGCTGATGCATCCAACATAGCCAAGTTGTTTTTCAAGGAGGTTGTCCGTTTGCATGGAGTCCCCAGGTCCATCACTTCAGACCGAGACACCAAGTTCCTCAATCATTTATGGATTACTCTATGGCGGATGTTTGGTCTTGCACTGAATAGGAGTTCTACAGCTCATCCTCAGACTGATGGGCAGACAGAGGTCACCAACCAAACGCTGGGGAATATGATTTAGAGTGTTTGCGGGGATAAGCCGAAGTAGTGGGATCTGGCTTTACCCCAGGTCGAATTTGCTTACAACAGCGCAATGCACTCAGCTACAGGAAAATCGCCTTTCTCTCTGGTTTATACTTCTCCACCGCGGCATGTGGTTGATCTAGTGGTGCTACCCAAGGCTCATGGGGTGAGTACCGCAGCTGAAATTATGGCCAAGGATGTGCAAGCCGTTAAGGAAACTGTCAGGGCAAAGTTAGAGGCTACTGGGCAGAAGAACAAAGTCGCTGCTGACAAGCGCAGGAGAGCCAAGGTCTTTGTTGTGGGAGATGATGTGATGGTGTTCCTGCGTAAGGAGAGGTTCCCAGTGGGCACTTACAAGAAGCTTCAGCCTTGCAAGTATGGGCCTTTCAAGGTGCTAAAGAAGATCAATGACAACGCTTATGTGATCGACTTGCCGGAATCCATGAATATTTCCAATACCTTTAATGTGGCTGATATTTATGAGTTCCATGAGGATGCTGACCTTTATCCTGGTATGAACTCGGGGTAGAGTTCTTTAGAGGTGGAGTAGACTGATGTAGGAAGGTTCGCGGCAAGAATCGAGGAAGAAACGGCTTTGCAGACAAACGCAGCGGGAAATGCGGAAAACGATCGTCCGGTATCAGATTGCCTATTATTATACCTTTCCGGAAAGGGAATCACGCCACAAACACAACACACTACTATGTTGTGATGTATGGGCTCCAGAACCGTTTTGGGCTCGTCTTGGGCCTCAAAACAGCCGTTTTAGTTTTTCATGTAATTTCGGACTTTTTCTGTTTTACCTAATTTTCGCACTCGGGTTTCTATTATCTATTTAAAGACTTTCTATGCTGTAATGAAAGGTATCTTTTCATAAAATAATTAATTTTGAGAGTTTTCTCTTTTCTGGTGGATTCCAGAGTTTGTTTGTTCTTTCGGTTTTAGCGTTTGCTAATCATTTGCGATTCCGATTGCATCAATCTCGAACTTGAAATAGAAATAATTGGTGTTTCAAATTTTGAAATAGAACACAATTGATAAGTTTTTTAAGGGATTAAAAGTGTATCTTAATAATATTATAAATTGTTTAGTTTAGAGGTGTTTTTCTTAGTTAAATTAGAAACCTTTTTTTAGGCTTAAAGAAGAAAAGTATTTTTAATGCTATGTTTGGTATAGAAGAGAAGATATGAAGAGCGAAATAGATAAGAAAGAGTATGAAAAGAGAGAAAAATATGAGAAATAGAGTAGATTCGATAGATTGATTATGATAAGAGAAAAATAGATAAGTGTAAATATTTTTAAATGTGATCTTAAATTAAAAAACACTATCATCAAAATTAATTCAAAATTCTATTTCAATTAAATAATTTATTAAGTTACAGATTAAATCAATTATTTAATTTAATGACTTTAATATGATTAAATTGTCTTGAATTTAATAATCAAATTATTTAATTATTTTTCATAAAAATACTCACGTTTCCTATTGTAAAAATTAAGAAACTCATTTTATTAGTAATTTTTTCCACCATCTACTAGTCCTTCGCTTTATTTTAATCAACACCTCAAGCCATGATTACTTCTTTTGAATTCATAATGGATGACCATCGTATTGATATGGTTTGCAAGAATCAGTTTCCTATAAAAAGTTATATTGAATTCATAGTAGGAACTCGAATATTTCACTATTGGAAGGAAGAAGTGAAGATTCATTCTATCTTTTTTATGTGTAATTTTATTTTCTTTATTGTTACTATGTTATTAATCATGAACTAATTTTTTCACTGATTAGGGAATATATGAACCGCCTTGAATCTATGTAGTTTTGATATTTCTATACTATATATGCAATTATAAAGTATTTGATTATTCATATATTTTTGTTCTTAATGTTTTTTTGTGCTTGATCACCATAGAATTAAACCTAAGTATTATTTCGTTATTGAAAAATATGCTATAATTAATAATCGGAACCAAGATATATGTTCATGTTTCAATATTAATAGGTGTTTAAGAAATTGACGCTAGTACATGCTTTAAGTAACAAGTCTGATCATCTAAGAAATCAGGGTTCGTTGTTACAAAAAAATGGATTTTGAGCAAAAAAATTGGTCTTAATCTAGTTTGTTAATTTAACTTAATCAAATAAGTTAGATTGTTAAAATAGTGAATCAATAATTCTATAGTGAAAATGAGGTGATTTGGATCCTCTAATTGTTTTTCTCTTATTGAATTTCTCTATTTAATTTTACGTTTGTTCGAAATTATAATCAATTATAATCTTTTTGTTACCTATTATGACTTTGTTGCATTACTAAATTAATAACAATTCATGTAAAGACAATTTTTTACTTATCCCTTTTATTACATGATTTTTCCCAAAACACATCACTTATGTATGCATCAAAATGCTAAACAAACACCTACCACAACAAGATCACTCATTAGAGCGTCCAAAATTATTTAATCACATTCTAAATTCTTTGATTTAGAAAACAAAATCCAAACCCTTTAATAACTCTTTGATGCCCTCTCTTAGGGGATTTAAGGTTGATTTGGTGGTTAAGATAGAGAGGCTAAGGGGTAGAGTGATAGGGATGTTGAGAGTTCATTACACGTTTTCAACAAAATACTAACAATATTAATTATTAACGATAGATATTATAAAAATAAAAATAAAAATAAATCCTTGATGCCTATCAATCATTATAACACATATTCACATCATCCATAAAATAATCATACTTTATTTTTTGACTAAAAAATAATATTCATTTATTCAAATTAATATAATACATCGATAAAAAACAATACAAATTTGCTAAAATAAAAAATAGGTGAATTTGCAAACAAACTCACAATACCAAAGTTAATAGCATTAAACACAAACATGCCTACATGTTTGACCAAATTAAAGTGATCAGAATTACATTTTCTTCTGTCATTGCTTGAATATGTGTATATTGGATCAAAGTTAATCAGTAAATCTGAATAAGATAAACACCACAACAAGACGAGAAAATCAAACAACATCAAACCATTATGGTGAACAAAACGAAGTCACACTTAGACAAAGAAGTATTAGAAAAACACGAAAAAAAAGTAGATATATATATATATATGTGTGTGTGTGTGTGAAAATCACTTATTTAGACAAAATGATAGGAGAAAAACAATATAGATAAGTGATTATGAACCAAAAAATAGTCTAAAATCTCCCATTTTTTTAAGATGTGTAGAAAGAGAGGTAGGCAAATATTTGCTCGTTGGGGCTAGGTTTAGGTGGTAAACAAAAGTATCAAACATATCAATATGTTAATGACCTAAAATTAAAAATAAAACAAAAAGCTCAAAATGAAAACTCATCCTAAGAAAAAAATGTTGACATGTTTCACCAAAAAAAATTGTTGACATGTTGGCATATAATGATCATACTTAACAAACATATTCAACCAATATGATGAATATTTACACAAACACCCACCACTTTAAACGCTAAACAATAAATAACCACACAATGTAAAATACCAACATAACCACATATACTAAGTATAAGAATTGATGCGCTAATTGTTGACAACTCTTCCTTTCAACTTAAATGTCGCACATCGAAGTCACCAAATAAACCACTTAAACACACCATTAAATTGGTTTTTCATGAGAAATTTTCAATGAAAGAAGAGTAATGAAATTAAAGAGTACTATTCAAATTGATATATTTATTAATGAAAGAAAACCATGGAATCATATATCTTTTGACATTCTTCAACAAACAAACATGTTTTTATTGAAAGTAAAGTAATTAAATTCCTCAAACTCCAAGAGCTAGTTATTGGGACCCGAAGTCCTTGCAGTGAGAAATCTCAGTATTTTTAATTATAAAATAAAAATATGTATTTTTTGATTGTTTGATCATGGTGTATGGAATCTGAATTCTTAATTGTTGGTTACAAAGATGATTCAAAAGACCAATTAATGATATCATGTGTTTCAACCAACTCTCCTGTAGCAGCAGTGAAACCAACTCTAACCCATTCAGGAAGAACACTCCTCAAATCAACAACAAACGAGACACCAGTAGCATTCCTCTCACTCCCTGGATAAGCCACAAACACACTTAATCTTTTAGATTCAGAGTTATAGTTTATACTAGCTTCTCCTATAGCACTTCTTTCTACAAAATCAATAGGCCACTCTGTAGTTGCAACTGAATCAATAGAACCAACATCAATTCCAATGTGAGGTGATTGAAATGAAGCTGTTGGATCCCACTCATTTGTAAAACTATCAAATTCAATAGCTAATATTGGGTTTTTGGAAGGGATAAGCGCGGTTTCTGGGTTGAAAAGACCAAGATACCCTCCACTTGAATTTTTTGGTATGTTATACTCAAGTGGCCCCAAAAAGAAAGTAAATCCATCTCCATGAAGTTCTGAATGATTTGTGTCCACAACAAAGGCAAAATTAGTGGAAAAATCTGCTAATTCTCCACTAATTTTGTCCCAAATATGAATAGGTGTGAGATGGATTACACTTCCAATGCTTTTTGAGAGTGGTTTACCAGATTGGTCGGTTTTTGTTAGTCTTACAATGCCACCAGAGACTGAGGCACCACCCCTGAAAAATAAGTTGGAATTTTCTTTCTCGAATTGAGTTATGCCGAAACTAACTGTTTCTGACCGTGACAATTGTGATTGTGAATTGACATTGTGGTATTGTAGGAAGAGGAAAGCAATGAAGATTTTAATGAGTGCCGAAGAAAGAAGTGTTGTATTAGATTTTGAGTTGGAGAAAGCCATTTTGTGATGCAAGAAACTGAGGGAGAATGTTAGTTATTTATAGTGTTGTGTTGTGTTGGCCGTTTAGGAAAATAATAAAGTAGAATAAATTGCCGAAATGAATGAGACATGCAACTCGCATAGTATGTTTGGTGCCATTTGCCAACTAATTTAAGGTGAAAAAACCAAGGGAAAAAAGGTACAAAAACCTAAGTCCAAAGTATATTTGATTAAAAGAAGTTTGAATATTGTCTCTTTTGAAAACGATCATGGTATATACGAGGAGAAGGGGGTATAATTGTTGAGGGATATGCTCACGAGGATATATATATTGTATAAAAATTCTTTGCAAAATCATTGAGAGAATCACTTCCTATTACAACAAATATCTTTCTTTTTCCTCTTTAGAAATCTATGTAGAGAGTAAAAATCTAATATTATTTTCGTTTTTACATATAAAATCAAATTATGTTGATTAAATTATGAAGATTAGAAAATTTGTTGTAATATTAAATTGATTGGATGTTTGAATGATTTTACTATTTTATACTCTTGTGTAGAGAGAATCTCTTTATGTTTTTATTGTATTATTTATTACGTATTAAAAAAATGTATATAAATAGAGTTATATTAATAAAAAATAATTAAAGTATTTGTAAAATTGAAAGATGTGTTATAAAAACAACAAGAAAAAATTTCAAGATTATCTTATACATCAAATCAGAGTACTTTTTTTTTTTTTGAAGAGTTTATTTAGTGTCAAAATTTACACACAAAGTTTAAAAAGGATGTTTCAATTGGTCAAAAACAAATGTGGAGAAGAGGAATGCTTTGTATTCAAATTCATGTCCCAATTTATTAAATATTATTTGCTTTATTCACTTTATGAGTTACATTTACGAGACAACTGACAATAATATAATAAATTACATATTATTGTTTTTAGATATTTAAGTGGAGTCGGTATATTAACAAGATCATAAACTAAATGTTCATGTTTTGCATTGTTAGTTAGCATCACACTCTCCAAAGTGTAACTCAAATAGTTGAAATGATACAAGAAAGAAATTCAAAGTTCAAATTGTAGCTAACGACAGCAAACTATTGGTGGTGTTGAAAATTTAGCACAGGTCAAATCAGAGGATTTGTATATTATGTTTCAAGAAAATGAATTATCTACCTTCATACATCCTACGTTCCCCTAATTTTAGTTTCCTTTTTAGGAATGTTACACTAATTGCAAAATTTTAAGTTCATATGAAATTATAGAATCTCGTTCAGAATTATGGTTAACTCTAAGAAATAAATAAATAATTAAAAAAATATTAAATTGAAATTGATAATACAAAGAATTATTATATTAAGCCTAATTAACATAATTACGTTTTATTTGATTATAACAAACTTCTAACTACTTTAATTTAATTTTAACAGATATTTAATTATATTAGTATATATAGTCATAACTTGTAAATTTATGATTCAAAACATCTCTAAACTAATTGGACTTCACTCATTGGGGTAATAAACGTACATCACATTGATATTCAGTGCATCTTGTGCTCTCAAATTAATTTAGCCACCAAATTTTCAATAAATTCATTTTAATTACTCAAAAAAATGTTTAATATGCCAAAAGCTAGGTATAAACAGATATATATTTATGAAGTTAACCATAGATCAAGTGAAGTATTATTATTGGATAAATGCATCATATATATCATCACAACTTCTGTGTAACATTATATAATTCTCTCAACATGCAATTTGTAAATTTATTTTCTCCATGTTGAAATGCTCTCTAAAAGGATGAAGTGAAAGACCAAGAAAGAATGTCATGTGTTTCAGCAACTTCACCGGTGGAACCTGAGAAACCAATAAACACCCATTCTTGAAGAACATTTGCCAAATCAACAGGATATGATACGGTTGAAGTCTCAACTTTTCCAGGAATATTTTCATAAGTTACAATCACACTCAATTCTTTTGAGTCGCTACGATAAATTATGCGCGCTTTACCGATCGATCCTTCTGGTTGTTGATCGATCGGCCATGGAACAAAGACAGAAGACTCAATCGTGTTGATGTCGATTCCTATATGAGGAGAGTTTTCGGGGTAAAGAGGGTCCCATTCGTTTGAAAAACTATCAAACTCCACCGCAACTATGGAGTTTTTAGAGGTATTGAAGGCGGTTTCTTTATCGAAAAGTCCAAGGAATCCACCATCGGTTGAGTTCTCAGGGAAATCAAAATCAACTGATGCAATAAAGAAAGTGAATCCATCGCCATGAAGTTGTGAACCTTTTGGGTTCACAACAAAAGAAAACTCGGTGGTAAAGTCAGCAACTTTACCACTTTGTTTATCGGATAGATGAATAACTCCTAAGAATATGGAGAGACCAACACTATGTGAAATTGGTTTTCCAAGTTGGTCCTTTTTGGTCAATTGTAGGACTCCACCAGTTGTCTCGGCATCACCTTCGACGACGATGCTTTCACTGTGGGTGTCGAAGTCGGGGAAGCTGAAAGAAAATGATTCTGATTTGACATTGGTGATTAACAAGAGGGAAAAGATAAAGGTTAAAAGGAAAACAGAGAAGGGGTTATGTGTTGGAAGGAGTTTTGATTTGGAGTTGGTCATGGTAGTAATGTTGTGAATTTGTTTTGGTTGATCAAGTTATGTTGTGAATGATGCATAGAGCAAGGGATTAATCCATCTATATATATAGGCTTTGTGTTTTGATTTTGAACCTATGTTTGATTTTTTAACAATGCTACCAAGGAGTCAAAATTAATAATTATACAGGCCTGATTTTGATATATTTGATTTTTTATTTTTTAGAATTTATTTTAATTTAAAAGTAAAATTTGGAAATTTATTTTATCTCAAAAATCGATTTCTTAATTATAAATCTTAAAAAATTGTCTTAATATTTAGACTATTCGATTAAGATCAAACAATTTTAAAGTTTTCGTGCATCCGACCACACCACATCTGATCCATTTTCAATAAGTACACGGTAAAAGTTACATAGTTTGAACTTTATTAGGACAATGGGAGGAAGAAACTAGGAAGTTTTTCTTATTTTTACATTTTAAAATATCATGTTTTTGTATGAGATATTTGTAAATAACTTATCAAGTTTTAAAATAATAGCATCATTAGTTTGGAGAGATTCAGTTTGTTAATTTCAAAACTAAGGTTTTGAGAAGCTGAACTAGATTTAGTTTGACTTGTTTCATACGTAGAATGTTTAAATAAATAAAAACCATATTATTGACAACTAATACAAATTTAATTCATGTGCATCTGTCCTTGTAAAATCAGCCAACACCTGTTTTTGTTGAACCAATGATTCAGGTGATCTTGATTTCTGAATTATATACTGGTTTGATTAAGAGTCAGGTTGATGTCCGACCTTTTTTAAACTTTTTGGTCGCAAACAAGGTAAGTGTTTCCACCTTAAGGCTAGGATACTACATTTTCAGAGATATTTTCTATTGTGTCTTAGGTAAATATTTTCAGTTTTGTGTTTTCTAAAAGGCGTTTTGCTTGAGTCAAGGAGAGCAGATGTTTGTAAATTACTATCCGTCTTGATTTTTAATAATATAATTTTTTTTTTATCAGAACACTAGTTCCATAGTTGAGACTAAAGAGCATATTAGTCTTTTTGTATGGCATGAACTTTTGTGGGTGTGATTCTCATATTCTCACAAAGGATGTCAATGTTTCGATCTCAAATCTATACTGCAACATTTGAAAAGCAATTCAATAAATTAAGCAATGTGAGTGTTTAAAAAATTAATCTTAGACTGATTTTTTAGGGTTTTTTTTAAATAATTCTTTTTTGAAAATTATTTACCGATATATTGTCTTTTTAAAACCATATATCAATTTACCCTCTTTTTGATATACCTTCTGGAAGTCTCTTTTGCAATGGCGACTAAATGTTGGTTTTTTTTTTTTTAATATAGAAGTCGTCTTTTGAAAAAAAGCACTTCATACATCCATATTTTTTTAAAAAAATTTAACCAAAAAAAATATAATTATATAATTCATCAAAATTCATTCATAAAAAACAACAACACAAATTTTAAAAAGGTTGGGATTAAATTAATGTTGAAGGTGGCCTTCGGTATCACATTATCGAGGTTTTCTCTCATGTACGAAATTTTGACGTCTGAGTACATCACGAGTTTATTCTTCTTCATCTTCTTGTTCTTGAGGATGTCGAGGGGAAAATGCTGCGGAAGAACTACTTTCACCTTGAGTCCAATTGGATATTTGATTTGACAGAGTATATGCATTCCCAAAGCTTGGAATCCGGAAGTTTTGTTGATACATATTATTAAATAACTGGGTAGCTAACTCATGTATATTATAACGAGTGTTGAACGTGTTATACAACAATTCCTCTTCACTTAATGCGAAGGATAGTCGACGGTTTTCTTCTTGTTCTAGTTGTTAGTTGTCAAAATTAAATTGTTCCTGCGATGTGAACCCACAAGATTGATGTGGTGTGTGGGAATAAGTATGAGGAGTCAGTTGAATGTTAGATGATGTTGATATAGAATATTTATTTTGTTGTGTTGTGTTGGGCATTGGTTTCTGGAAAAAAATGTTGGGTAGATTGTGGTGGAGGTTGGGATGGATTGACACAAGTATCAATCAAAATTAGTTTTCTACAAAAACAAATCATTTGGAATTACTCAAAAGTCAAAACCAAACCATGTACTCATAACTTGGTTTAAATCAACATTTAGAGAATGACCATGAAGAATATGATTATCTCATTCATTTCACTCCTTGTTCTCTTTTTCGTAGAATAATTTCCAACAATAGTCAACTTGTTTATGAAAATCTACCTTATGATATTTTTTCATGTTCCTTGGTGGATGGGGTATTTGTTGTGGTAGTTTCATTATATTTGTTTAATGCATTTCTATTATGTAGAAACTAATCAAACATGTAGATGCATTTCATAGCCAATTGTCTTCTAGAGTATCGTATGTTAGACCTAGGTAAGGCCTCTAGAGAAACTGATATATAAGAGGTTTGTTAGTGATGTATACATAAGAAGAAACAAAATAATAGAAATAAATTATTGTTTTTATATAATACATCATTAACGCACATGTGATCAATTTTTTATCGATATCTAGCGGTATGACAATGAGATGTATCATCAAATTTCATACCCTTTCCACTATATCTACGAAAAAAAATTTGAAGGTTAATTAATTAATTAATAGTTTTATAAATGCAATATTTACCTTTTTGCGAACGAAAAATGTTGCTCAAGATTATTTATTGGTGCAATAAATGGCATATAGTACCATGCCCAAGTTTGAAGTAGATGGATGCATCCACTGATCGACATAACACCGGGTTTAGATGCACGACACAATTCTCTATAAAGTGTTGTACAACATGCTAAACCCCAATTCTATTCTCCAATCTCTCGCAAATCTCTCAACAAACGCAACCACATAATGTGTACTTTGTTGTGGGATTTGTCAGACATTAATATGTTGTCAATCAATACTAAAATGTACACTCTATAATGTATAGTTATTTCTTTGTCTGAAGATTCTTGAGTCAACAGTGAAAATGTTTCTCTCAGCCTTTTTAATTTTATAAAATTCTTTTTTCTTTGAGATTCAGGTTGCGTGACTCCTAACAAATCTAAAAAATCATTTGTCCATGATACCAAAGTTGATCTAGTAACTATTTTACCCCTAACACGTAACCCAAGTAGCAGTACAACATCTTCCAATGTTATCGTATGTTCACTCGTTGGAAAATGAAACGTGTGAGTATCAGGTCTCCATCTTTCAACTAAAGTAGTAATAAGTGAATTGTTTATTTTAATAGCTTTCTATTTGTGATACGTTACCGAATACGACTTGATTCAACAATGGAATTATTAAAGAATTTGGTGCAACGTGTTTATGGCTTATTGATCTTAAATTTTGAGATGAATCCTGCAAAAAAAAAAGAAGTAACATAGGTTAGATATATTTTTAGTCCCGATAAATTTATGACTTTACATGTTTAATCTGTAAAATCAACGTATTCACTTTTAATCCCTAAAATATGGAATTTAAGACCTTACACATTTGAGAGACTCCAAAATTTGAATTTTTTACAAAAAAACTTTTTAAATTATTGACTAAAAATTAATAAATTTTTAAAAGTTGAGAATAGTACATAACATACATTAAAGGTTTAAATAGGTTTTTGGTCTTTGCAATTATATTTTTTTTTTATTTTGGTCCTCGTAAGGTTTTTTGTTTGGTTTATATCTCTTCCAATATAGTTTCATTTTAAAATAGTCATTCAATCCAATTTTTGTTACAAAAATTTTAACACTGTTAAGATGATTGCCTTAGCATCCTCTAGCTGCATCATCCTCTAGTATAGTCGTCCAACCAGAGGATGATGCAACCATATGATATTAAGGCAGACATCTTAACGGTGCAACATAAATTGGACTCAATGACTATTTTAAAATGAAACTATACTTGCAGGGAATGAACCAAACAAAAAAACTTACGAAGACCAAAATAAAATAAAAAGTTATAATTGCAAGGATCGAAAACATATTTTAACCTACATTAAATTATATAGTATAACTTAGTATAAAATATATAAGCATAGATTAAAAATATAACATAAAGTACTGTATTGCTAACAAAATTTTGAATGTATTGTAGTGCTTATCTGTGACTATCTGTATGTCACATAGTCTCTATTTGAAATAGCGATTTCACATATTGTCAGGCGTGCATGTTTTGAGATAATAATTGATTCTCTATTATGTGTCTCTCTTGTGCATGCGTAGAACTATTAATACATTGATAGAGTGTTTTTCTAATCCTATTAATACATAACTATCTTATATTATTTTCTTTACACTTAATCATAATTTTTTAAATCATATCAATGACATTAAAAAATGTAGTTTTCCTTATTTACTACAATGGAGAAATATGTGAAAGATAAGATGTTGGTAAATATTTCAAAAGTGAGGAAAAAAATTGAATCAAAGTTGAAGTTAGAAAATAATAAGAGGGTATCGGATATAATTTTTTGTCACCATGTCATATTTGGCCAAGGTATAGTTCATTATGAATTGTTAAATGTTGAAGACGACAAAGATGTTGAACTCATGTTTGATGTTCATAAACAATGGCCACAACTCGATTCTATCGAGTTATATGTCACGTTTAAGGATGATCATCAATCATCAGATGTTGGTCAACCATCATCATCAACCATATCTTACCCTTAATACCATTTTCAAACACAACACACTCATTCTTTTCGAAACCAAGAATCCTACCAACTTGAACCCATATCAACCCGAACCATACTTTGACCAAGTCAAAACATCTGAACCTGAACCATCTCAACCTGGACTGTATATTCCACTATGTGATGTGGGCAATTTTGACCAAGAACAAATAAGTGAGGACAATGAAGAAGAAACATACTTCGACGATGACGATCAAAAGCTAGAACCTCATCCCATTACAATGACATACGATTCACCATTCCATATGCATAACTTAAACTTGGATTATGCGGACCAATCCACTGAAATTGCTATGTCTTCATCTCTTGAGATTGGAGTGATGTTTAATAGTAAACTAGATTGTCAACATGCAATTAAGTAGTACCACATAAAACACACTCAATTATCATGTGATGCAATCTAATCAATATATGTATGTAATTAAATGTGTGAGTCCATAATGCTTGCTCAAATGCAGGGTTTCACTAAGCTAAAAAGGTAAAAAATGGGTGATTGGTCGTTTGAATCGGCCCTACAATTGTGAAAATTCTTCTATGTCACAGGATCATCCCAAGCTTGACTCCGACATCATATGTGAAAGCATAAAGTCTCTTTTGAAAATTAACCCATCAATTAAAGTGAAGGTGATCATTGCACATATTCGGGAAAGGTACAACTACACAATCACCTATACAAATGAATGGATGGCAAAGAACAAGGCTATCGAAACAAGTATGGGAACTGGCATGAGTCTTACAATGACCTTCCAAGGTGGTTGTTGGCCATGCAAAAATTTCTTCCAAGAACTATTGTGGAAATGGAAGTATCACCTTCATATTATGATAATACTCTTTTACGAGGTTCAAAAATTTTCAAACAACTATTCTGGGATTTCCCTCCATGGATTTCTGAATTCAAATTTTGTAAACCGCTTGTCTCAGTTGATGAAACTTAGTTGTACGACAAATACAATAGGACTCTGTTGCTAGCCATTGCACAAGATGGGAACAAAAATACAATTCCCACTACTTGTGCCCTTGTGGAAGGTAAGACAGGGGGTTCTTGGAGCTTCTTTTTGAAAAATCTGATAAGGTACGTCACACCTCAAGTCAATGTTTGTTTGATTTCAGATAGGAACAAATCCATTAAAAGTGCTTATAATCATCCAAATAATGGTTGACATGATCCTCTGTCAACACATGTGTACTGCATTCGACACATTGCACAAAATTTCATGAAAGAGTTCAAGAATAAGGAACTTAAAAAAAAAGTAGTTTGTATGTGTAATGATCTAATTCTTCTTAGTATATTTTCCACTTATCACTTTATAATACTTGAAAAAATTTACTTCATTCATAAAAGGATATGCATTAAGTGAGCCATCATTCAAATATTACCGCAATGAAATCAGGATGACAAATCCAGAGGCTTTAAAATGGGTCGATAATATCCCCAACAACAATGGACTATGGCATATTCTCAAGGTCGACGATAGGGACACATAACAAAAAAAATTGTTGAGTCAATAAACGCAGTGCTCAAGGGTACACGCAATCTCCCAATCACTGCTTTGGTCCAATCAACTTACTATAGATTGGGAGTTTTATATGCAAAAAGGGACTGCAACATCAGGCATCATTAGCATTTGGTCTAGTATACACAGACGATTGCATGGACAATATTAAATATGAAGTTGGTATGTTTAACACTTACAAGTCATGCGATTCGATCGAAATTGTTATTCTTTCATGGTGCATGAAACAATAAACCCAAGAGAGGTACGACCAATTGGTCATTTCGAAGTCAACCTTCAAAGAAAATGGTGTGATTGTGAAAAATTTCAAGCTATACATGTGTCTTATTCACATGTCATAGCTGCATGTTCTTTTGCTCGTCAAAACTATTTAGTGCATCTGTTTGATGTACACAATGTTGTTAATGTATTCAAAATCTACAAAGAAAAGTTTACACCTATACCCAATGAAGGATATTGGCTCCATATGAAGGAATAGTGCATCATAATCCTTAAATGCAAAAAATTAAAAAATGTCATTCAAATAGTACCTGTATTAGAATTGAAATGGACATTATATAAAAAATGCCAAAAAAATACGAATTATATCGATTAACTAGTTATACTCGAAAATATTGTACAAATGTTACAGATAACTCTAGTCAATCTATGTAGTTTTTATAAAATTTGTGTTGTTTTTTATAAATGAATTATATAATTACATTTTTTTTCATTAAGTTTAAAAAATAATATAGAAATATGAAATCCTTTTTATCAAAAGACGACTTTTATATTTTTTTGACTTATTTTATGAAGTCTCTTTTGTAGATTCTACTATAGCAAAAAAAAAAGATAAATTGATATATAATTTTAAAAAAGAGAGTATATTAATAAATAATTTTTGAAAAAGTTTATTTATATAAAAAAATACCGATTTTTGAAGAATTTGAGTTTTTTCTTACAGAAACGGTAAGCAATTTTTAATAGATAAACAAGGGATATTTTCAATGAGGTACAGCTAATAGTGTGATAAATTAGTTACAAATAGCTTGACCAAGTAAACAAAACATGCATAGATAATAGATTGTATCAACTACTAATAAAATTAGAATCTCTCTTATGATTCTGGGTTTAGGGTTCTTTTAACTATCTCTTGTGCTGTTATTAATATATTTTTTTATAAAAGTTTTTTAAAATAAAATTAAAAGTGAATAAAAAAATTTAAAAACTAAAAAATTAAGAACTTTTTATATATATAGAAACTAAAAATAAAATTTTATAAAAGTTAAAAATTTAGTTAACTTTAAAATTAATTACTTAAATTTATAGAACAAACTACAGTTAATTACGTGTAGGTCGTACATTGACCAAAGTAAAGGCATAATGCATCAGTACATACACCATAGACCAATTAGGAAGCTAGATACTACTACTCGATATAATATAACTAAAAATTGGTCAAAAAACTGAATATAAGTAATTAAAATTAGTAGAAAGATCTACTTTCTTTAATCTATTTTTTTTTTATATTATGGGACGTTGGAATTTGTGCAACCAATGGTGAAAAGAGCAAGGAAGTTTTCTTAAGTTAACAAATAAACCTATTAAAGTGTGGTCTGGATTACGTTTGTCTATATGGTTTTGGACATTATTTTTTGTCCTTAATTTGGAAAGATTTTGTTTGTTTCAAACAATGTATAGTTGTATACCTATGAATAACATATTCACAAACGATGATGTTTTCAATGAATAAGAACTAATGACAGTGAAATGTTATTGATAATGTGGTCAAATAAACAAAATTAGGGCCCACCTAGTTTCATTCGGCCAATAGATACCCAGGGATGCAAGTATGTAGCTAAAGTGTTTGCCGTACAATTTAGATTGAGAAAAAATATTATCCAAATCTAAATATTAATATATTTGTGGTTGGATTTTGTTTGGATGATAACTCAAAAAAATTTCTTGCAGTTTAAATTGAATCGATTTTTAGTAGATTTAAATTATAATTTGTAAAATATTATTTTAATAATAATATTATAAAATTAAATTAATATAATAAATTTAAAACAAAATATTTTATATAATATATTAAAAATCAATATTACGGAATAATATACATCGATTATGTTTGAATTATATGAAATAGTAATAAAAATATATCAATTTATTAAAAATTAATTGAAATTAACAAATAATAGTATAATACAAAATTTCATACTAATAAATAATAAATAAATATTAAAATGTATAAATGCGGTTTGGTTTAGTTTTTAAAAATGAGTCTGAAATTCGATCCGATCTTATTGATTTTCACAAAAGAAGATTTAAACTCATTCAAGAATATTTGATGTTGTGCTGTTTTTTATTTTTTAAATTGGTTTGTATTTTTTTTTTATTGATTTGGATGTGAAAACCCTAAATACATGTGTATGTATGTTAAAAATAAAATAAAAAAGGATTAAAAAAAATCAAAAAGAAACTAAAGAGTAAGGTTTTGTGTGAAAAAATTAAAATTTTAAATTTCAAAAAGTTCGCACCACTTTCAAAATTATACTTTTAAATTTAATTTCTTAACATCCTGTCAGCGTTTACTTTTTTATAAATTATGAGTGTCTTTTTTGTTTTTTCAAAGTTTTCTTTTCTTTTTCTTTTTTGGATGATGAAAGGAAATGTTTTTGTCCATATGGTAGGAGAAATAGCTCTTAATATACATAAACTAATAATTAAAAGGATTTTCTTTTACCTATTTCTATGACTTATTTACTTTCTTATATTTGAGTGAGTCTTGAGTATTTTTTTCAAAGGCTTTTTTCTTATTTATTTTCTTATATTTGGATGACTTGTTTTATTCTTATTTTTTTTATGGTGTCTCAAATTTTGTCTTTTATTACTAAAAATTTCCACTCTTTTTTACTAAAAATTTCCACTCTATTTTACTAAAAATTTCCACTATTCTAATAGCAATAGCACATGCCACCATCAAATGTTATTTACCATTAATTGAATAAATACATAGAGTTAAATATGTCTTTAGTCCCTATAAACTTTCAACATTTCAATTTTAGTCATTGTAAAATAAAAATATAATTTTTAGTGCCTACAAAATTATCATGCATGTAGTTTTACTTTTTGCTGTTAAAACAACATAAATTTTTTAATGAATTTTGTCATGCATGTTTATGACATTATAAAAAGTTTATCTACAAAAAACAAACTCAAAATTCGATTTATATGTCCATATTTTTATTGTTATCTTTATATTTTAACATTTAAAAATTCATATTTAAATCATCTAAAGTTAAAAAATTCTAAATTTTTGTGGAGAATATTTTTATAATGTTACAAATATAATTGCAAAAAAACATTTAAAAACTTTAAAATTAAAGAACAATTAACATATTTTGTTCCAATAGGGACTAAAATTAATATTTGAATAATTTTGTAAAGACTAAAAAATACTTTTTATTTTATTTTATAGAGATTAATATTAAATGATCGAAATTTTATAAAGACTAAAAATATATTTAACCCACAATTTCACTCTTTTCCACAATTTAATATTGGTTCCGCTTTTAGCCATAAATATTTGGTGGCCCAACTCATCCAAAAAAAAATGGACCAGGCATGCTCAATCCCTTGGACTACAATACAATCCAATCCAGTTCAGATGCCCAAATTCATGGCCCACAATATAACTAAGCCAATTTGATTAGGCAACAATATGTCTCAAGAGCTACTTTTATCTCTATATTTTTTTTTAAAAAAAAAATCACACTTTTTTCGGGAAGTATACTTTTGGACGGGGAAAATTGTATTTTTGACTGAAATTATATTTTCATAGGGTGAAAAATGGTATTTCGTTTAAAAGTGTACTTTTGAAGTGAGTGAATTGGAAAAAGAAGTTTCATATTTTCCAACTTTGTTGTACTACTACACAATCCAATCCATTTTCGACACTTAATTCATGGGCAATTTGGGAATTGTATCAATGTTTAGTTTTAATCTTTAGATGTTTGATTTTATTTTTGTATATTTCTTCAAGTTGAGGTTTTTTAGTTTAGCTCTGTAAAGTGCATAAATGTCTTTTGTTTTGCAATGTATGATTAGAGACACCTTAAGCTTAAAACATAATTGATACCTAAAATCACTTCTAGATTTATATATTTAAAAGGATTTAAATATTTTCAAAATTAACATTAAGAGACTATATTGATAATCTCACCATTTTTTTAAGCAATTTTATTAAAAAGAGTATAAAGGGTACTTTAACCCAAACATTTATTAACAAAGTCGAAACTCAATATTATAATAGAATAGAAGGGTTATAAAAATTAATTGGTCCTACTTATATATTTTTAAAATTATAGATCACAATAAATTAGAATGATAATATCACCAATATAACACTTAACATGAGAGGATCTGATTACCGTCTAAAAAAACACCTTTTGAATTGATTGGGCTGTATTTATTTATTTTTTTAACAAAAAAACTATTTCTTTTCAAAGTGGATATGTATTTTAAGAATCTTATGCACTTTTTTAGAAAGTGTTGCAAAAGGTTGGGCCCTTATGTCAATGTGATATTTAATTTAACAACAAAAAAAACTACCAAAATTCATGAGATGGCCATGATACAATCCGACTAGCCTAGTAAGTATCCACTTCTATAAAAAAAATTATATATATTTTTATTTTAAAATATATATTTTTAGTTCAATTTTAACATTTTAATTTTAATAACTATAAAATATAAATATAATTTTGAGTCTCTACAAAATCATTTACTATGCTTTTAGTTTTTGTTAAAACAAAATATATTTAATTGTCCTTCAACTTTAAAAATTTTGAATAATTTTTCACAAGCATATTTAAAAAATTATAAAAATTTCATCCATAAACATTTAGAATTTTTTAAGTTAGAAATAATAAAATATAAATATTTTAAATATAAAAAATTAAAGTTAAAAATAAAAAAAATAAAGACTTATAATTTGAATTTTAAGTTTATTTTTGTGGAGAAATTTTTTAAAATGTTCTAAATATGTATAGAAAAATTAATTAAAAAGTATATGTTAACTTAACAATAGAGACTAAAATTGCATATATGATAATTTTTTAAAGAATAAAAATTATATTTTTATTTTATAAAAAGTAAAATCAAAAAGTTGAAATTTTAATTTTAAAAAATGACTAATTTATGTGAGGAACAACTTTAGCAAGCTACACCTTTATATATATTTGGAGTAACAAATTATTTTTTTTCTTTGAAACAATTTAATAAATTTCAATTACTAATTCAATTAAGAAATTATTAATGAATTTCAAGGTTAGTAGTAACTTTTATGGTTAATGGTTGGTTAACTTTTTTTCTTTCTTGACTAAGATTAGTATACCCTTTATATTTTTTTTTCGAATGAATTTCAATTACTAAAATACTGTTTCTAAGTAAACAAATTTTAATTTTAATTGAAATAATGGCAACTAAATTGAACTCTAAATTATTGTAAGTCATTTCTCCCAAAAATCATAGATTACCAACTACTCCTAAAATTGCCAAGTTTCACTGACATTATAAAAAATTTAGCTGCCCTATTTTTCATTCCTTTTTTCTTCGTTCACTAGATAGAAATGATTTATAGATAATTTTTGGTTTGAGATTATCTTTCTAAATTATTTTTTTCTTCTATTTTATTTAAATAAATTATTTATATATATATACATATATATATATATATTTAATTTTTGTTTCGTATTTTTTTATGAGTTTGTTGTTGATTTGTTTTTCATTTTAGTGCAACATTATTGTTATTTCTTGT
This sequence comes from Cicer cuneatum, assembly GCA_037974295.1. NCBI lineage: Eukaryota > Viridiplantae > Streptophyta > Magnoliopsida > Fabales > Fabaceae > Cicer > Cicer cuneatum. The sequence goes on along the minus strand of JBBPBO010000002.1, from coordinate 10,713,520 downwards.
TTTGGTGCAACATTCATTTGCTTCAGATTGACAGATGATCGAGTGTAGATTCAGATTGACACATGATCGAGTGTAGATTCAATCAAATATTTTGATATCGTCAAAGTTACAAATTATGATGCATGACTATTCTATACATTTTAATTTTGTCATATATGTAGATTTTGTCTTATATGTAGACATTTTTCCGCTTTCTGCTATTAATCTATCTGTTGTGAGTTTGTTTATATATTCTTCTTTTCGATTTTAATTACTTTGAATTTGTCCATTTCTTAAGTGATACATTCTAACTATTATGAGTGTACAAATCAACTTGTCTTTGTTGTAAGATTTGGGTTGGGTTTGACCCGATATAAATTTTAAATAAGGACAAAAAAATATAGACAAGACTGAGACATGGTAGAAAGAAGGACTGAGTTCGGGTTACCTCTTAGATTATTTGTCTCATCCCAAATTATTTTATGGACAAACAATTATTATTATTATTATTTACAATATCTAAAAATCAATTAAATTTGACATCAATGCGCAAGAAAATGATAAAAAATTCACACAACTGTAAAGTTCTGAGTTTAAATTCAAGACATGATATTCAACTTAACAATATTGAGATTTGTTATTTAAGCAAAATATTATTTAATAGGATGATTAGTGGTATAATTGTTTTTTTTCTTAAGAAATGTGTCATGCTATAATAGATGAGTTATGAGTTAGTTTTTGATAAATTAAAAAAAAAAAAATTTATATTACTACTAAATGATTTATCTTGTGATCAAATCAGTCTTCTTTGTTTTGTACGATTAAACATATATCTCATCTGATTCGATGGAATTAAAATATATATTAAATCTAAAAAATTAAATTAAGCTAAAGATCAAATAAAAAATAAATCAAATTCAACTTAATCCGTGAATAAATGTGGTTTTTATTAGTGAAAAAAGCATTTACTCATACCATCGAACGGTGCTTTAAGTGCACAAACTTGAATAGGGAAGTATGTTAATGATTAAGTTTCACGTGCTTCACTGATTGTAAGTATAGTTCCATCACAAAACTCAAAAGAAGTGATTATGAAATGCACGATGACCGGTAAAAGCAGCAATTTTTTTCCAAAGAAGGAATAATTGATCAAATAAAGTATTTTTTGAACGTGGATGCAAACTCTATCTTACTTGGACTCCGTACACATATGATTTCCTGATCATTGACACCTGGCTAAGCTTTTAATTGGGGCACTAAAGTAACAATAATTAATCAAGCATTACATGTTAATTTAATAAAAAGTAGTATCTTAAAAATTCAGGTAACATCGAATCTTATTGGTTAATGAAACCTTTGTTCACTGTTCACATGGGTTTAACCAATAGAAAAGTGGAATTTAGAGACAATATGTCCAAACTTTATGACTACTTGCACATATTAATAATGTAACCTAATCGAGTATTTTTTGAATGGTTCTTTGTTATGAGTGACTTCAAAATCAAGAGTATTTCTAAGTATAGTAGCGCGTGGGGATGTCCCTATCCTACGACTCAACCCGTTACGGGTATCGCAAATAATGTATACTTGCTTTATATTGGTCGGAACTTTTTACAAACTATGTAACTCACGTAGATATGTGCACTCATCCCTTAATTCTCCGTTAGCTCCATTACTTCCACGGTTAGATAAGTAAAGGAAAAATATAAATTTAAATTGTCTTTAATTTCATTTTAAATCCTAATACTATCATTTATGCATTAGGTATTGTATTTGGAATTAATATGGTTGGAAATATAATCGGTATCAATTTGTACAACTAGAACATTGATATATGATCTCTAATTAGATAGATCCGATTAATGTTTGAAAAATTATATTGATATTTTAATTTTGTACACTAAACAATTCAAAATTTTGTATTTATATTTTATGTTTAAAATAAATAGTCACTACTGTGAGTATGAGATAACAGTTTATCAAGCGCCACCCTCACCCTCAAATGTTAGAATTCTGAACGTTATGGTTTTGTGATTTTAAATACTCAATTTTTAAATTTAAAGTAAGACCTTCTAAAACATTGAAACACTGAATAATCCAAATAATAATATATAAATAAAATAAATAGTTAAATTCTATTAAAATGAGAACCGATAACCAATTTCAAAAATTAAAAATTGAGATGACACGACTTTACTCATGTGGGTGTGTTTAAAAGAATATGTTACTTGAATTTTAAAATGATTTTTATTTACTTTTCAAAATAAATAAACTTTTCAAATTTTAAGGTGATTTTTATTTATTTATGTCATCTAATTAATACAATATACATTATTCCCAATTAACTTTTTTTCACTTTATATTTAATAATAATGTCGATTACACTGATAGTTAATAAAATAAAAAGAAAAATCTAATAAAAATAGTATTCCCTATTTGGTGTTTTACATATAAGAATCTTAACCCACTCTTTGACGATGGATTTATTAACGTGTGGCAATGTTATACAAGTTTAATTCTTAGCTATCTTCACCCGATTGAAAATGCTTGGTTATGTATTGATGTTTAGTAACTGTGTGATTAATGTAGTATAATTTGTTTATATTAGTGTTAACTTATTATTGGTATATAGTTTTTAACCTTTTGATAGTATGAACCATTTAAAAGGGCTACTAAACCTAAATCGATCTGACCCATATGGTCATGAGTTTTTTGGTCGAAATAAAATTGAAAGCTTTTTTTTTTATCCCTCTAGTCTTTTTAAAAATCTCAAATTTTATTTGTATTGGTTAATTTAAAAATATATTTTATATATTTGGATTGCCAAATCCAATCACATATTTTTATGTATTTAAAAACATCAAAGAATAGGAGAAGAAACATTATATAAAATTTGTGTTACATATGAGCTCTAAAATTAGTATCCAACTCCAGTCCTATATTGACTTTAGGTTAGGCCACATATTTTATTTATAATTAAAATTCTTTTATCAAAATAAAAAGCAATAAAAAATACATAATTTTCTATCATTTGAATTTTCAGTTAACTAGATTGATATAAAAAACAAATAAATTGAATCTAAACATGTGTTTTAATTCACATAATTAAGTTTAAAATTATGATGAAAATAATTAAGAATAAATATGTATAATTGAAAATAAAAAATAAAGGTCAAGACACAATAAATAAAATTAATATTCAATTATTAATAGCAAAATGATTAATTGTTTTTAAAATATATTTAATGTGTGCACATATATAGATTTAGCTATATAAAAAAAGTCCAATAAATATTTAACTGTTAATAGAAAAAAAACTCAATAAATAAAATTATCATGTGAATATATATATATATATATATATATATATATATATATATATATATATATATATATATATATATATATATAGTTTTTACGTTAGTTATTTTTGTTAATATATTTTGTTATTATTTAATTGTTAATAGAAAAAAAATTACAAATACTAGTTTCTTTAATTATACTTTTAGTTAATAATTTATAGTGGTAGAATTTAAATAAATGTTTTATTGATGTAAGCTACCCTCCCATGGACTCGAGCGTATACGGACTCGACTAAAAACATGATTATAATTAGGACTCAAAATTTATGTTTAGGTTTTATATTTTTTGGGTTGGTCGTATATGAATGATCTATTTGACTGCTCTGCACATTACAATATATATGATATGATATTTTATAAACAGTTATTTGTATAATTTTGGCATAAATTTGGTTTTTGTGCAATTATGGTGTTTGTTATGGTTTTTATTTGCAGCGATACAAATAAACTGAATTTTAAAAGAAAATTCTCTTCTAAATTTACAATTTATTTAAACTATTTTATTAATAACTTTATCATTCTTTATTCATTTAAATAACCGAATTTTTAAAATATCTATATATAAAATGGTACGTACCAAATTTTGATGTAATATTTTTATTTTATTTTATCATTCTTTAAAATTATTTTATTTATATTTTTTTTTATCAATAAAATATCTATAATTTTTTAAATAATGAAAGTGCATGTAACTATTTTCATCTTTCACGGTAGCTCAACCAATTACTATTAAAAGATATATTTAACGGTTAGATTTTAAAGGAGTTTAGAGAAGATGATTTTGAAAAATTAAGTTTATATTTGATTATATATTTAAAATTTTAAAAAAAATTAAAAAAATAATATGATAAATATCATATAACATCTAAATTCTACTTAATTTATTTTAACAAATATTTTATAATTTTTCTTAACAAAAAAAAAAACAAAT
>JBBPBO010000002.1:10670199-10709132 GCA_037974295.1 Cicer cuneatum | reverse complement strand
AAAAACAAATATTCTACAGCTTCTTTAATTTAAAAAAAAAAAAAAAACCTCATTCATTATCTTCCTCTCCAATACCAATTATTTTACTTATATTTTTTAGGAGTATAATCAAGTATGATTGAGTTTGAATGATGTTCAAAGGATGCAAGTAAAATTTGCCTATTATTTTGTATTTGTAATTTGTTACGTGTCAAGGATATATACGGCCGACGGCGCCATAATAACTCTCAATATTAATTAATACTTAGCATATTTTAATAATATATATACATCTAACTCCTTGAATATTTTTTTTTGTTGGTAAATTTATTCGAATACTTTACTCACTGTAAAAAGTACACTTAAATTCACGAACTCACGAGTCGCAGCAATAATCTAACATTTTTAAATCAACATAGATAATCTAACCTACATCACAAGCACCTTCTTCCCTTTCACCCAATTAAGTTCCTATGGGCTTTTTTGTTTATATATAAAAGATCTCTTGCATCTTGCGATCGAGACACAAATATGGAAAGGCATAACACACTCTTTTTCCTTCACCATCAATCACTCTAACCTCATCTTTAATATCAATATACACCAAGTAAGCTTATGTTTTTATTTTTTATTTTTATATATATATTATTTATAAACTTAAAAAAATATTATTATATATATTAATCTAAGTACAGTTTAAGAAGCCCTAGGTAGGGTGAAAGAAATTAATATGGGAAGGGGAAAGATTGTGATACGAAGGATCGATAATTGTACAAGTAGGCAAGTGACTTTCTCAAAGAGGAGAAAGGGATTGATAAAGAAAGCCAAAGAGTTAGCAATTTTATGTGATGCACAAGTTGGACTTGTTATATTCTCCAGCACTGGAAAGCTTTATGAATATGCAAACACCAGGTTCTTATATTAATTATTTTTCATCATCATTCATTTATTAATTAATTTTTCGCAATACAATATATATTGGATATTTTTTGTGTTTAATTACCTATTTCTACTACTACTTCATGTTAAAGATAGAAAAAATATATCATGTCCATAATTAAAATGATTTGACCTAATTAATGTTTGAAACGGTGTTTGATGTTTTAATTTGTATTTGGTCTGAATATCTTACACTCTTATTAAGTGAAAGCTTATGAGTGGATTATGGATGCACTATATATATCTGAACTTATGTAACCTTCCTATATTGTGTGCTGGCATAGCCCCTGAGTAGAGATCTATATTAGCTAGTATTCATTACTAATTAATTTTTCAATATCATGAATTACTATTGAAAATATATTTATATTTTTCTTTTGAATGGCATATAGAAAATATATATAGAAATAGAATACAAAGTTTACTTCAACCCATTATAAGAAATTATCTAAGAAAATACAGTAAGACAACACCCAAAATAAAGTTGCAAAATAAAGAAATCAATGCAAATAAATCAATACCAATAACCAATAGAAAGAAGATAGAGAACAACCGACAAGAAAACAGATGCAAAAACCCTAAGTAACCAACAAACTACCAAGTGGAATGATGGAAGCTATAATGACTCAAGACATGAAGACTGAAAGGCGAACTCACAACAATGACGGAAGCATACAACCAAATGAAACAACTAACAGTGCAAATATAACAACGGTACCAAATTCGGAGGGAGAAATTGTGAAACATGTCCCTTTCCGAATATCTAGAGAACATAGAACATGCAGATGGATGCCTTCACATTAGTGAGCACATAAGAAGATTTTGGCGAGTTGGAATTCTATATTAATTTTTTTAATGGAAAAATATATTAGATAATCCATAAAGAAAGTATAAGAAGTACTCAAATCAAAAAAACAAAAACCATAAAAGAGGGAAAAGACCAACAATCAAGACCAACCAAAAGTGCAAAAAGGACCGAATAAATCAACAAATTAGGCATAAACCGATCTCGATTTAGCGGCGTTGCACATCTCTAACGAGCCAAACAAAGAGTAGGTTTCGTGTCCTACTCGTAGAAAGTGCAGGAGTGACTAGAGGCCTTCTCTAGAAACCACTTCTAGGAGGTGAAAATAATCGTGTCAATTAATTGCACAACAATTGTGGTCTTTCCAAAAAAAAAAAATCATTTTGTGATAATCAAATAGACCATACAATCGAATGTCAATCTAAAATCAAACTCCGTCTAACTATATGAATGTAAATATACCACCAAATGAATGAATAAAATATCGATAAAAACTTCTTAACATAGAAATGGTTTGTTCAAGAAATGATATGTAGGCATGTCTCAAGGAAATATTCTAAATGGAAAAACTAACTAAGGTGGAACTTTTGTGCCCATAAAAGGAAAAGGACATGTGAACTTATTATTATTATTGTTATAAATCCAAACCGTTGGGCCAATGGAGCTGCCAGGGACGAGTGCAAGGAGGGGAACCCATGGGCTTATGGGCCCCTCCCTCTTTCATATAAATCATACTTCATATAATACATATATATAATTGCATATATCCCATATAACTCGAAGGCTACATGCATACATAACACTAACTAGCAGCGTTAATATGTATATAAAGGATAGATGGCAGGTTGGTTGTTTTGAGAGGGCTAGTTTCCTCATATTTAATTAGGGACTGCTTTGTGTTTGTAGGTTCTATTATAGTTTGTTTGTATATTATTGCACGTAACTTGAGAAATTAACTTCGAAGGAGAGTCTTAAATAAAATTAAATAATATATTTAGTGAAATATGTATTTTTAATTAAGTGAAAGAGTTCTTAAATATAAAAATAAAAGAATATTATACACAAATTTTGTGAATGTCATTAGTTATTGAATAGTTATTTGTAAGAGGTCATACATTTAAATTAAAGAAAGATATATTGAGAAGTCATAAAATTAAGATTTTTGTTACCATCGTTTTCAAAACCTAATTTTAATTTGTAAATTTTGGCTTCTTATTACAATTTCTATGAATTTTTTTTATATAGAGAGGACAATTACGAAAATTCATATGATGGAATGATGGATATTATAAAAGAAAAAAACTAATGAAGTATTTAAGCGATAATTAGAAAACATCTGTCAAAAACGGATTTAAAAATTTATCAAATGACCTTAATTAAAAATGCCCATCCATCTCACTTAATATTTAAGTATATATTCAAATAGTTTGACCTCCTAGTTTGGTATATTTCTGAATCTGTCCTTGGGAGCTGCTCTCGCATTAGATTATGTTGTTTTGATTTGAATAATATATATATATATATATATATATATATATATATATATATATATATATATATATACGCGCTAAAAAATGAATTAATGATCAATATTATAAATGAAAAAAAAAAGTGAAATTTTGCTATAATACATGATCGTCACTAAATTTAATGACAAAATTAGATACACATTTTATATTTTTCTATCTCTAATTTTTCTAGCTATTTTTTTAATATTGAATATTATTTACATACCCATCTTTTATATTGCCAAATTTAAGAAGGTTACCAAAAACTTTATAGGTTTATACATGATTCCAATCTTTGCAAAGCTAGCTTTAGCTATGCCTTTTTTGGGTTGATTCATAGCTTTAACTATGCTAACCTAAATGATTTTATTTGATTCCAACCCTTTTTAGTCAATGTCAAATATATCCAAGATATGAGAGTGTTAGACAACTAGTCGCATGAACATGACCCCAAAAGCAATATTTAAGTCATATTGGATTAGGATCATTATCATTGGCATATGCACTCATCAGATAAGTTGTCTCCACTGGTTTCGATATAGACAAACTATATAATGTAATTAAACCTAGCAACTAGCTAATTAAATAGAAATTACCTTGTAGGTTTTATCATCATTATTATTCTTGTTGATGTTTCTTTAGATAAACAAAACTTATTGGTGTGACTACAAGTTTATGGTTGGAGGTATATAGGGAGAAAGAAAAGGAATTAAATATAATATTTTAAAGTTTTTGTATTTGATTCAATCTTTAAGTTGGGAGGAGAAGAGGGAGACAAATTTTTTTCTATAGTTCATTTTGCTCTCCCTCTATTTTGGAGGAATTTGGAGGAGAGAGGGAACAAAAACAACATAAAAACCATTTAAAATATCTCTATTCCCCTATTTTGAATCTAACATATCTTTACATCCTATCTCTCTCATCCCCTCCATTAAAATCTCTCCCCTCTAATAAAATTCCACCACTCTACTCCTCTATGTTGAACCAAACAGATCAAAGAGTAATCCAACTTGTTACACGAAAATAATAGGCTAATCACTATTAAGGAAATCAATTAGATTACAAAATTAATGTCTAAATTAAAAATTAGTCAAAGTTCTAAAACTTTGAATTCCTTTTGTTTCAAACGATTACGTATAGACATAACTATGTTCCTCAGCTGTCGGTTCTTTAACTCCTCTAAAGATTATCTAAGCTAAAAATGCATAAATAAAATAAGCAGAAAGATAAAAGGATAAAATAATACGAAAATAGATTTGCAGTATTTATAGACAAAGTTCATCTTAATGACCAACACATCATGACCTACAAATTTCACCTTGACCCTGCTTCGTTTGGTTGGGTAGTGTGAGTTTTCTTCGTTGAATTAGATGTATGTGGTACCCCACGATGGCATGCATTCCTTTATTTATGTGGCAACTTCATTTCGGTTATCCCCGCATGTGTTTTTTCTCCACGTCGTCTCTCCTCAAATATAGTTATTCATGGATAGTGACACTATACACATGGAACATGAATTTCGATGAAGAATTGTCAACTCCCACGTATTGAAATTGTCTCTAAAGACCATATACGGTCGTTGTAAACCTACATCGAATTGAGAAAGACTCATTTAACTCGTATTTGGTTGTTGTTTGGTTGATTAACCTTTAACTTGGTTAACAAAGATTTGACACACTAAATTTAGTTGTTTGTCGTGCTTAACTAACAACTTAAAAAATATTTTTGGTGTAACCCTAACATCAATAAAAAAAAAATAAGATCTGAGTTCATGTTCTAACCATTTTGCTTCGCAAGTCTGTCTTTCGTCACGAACGGCCAAGAGCACCATTTATTTTCTTGCAAGATCGACCCAACAGTAAGGCCACTAAAGCAATTGTTTAGACTTTTAAAAAAAAATAAATTTTTACTTCATAAAAAAGCCTCTAAAAAATTATTATATGTAAGACCCATTGCCAGTTGTCTAAAATATGACAATTGGACTCATACACCTTAATAAAACAGAGATAACTAATAATGAATAATAAATTAGAATTGCCAACATAACTGAAAACTACATTAATAAATATAGTTTGCAGCTTGTTCAGTATTTTCATAAAATATTATATCTTGAAAATAAATTACAATTGTCTGATTACATCATAAAATAAAATAAAACATCAAATTTTAATTCCACAAGTCTGGAACTGATCTTCTTATGCTAAATCCGTATCTCATGTTCCTCCAGCTGCTAAATAAAAATAAATAAACGGGGTGAGATAAAAATCTTTCATTGAACTCTAAAAATAAAGGGAGGGACAGTCTCAAAGAATTTCTTTCATAAATATGTATAAAACATTAGAACAATTATGCATCATTCATCCACAATAATTATAAACAACTTAGCAATATACTAAATTCAAAATAATTTAATCCTAAGTTCCTAATTCAAAATTGGATCCATAGGCAGAAAAATAGAAACAACATTGGAGTCATGAAAATAGTAACAACATCAAAGTCATGAAAATGGTAACAATATCAGAGTCATGAAACTAATAACATCAGGGTCATGAAAATGGTAACAACATCAGAGTCATGAAGAATCATTTGGATGCAGTTTTAAAACATCTATATGCGATAATTACATTTCATCACGCTCTACTTCTCTTAATTCGTAATAACCCCAAAACAGTTTCTTTAAAGAATTTCAGTGCCCAAAACCATCATGCTAGAAGAAGTTAATGTAACAGAACTCAGAACTCACAGTTTCACATACATATCAAAGGCAGCAGCAGTAACGAGTAGAAGTCGTGCTCGACAAGCATACTGATCTTAAATTAAGTTTTGTGCATCTAATTAAATTTCCTAACATATAATTCATTCACAAACATCACACGACCAGAGATAAGCTACATGCACATTCTAAATTAACATAGATAAACTGAAATTTTCAATGAAATTCCTATGTACTAAATTTCCTTTTTCCTAACTATTTTAGTTCTTTTTTTTTTCCATTCCCTTTTTCCCAAACAAATTTTAGAATTTGTGATAAAATTTAATCCTTCGATCTCACAGGATAATGTAAAGAGCTCACTTTGGTGTTTTAGGGGAGAATGTTCGAGTTTGAGTATAACTTCGAGCTTCCATCTTGAGTCGAACAACTACATTGACCCAAATTCTTCCGTTGTTGATTGTTCTCCCCTTTTTCTTTGATTTTGTTTCTTTGATTGAGTATGATCTTTAAGGATGCAATTTCGATTCAGACATGGTTGGGTAATAGTTTAAGGAGTCTAGGAATATTTCAATCTTGATGATTTGAGAAAGGAAGGAAAATTGAGGGATGGGTTATGTTGTGCGCACAGGAATAAGAAGAAGAATGTTTTGAAAAAAAATGGGGAATTTTTTATACGAAACGGTTAGGGGAAGTATGGTGGGAATTCCTTTCCTTGCCCTTCACTTATCCAAATATTACTCTACTATCCCTTCCTTAATTAATCAAGTTTTAAATCACTTATTTTATTTTTAATTTAATAGTTTCACTAATTAAATTCTAGACTTAAAAAATATTTTTATTAGGTGGGTTGTTACATCCTCCACCACTTAATAAAAAAAAATTCCCTCAAAATTCTGAGAATTACCTATTGGAAAAGGTAAGGATACTCCATTTGCATGCTTGCCTCTGTTTCCGATGTTGCTTCCTCTGCAAAATATCCTTCCCAAACAACCTTCACCAGGAGAATTTCTTTGTTTCTCAATGATTTTACACTTCTATCTATAATCTGGACTGACATGGGGTCATAAGTAAGGTTTGACTTAAGTTGGACAGACTCATGACTCAAAATTTGATGAGGGTTAGGAATGTATTTCTTTAACTGCGAGACATAAAAAACATTGTGTAGATTGGATAAATTGGGTGGCAAAGTTATTTTGTATGTAGAGGGACATATTCTCTGCAAAATTTGAAAGGGTCCAATAAAACGAGGGTTTAGCTTTTTGACCTTTAGTACTCTTCCAATGCCAATACTGGGGTAACTCTAAAAAAAACATGATCCCGTCCTTAAATTCCAAAGGCCTTCTCCTGATATCAGCATAGCTCTTTTGCTTGCTTTGGGCTATCCTTAATTTATCTTTAATGACCTTAATATTTTTAGTAGTCTCTTGGATAACTTCAGGACCTAAGATCCCCTTATCCTCTACTTCTGATCAACATAAAGACGTCCTACATTTTCTCCCATACAAAGCCTCCTAAGGTGTCATGCCAATGCTGGCATGGTAAATGTTGTTGTAGGCAAATTCTACTAGAGGCAAGTGTGTATCCCAGTTTCCCCCTTCCTCTAAAATGTAAGCTCTTAGCAGATCCTCAAAGTCTGAATGGTTCTTTCAATTTGACCATTAGTCTGGGGATGGTAGGTAGTACTAAGGTGCAGTCTGGTTCCTAGAGACTTTTAAAAGGCCTTCCAAAACATAGAGGTAAATTTGAGGGTGTTGTAGTTTGACTTTACTGGTAAGAAATAGGCAGACTTAGTTTATCTGTCCATAATCACCAAAATGGAATCATACCCAATGTGGGTATATGACCAAACTACAACAAAATTCATGGAAATTGAGTCCCATTTGCATTCAGATATTTCCAGAGGCTGCAGCAATCTTACTGGCATCTGATGTTCTATTTTCACCTTTTGGCAAGTCAAGCATTGACCCACAAAAGTAGCCACACCAACCTTCATACTTGGCCACCAATAATATTTCTTAAGATCTTGGTACATCTTGGTAGATCCAAGTTGGACGGTCAGGTTACTTTTGTGAGTTTCCTTTTGGATTAATCTCTTTAATTCTGAATCCTTAGGTACACAAAGTATGCCCTGAAATAGAATTGTTCCATCTCTTGCCCTTGTAAATCTTTCTTTGTTTTTTCTAAGCTGCAACTCCTCATCCATCCCTTGAGATTACCTAAATTGATCTTTAAGGCCACTAGTTATTTCTAGTTATTTTAAAAGAATTCCCCCTTGGAGGATTGTCATCTTCAAGTTCGAGTCCCTAATGTTTCCAACAATGTAAGTTCTTGGATCATCATATGAGACATATGTAGGGAATTTCTGCTCAATACATCATTAGTTACTACATTGGCCTTTCTTGGGTCGTATTTCAGTTCAAATTTATAATCTTTCAAGAACTCTATCCATCTTATTTGCTTCATGTTAAGTTCCCTCTAGTCAAATAGATACTTTAGGCTTTTGTTATCACTGAAAACTTCAAATTATGCTATATACATATGATGCTTCAAGATCTTCAAGGAAAACATTATGGCAGCCAATTCTAGGTCATGAGTGGGATATTTCCCTTCATGAGGCTTCAGTTTCCTTGAAGCATAAGCCACTACTTGGTTGTTTTGCATCAATAAATAGCCTAAACCTTTTAGGGATGCATCACAATACACTTCAAAACTTAAGGCTGAATCTGATATGGCTAGCACAGGGGCATTAGTTAACTTGGTCTTAAGAGTCTGAAAACTCTTTTCACATTTCTGATCCCACACAAAGAGCTGGTCTTTCGTAGTTATTCTGGTCAGAGGCAAGGCAATTTGGGAGAATTTCCTAATGAATCTCCTATAGTACCCTGTCATCCCTAACAAACACCTAACCTCTGTCACATTCCTAGGATGTTCCCATTTTAGCACTGCCTCTACTTTGGAGGGATCCACTGCCACTCATTCCTTACTGATCATATAGCCTAGAAACTTTACTTCCGACATTCAAAACTCACATTCTCTTGGTTTGGCATAAAGTTTTCTATCCCTAAGTACTGGGAACACTATTTGAAGATGACTTGTATGTTCCTCTGGGGTCTTAGAGAATATTAGTATGTCATCTATAAATACTACCACAAACTTATCTAAGTAAGGCCTAAAAATCTTATTCATGTAATCCATGAACACAGCTAGGGCATGTGTACACCAAAAGGCATAACAAAAATTCATAGTGACCATACTGAATTCTAAAGGTTGTTTATGGTACAACCTTTGATTTTATTCTAATTTGGTGGTACCCTGATCTCAAGTCAATTTTGGAGAACACATTGGCTCATCCTAAGGTCATCAATTTTCGGCAGAGGGTACTTATTCTTGATGATCACTTTATTCAATTTTCTATAATCTATGCATAACCTTATAATGTCATCCTTTTTCTTTACTAAGAGCACAGGGGCTCCCCAAGGGGACACACTTGGTCTGATAAATTGCTTGGTTATCAAGTCCTCTAATTGGTTTTTCAACTCAGTTAATTCTAATGGGGACATCCTGTAAGGGGAAATGGAGATTGGTCTTGTTCCAGGGACCAAGTCTATTGAGAACTCTATTTCTCTTTTAGGAGACAATGATGTCACATTCTTTGGAAAGACATCCTCAAACTCGTTGACTATAGGAATATTGGACAAGTCCATTTTAGACCATAAGTTAGAGGATAATAATAATAGTATGCCTTGAACCCCACTAGTCAGACATTGGAAGAGTAGAGAACTATTGGCCAAGGAGGGAAATTTGGTTTCCTCTAGTTGGGGAATTCCTGCAGGAACTATGACTTTCCTTCCATGGAAAATCAGAGTTATAATTTGACATCCAGTCCATTCCTAATATGATGTTTAAGCCCTTAAGGATCAAACATACCAAGTTTATTAGAAAAACTTTATCATACTGGGTGATTGGACACTGATGACATACTAAGGAGGTCTCTATTAAATTCTTAGTTGCGTTGCTTACAACTAAGGGAAAAGGCATTTCAAGTACAGGGAGATTATGTTGCTAAACAAAATCAGAAGAGATGAAAAAATGGGATGCACCAATGTCAAACATGAAAATTAATGGGATTTCATTTATGAATCCAGTGCCAGTTATTAGATTATGATTCATACCTTTCTTTGTACTGAGAGCAAAGACCCTCCCAATGTTAGGCTTTTTTGGGTGGGACCCTGCTTGTTTTTGGCGCACTGTGTAAACCCCGAGTTTAAAACACAGCGCGAGTGTTTTTTTTTATAATAAATAATTAAAATAATTTTCCAAATTATTACTTCAAAAGAATTGAAATGAAATTTAAGATTTTAATAGTTTCGTCAAATAATACGTCGCAACTCCATCGTTGAACATAATTAAATAACTTCATCGTAATATCACTAAGTACTTAACTCTGGAAATTAATAATAAACATTAATACATTTCAAAAGATAACAGTGTCATAATCTCAAAAGGAAATATGAGAGTGTGGAATGTGTTAGCAGAAAAAGTGGTACAATAATTTCCAAAATCAAAGCAAATTACATTTTTCAGCTCAAAATCCTATACATCAAATCTAACTGATCATGCACTAAAGCTACAGTAGCACAGATTTCCTCCGCATCCCATACAAGTCTCATCTGACTCCGCCGCTCGCCTCGATGTGACGTCCTCCTTCTCATCAAATATAGAGGGATCAGTCTCCTCCGAAGTCAGATCTATGCACAGTCTAGGTCGCTTCGACGGTGCCGGAATCTCATAACAATCGTCGGATATCCTAGACGGGCCTGGAATATCAGCTGCTACTGGCTTCGGCTCTTTGTTCTTCTCTTCCGCCTCGGGTTCACGTACAACCCCTCCAACTCGCTCCTCCGCGTCATCAAAAATTCCATACGCCTCCAATACTAATTTGGAAGGCATAGGAAATTCAATACTAGTATAAGTGTGCTCCACGTAATCCTTTACTCCACCGGTCCTGCACGTCCTTGCCAACCTCCCCGTATAGGTCGCCCTGCTTGAGAGGGGGTCATATACCCAAGCAGTACACGAATGTCGATCAAGGAAATTTAGTGACGTTTCCGTCGTCTGAGTACTCACTGGGGGTATGGGTTTGGGGGGCATCTGAGGGCAAAGCCCAAATTCCACAATAATAGTAAAGGGTCACCGACCGAAATTAACACATAACACATAGCATTTATATCACAGAAACAAATACATCCATGGCATATCATATAACAATGATGAAAATTAAGGATGCTCATTTGAAATTTCATGACATATATGCTTTTTCAAACAGCAACCAATTAATATAGAAAACATATTGTAAGTACAACTACCACCTCAGCAATCACAAACATTCATCAGAAATTCAGATTTTATAACGTACTTACACACATCACTTTCCAATCATCATCATATAACCAAATCGTGACCCACCGGTCAACCACCCCGATGCATTATATATATGCTCATGTACTCAACTTCTTGGAATTACCAAAGTGCAGTCGCTCAACAGACCAGCACAATTTAAATACGTTTGACTTTAACAGCCCTCAAGACCAAGGTGCAATCGCTCAACAGATCAGCACCAGTGCAGTCGCTCAACAGACCAGCACTCGTGCAATCGCTCAACAGATCAGCACGTTTTTGCGCATTTCAGGGTACAGTCGCTCAACAGACCAGCACTCGTGCAATCGCTCAACAGATCATCACGTTTATGCATTACTCTGTGGCCCATCGCGGGTACCACCTGACTATGCAATGCATGAATATGCAGTGTTTTCTCTTCACTGAAAACAGTATGCAACATCAGTAAAATTCATGCCTTTCCATCATTTCTCAATACATCTCAACACAACCAATTTCATTATCATCACATCATAAAATCAAACATTCAAACATCTCATCATTTCCACTTCACATCATCTTAAAACTCCATTCTTATTCATCAAAAATCCTCCCTCTGTTTTCCCTAACTCTTAAAATTCATAAAACAGTGTTTAAAATTGAGATTTCTGGAAAACACGAATCTGTATTCGAATACAGCTTCTCTGTATTCGAATACAGAAGCCAAAATAGTGCAGAATTAACACTTTGTATTCGAATACAACTCCTTGGTATTCGAATACAGAGGTAGTCCCAGTGCATAAATCAGCATTAATCACTACATCAGTAAAGTCTCGAAAGCTTCATCACCACCATTTCAAACTATCACAAAATACTAGTTTTAATTTGCCACAAACCTTCCCAATGTTCCCCAACACTTAGGGTTTATAAAACAAAGTTTAAAAATTTGATTTTCTGGAAAAAACATGAATCTGTATTCGAATACAACTCCCTCGTATTCGAATACAGAAGCTAAATCTGCAAATTCAACACTCTGTATTCGAATACAACATACTTGTATTAGAATACAAGAGACAAAACAGTGTGAATTCAGCATTTTCCCAATATCATTGAAGTTTTCCAGAACCTCATCATCTCCTCTTCAAAACTATTTCAAAAACTCCATTTTAAATCATTTCAAACCTTCCCAATGTTCCCCCAACACTTTGAGTTCACATGGCAGTGTCTGAAACTTGATTTTCTGGAAAAACACGAATCTGTATTCGAATACAAAAGCAAAAATAGTGAAAATCAGCATCCTGTATTTGAATACGAGGGTGTTGTATTCGAATACATATGCGAATACAGTGTTAAAATTTCACTTCTGTATTCGAATACGACAGGGTCGTAGTCGAATACAGATGCTAAGTCAGAAGCAAAAATCCTTCATCTGTATTCGAATACAGAGGCCCGTATTCGAATACAAGTTCGAAAACTTAAGTAAAACAAAAGCTTGGCAGACTGTATTCGAATACACTCATGCTGTATTCGAATACACCTTCGAATTTAGTGAAATTTTCTTGAGACTTCAACACATTTTCAAACTTTTTCCTTTGGAAAACCAACAACCCCAAAACAGTTTTACCACTCTTTTGCAAACCACAACTCAGATATTTTTCATCAATATAGATTTTCCAGAAAAGCACTTTCATCATTTTAAATCCTTCTATTTTGAAAACATCAGCAACACTAGAATCACTCAAAAAACAGAATGTCAACCCCCACAAAACAGACATTTTTACACGTTTACATTTGAATCATTCCTCAAAACACATGCAAGGTATTTTCCAGTATTCTTACACAGTCACAACAACATGCAAAATATTTTCCAGCTTTCTTACACAAACAGAACAACACTAATTTATTCAGTTAAAACATCAACATCACACATCATCAAACATCCACAGAATGCATTTCTTGCATTTTATAACAACATTCAAAATAGTTTTATGAACATGCATTTTGATCATCTTCAAAATAACATGCAAAACATTTTTCAGCTTTCCCACATAAACAAAAACAGCATTGAGATAACCACCAAAACAACAACATCATAGATTGTTAAAATCTCAACAGAATGCATTTTTCATCCTTCAAAGTGACATAACAGTTTTTCA
Organism: Cicer cuneatum; assembly: GCA_037974295.1. Classification (NCBI taxonomy): domain Eukaryota; kingdom Viridiplantae; phylum Streptophyta; class Magnoliopsida; order Fabales; family Fabaceae; genus Cicer; species Cicer cuneatum. The sequence continues at coordinate 10,695,656 of JBBPBO010000002.1, read as the reverse complement.
TCAAAAACAGTAATAAAACAACATTAATTCCATAACAATATGCATTTACAGCCCTAATGCAAACTAGAAAGTGGAAGGTGCCCTTACCTCTATTTCGTTTCTGTTTTCGTTCAAGTTTTCGCGACAAAAGTCGGCGAAACTCCCATTTGCGTTCGCTGCTACGAAAAATGGGTTCTCTAGCTTCGGAATGATGAGGGGAACAACTTTTGTACTGGGGGTTTTCTAGTTTGGTGCTTGGATTTCCAATTAATATCACTTTTGAGGAACTCCCTTTTTTTTTATTTTTTATCGTGAAACAGAAATCAGAATGGGAGAATGGGAGAAGGAAGAGGGTGAGTACTGTTACATGCAGTAAGGGAGGAGAAATGGGTTTCTGACTTAGCTCTTCCTCCTCATTCATATTTATAGACATTTGTAGGTGCCACCTCACCCGACACTTGTCTGATCCTCAGCACTTAACCAGTCTCGTCGCAATTAGCAGATAATCCCTTAATTAACTGCCCGATAATTTAATTACTCATAATTAAATTAATTTACTCTTCATCCAATAATCTTAATTCATCTTCCAATATAAATATTTATATATATATATATATATATATATATTCACTCAAAACATACATATATTAAATATTTTACAAATATCCGCAAAATACACTTAATATTAATTCCATAATTAAATTTTAAATTTAAGGGTCTTACACACTGGACAAGAGGGAGCCATACGACCAGGCTGTTTGCAGTAGTAGAAGACTTGCTTTCCAACCAAGCACTATCCCCATGATCTCTGCCACACTTAAGACACTTCTTTGCTCTTGGGGAATTGGAGGTCTGTACTTGTTTTCCCTTCCTTTGGGGAGTCTTTACCTTTAAATACTAGCCAAATTTTGGATGCAATTTTAAAACACCTATACGCGAAAATTCTATTTCCTCACACTCTACTTCTCTTAATTCGTAATAACCCCAAAATAGTTTCTTTAAAGAATTTTAGTGCCCAAAACCCTCATGCTAGAAGAAGCTAATGTAACAGAACTCATAATTTTATACACGCATTAGAGGCAGTAGCAGTAACAACCAGAAATTGTGCTCGACAAGCATATTAACCTTAAATTAAGGTATGTGCATCTAATTAAATTTTCCTAACATATAATTCATTCACAAACATCACACAATCAAAGATAAGCTGCATGCACATTCTAAATTAACATAGATAAGCCGAAATTTTCAATGAAACCCCTATGTGCAAAATTTCCTTTTTCATCATTGTTTTAGTTCTTTTTTTCCATTCCCTTTTTCCCAAACAAATTTCATTTGTAATAAAATTTAATCCCCCAATCTCACAGGATAATGTAAAGAACTCACTTTGGTGTTTTAGAGGAGAATGTCAAAGTTTGAGGATAACTTCGAGCTTCCCTCTTGAATCGAACTTCTGTATTGACCCAAATTCTTCCGTTGTTGGTTGTTCTCCCCTATTTCTTTAATTTTGTTTCATCTAATCTTTAAGGATGCAAAGTCGATTCAGACATAGTTTTATGGAGTCTAGGAATATTTCAATCTTGGTGATTTGAGAAAGGAAGGAAAATGGAGGGATGGGTTATGCTACAATGTTTAAAAAAAAATGGGGAATTTTTTGTACGGTAATGGTATTTAGGAGATATATAGTGGAAATTATCTTCCTTGCCCTTCATTTATTAAAATATTATCCTACTTTCCGTCCTTATTTAATCAAGTTTTAAACCACTTGTTTTATTTTTAATTTAATAGTTCACTAATTAAATTCTAGACTTAAAAAATATCTTTATTAAGTGGGTTGTTACATTATACTTAATAAAAATGTCTCATATTCTAACATATTCAAAACTAAAAAAAATAAAATCTTATTTAAAACTAATATTATCTCAAAAAATGTTAAATTATTCGACTTGATTATCTATTGAAAAATAAATATTATACAAAATAGATTATATTAATTTAATAAATAAATTTTTTTTCTAACGTGTCTCAAAAATAGTTTTTCATAATTTTTATAGTTTTACTAAAATACTGTTATATATTTTAAATGGTCGCATATTTATGTTTGTCTTAGATCTTTTAATGTCTTCTAGCCACTGTGTATATTTTACTTTGTATGAACACTAACTTTTATGGTCAGTTTCGTGAGTGCTAAATAATTTGATTGTATGATTTGTATTTTATTTTTTAAAAAGGCAAAAAAACGTTATTGAAACTCAACAACATGAAGCATGAGATGTGCTTCATGAAGGATTGGTTCATTACAAAATATAAAATAGTACCTACTCAAAAACCAATAGATTATAGAAGCTAATTAGTATCACAAAACACCAAAAACGGTATACCATTGAAGCTCAATATGAATGCCATAGAATGCTACTTGAATTTGTAAAACAATGCTATTCTTTGTTGTTCCACCTCAATCATGCCAATGGATTTGTAAACCACTATGACACCGAGTAACTAAAGGCAGAGTGTAACCAATTCCAAGAATACATCTTTGATACCTCTAGGATTTCTTCAACTGAAACAGATTTTCCACGAAAAATAGTTTGATTACACGTTTTCTTTAGATTTAGCTCATTTAAAGTGAGTAGATCAATAGTTGATATTATAACCACTCATGATTAGTCATGCATGTGCACAGTCAGTCCATAGCCTGTGTAGACTGGGTCACCGCATATGCCCTCAATATTTTGAGGGTCCCAAAAATATATATATATATATATATATATATATATATATATATATATTGTCAAAGTTCACAAATTATTAGATGTCTTGCAATGATCGAGTGACAGAATGAGATGTTTTCATAAAAGTTGCAGTTTTCTATATAATTAGGGACTCAATTTTTAAAATTAAAACAAAGCTCCCAAATTATTTAAGACGGCCCTGCATGTACACACAATAACAAGTATTCATTTGATGATCAATGATTAATATTTCTTACTTTATTTTCTAAAATGAACAACTCATTTTAAAGCAGTCAATACCGTTTTCCTTATAGTCCAAATTGTTGCGAACCATAAAAAAAATTCAATTGCTTGCCCCTGAAAGCACGCTTGCAAAACATTTGGTGACTATTTTTGGAGATAATGGAGGTTCTTTACTTGGTTTACAAACTTGGAGAATGGGAGAAAAGATTGAGAGTGAAAATGATGAGAATCAAAATATTCCTTTTTATTGATTTGTATCACACTATTATGACTGCTCTTTAAGTTTGCTTCTTATACATGACATTTGTGCAACTAACTAATTGTCTGTAACTACCATTCTAACTAACTAATTGATTTTTACACTTAGCTAATTATGAATTACATAACGACACACCCTCTTAATTAAATTTAACCAAGTTACAAAGTCCTAATTTGCTTCTTAAGTCTTCAAATCTGATTGTCTTCAATGCTTTAGTCAGAATGTCAGCCACATTATATTCTAATTTGCAGTAACTCAACTCAAACTTCCCTTTATTGACTTGGTCTCCCAAGAAATGATACTTGATCTCTATATGTTTACTTCTCCCATTAGAAATTGGGTCTTATTTCTCCTTTCGGCAGTACTATTGTCTTGAGAATTATATGGTGCCATTATTTCAAGATCTATACCTTCATTCTTACAAAAACTTTTGAGTTCTAAGGATGTTTATTCACCTCCACCATCAGTTCTCAGCATTTTAATCACACTACTAGTTTGTTTCTCAACAAATGACTTAAATTCTTTAAAAACCTCAAAAACTTCACTTTTCTTTTTCAACAAATAAATCCAATTTTTTCAAGTATAGTCATCAATGAATGAAACAAAGTACATATTACCTCATCGTGGTTTCACTTCAAAGGGACCACATACATATGAATGTATCACCTCTAGCTTCATTGTGGCTCTAGTGGGAATTGTGGATTTGAATTACTTTATGGGCTGTTTGGCTTCATAGCATCCTCCACACAATTGTCTTGGTATGCTTATTGAAGGTAGTCCCTTCACCATTCCTTTCTTCTCGAGAAAACTTAGGCTCTTGAAATTGAGATGTTGAACCTTCTATGTCATTTCCACTCATGATCATCAAATTCAGCAACAAGACATTCCTTTTCTAGCACTGTCATACCAACCTTGAAGGTCCTATTTTTGGACAGAGGTACCTTCAGGATCAAATTTCTCTTCTCATCATACACCTCAATGTTATTCTTCTTCATTTTCATAAAATATCCTTTTTCTAACAATTAACCTAGATTCAAGAGATTACACTTCTTTTCAAACACATACAAAACTCCATACTTTTTCTTTTAACATCCCCCCTCATGCATGTTCCAACTGAAGGTGCAAACACGAGAAGGGGGGTTGAATTGTGTTTGTAATACTTGAATTCATTTTCTGTTTTTTATGATTATTTAAAATTTGATATATAAGCAAGCAAAATTAGCAGCGGATGAAGTAAAATAATCAACACAAATATTTATCCTGGTTCACCATTAACTAGGCTACATCCAGTCCCTTCACCTTGAAGGATTTTTCCACTAATTCAAAACCTCTGAATTACAACAGCACTACTGACCCTCCAAGTCAGTCTTCCCAAACAATCTAACAATCCTAGACTTTTGAGGAACACAACACCTTGACTTCACAAGTCAAGTCTTCTCCTACCAATCTGACAACCCCAGATTGTAGAAGAGATTTCAACACCTTGATTCTAATTGCTAAGTCACCTGCTACTTCTTCTGACTCTTCAGATTGTAGACTCTACTTCAACAATATAGATCTGACACAAGGGAACGAAAAACAAGAGTACTTGCTTCTGGAAATTTGATACTCACAATTAACCTTACTGAAAACTCGAGTGTTTGCCTCTGGAAGTTTATGACTCTTTTACTGATTTTCGATTACAAAGTCTTCTGCCTTGAGCCTCCTTTTATAGATGAAAATTAGGGTTTCTTCCATGATCAAATTCGAGCTGTATCTGTCCAGATTCTCTTGCAAAAATAACTTGGCCAATCGGGTTTGAGCTTTATGCTTGATCCGAACCTTTTTGCTTCAGATTTCTTTTGAAAATAACTTTGGCCAATCCTGTTCTTGTTTAATTCTGGACCGTATCTTTCTTCCCTCCAATTGCTTTTAAATTCCCTCCAAGACTTCAATTTATTTTTGTATCAAATCCCCTTAATACTTTGATCAAATTTCTATCAAAATTTAATCAAGTCTTTTGTGAATTTTAATCAAGTCTTCATTGATTTTCATCATGATTAAAATCTGGACCGTATGATCCTCTGATCTCGACCAACTCTGGACTATGTAATCTGATCTGCGCCAATTTTGTGATCCTTTGATCTCGGCCAACACTGGATCATGATACTTTAATCTGGACCATTGATCTTTTAATCTGAACATTTACCCTCTAATCTGGACCAAGTCTGGACTGAGTCTGGATTGAATCTGAATTAAATCTGGACTTATGATATTTTAATCTTATATTCACGACCAAGCTATCTTCTGGTCAGGATTAAGTCTGGACCAAGTTTGACTTATGTTTCCTTCTGGTATGGATCAAGTCTCCCTCTGACAAGCTTCCATCTGGTCTGGACCAGGTCTCCTTCTGGACTCTGCTTCCTTCTGATCTGGACCAAGAAAGATATCCTCTGATGATGTTATTTGTCATTTGATGTTTTGCCTTTGATGACATCCTCTGATATCTTCTGGAGGTGTATCCTCTGGTGTCATTCTCTGATTTTATCCTCTGGTGTCCTCATCTTCTGCTTCTGATTTTATCTTCTGGTGATGTCATCTTCTGCCTCTAGTGACGTCATCTTCTGGTGGCATTTTTCATTATTATTCTAAGTCAAAAATAAGATTACATAAAAGTACTTTGTAAACATCAAAATTCTAAGTATAGAACCAACTTGGTTCCAACACCAACCTCACTCATTAGACCCTTATATGCCAATTTCACCAAATACATCCTTAATCCTTCTTCCCAAACAAATGTATCCCCCTCATTCTCTTGGAATCTCACCCTTTCTCCCAATTTGGAGTTGTTCTAACAATTCATTTTCCATTGAAATAACTAGAATCTCCTTCTCCACACCGAAACCCAACCTCCCCTTTTAACACAATCTCATATCTGCTACTCTTGCTTCTTGCTCCACATATAATGACAATAATATATTGTACTTGTTTTTTAGAATAGTTCCATTAACCTAACTGCGTGAGAAGAAAAAAAAGTAGCCACTATAAAATTTTACAATTTTTTTATTTAGTCTTTATAAAAAAAATTCATCAATTTTTAGTATTTTAAAAAAATTTATTTTTATTTTTAGCTCTTGATTTTAATCTAACTATTGTCTATTCTTCGAAATTTTGAATGGTTTTTTGCACTAATATTTAAGAAATTTCCTTATAAAACTTTAGAATTGTTTAACAAGCAATCAATTAAATATGAATTTTTAAGCATCAAAAGTTTAAAATTTCATATTTAATTCATCATTCATTAAAAAGTTTTATATTTTTGCGATGTAGTTGTTAAACATGTCCTAAATATTACTAAAAACATTATTCAAAAATTTAAAAAATACACAATAGTTAGATTAAAATTAAGGACTAAAAATGAAAAAAATAAAAAAATTTAAAGAACTAAAAAATGTTTTTATAAAAATTAAAAACAAAATAATAAAATTTTATTATGTTTAAAAACTTATTTAATCCAACAAAATATGACTCTTGCACTCTCTCTATGATTTCCTTCAAACGTCAGTTTTGTCTGAAACCCCCCAACAACCCTTTTCTAACCTCCCTGCATACCTCCACCATGTTGATTTCCATCTACCACCCTCCTTAATTTCCACTAAGTTCTCTCCATAATTTAATTTTAACACATTATACCACAAACTATTCTCTTTTCTCAATCTCCACATCCATTTTCCTAATAAAACCATATTAAATGCTTTTAAGTTTTTTATGTCTAAGCCCTCTCTCTCTCTCTCTAGACATAACTCTTGGATTCCTCACTCCCTCCCCAAAGAACAGTGGACTTTCTTGATCTTAAAAATTTATGTTGTCTCAATTAGAAGAACATCTTGGTGGATCTCTCTTTTCCCTTGTTTCAAAAAAATATTTGATTTTCTCCAGATACAAATTGACTAGGACTGATTTTTGGATTGATGATTATTATCACAAGTCAACAAAACTATTTTCAATTCAAAAAGTAGACCAAGCCAATATGTAATTTTTTTTAGTATGAGATGTCCTCACTTATATTGTTCCTAACATAATTTTAATATATCACTTAGCTCATAATTTGTCCGAGTTAAGTCTGTTTATTTTTTAAGTTTCCAAGTTACCAAAAACATATGCATATTGTTAATATAGATACTACATACAAATCAACTCTCTTAACCTTTCTGTCAACAGTAAAGTATCGTATCTGCAAAATCTTACGACCTCACACATTATAATATAGTTCAATCACATGTCACTTTGCTTAGAAACTTGTCATGTGTTGCTCCTTATTGTGTCTCATCTTTTTCCATTGTTGGCCTCTCTCACCTCTGTTAGCTGTAAGTGTCACATGCTATCCAACTTCCATCTAATTCGTCTTTAAACTGCATTGTACTAAAGTAAGTCTTCTCTGATATCATTTATATTCTACTTTTAGAATGTATTATTTTCCTCGCAAACTACTACACCTTACCGAAAAATATCTACTTTTTTATAACGTTCTATCTCAAAAACTAATAAGATTGAGAGAAAAAATATAAAATCAACGTGTCTTATTTCTTTTATCTCACTCCCTAATTAACTCACTATTTAACTATAGGTGCGTTTGACTCGCAAAAGAGTACGTATTGCACATAATAGTACAATGTACTCCACTGTATTTGATGATTGATGTACAAGATAACAATAATTTTGCATTGCACAATGTTTGATATGTATATGCATCAGACAAAATAACATAGTTTTTAACTATTTATTGCACAAGGTGTGCCATGAACATCAATGAAACATGTGTTAACATATGCTTCTTAACACTCCGCTCAAATTAGAGCATACATGTTATCTGAACCAAGCCTCAAGAAAATGAAGTGATCAACACAACAGCCTCAAAAGCACTTAGTGAACATGTCAACCAACTTATCACTAGAGTTGACATAATCAATTGTTATTTCTCCTCTTTTAATGTGATAGTCTATCTTGTTTATATATGTAACACTAGATTTGATACAATGCAGGGTTGGCCCAAGGGCCTAACAAAATTTTGGATAAAAAATACTTCAAAAAATTCAATTTAGTTATAAATATACGATATGATAGATTAGTCATCATCTAACTTAGTTGGTCAAAATAACAGTCCTATATTCATACTTAACTGTCACAGATAAATTTTGTACCCAAAATATCTTCCCAATTTAGCCGTTGGAGTAGCTGCATAAGCCATGTAAGCTCACACATAGATGCTACCATAATGTGGTATTCACCTTTTGCATTGGATCTAGAAATTGTGTTCTACTTCTTGCAAGAAATCATATTTCCTTCAAACAAATACAATATCTAGAAGTGCATCTCTTGTCTAATAGTAATCTTCACATACAACATCAAAGTATCAAGTGAAATTGACATTGTCTTTATCTATATATATAATAGTATTTGGTCTAGTAAAAAAAATTTATGCATCAAAGAATAGAAATGACAACATCCCAATAGGAGTCACAAGGAGCATTAAGGAACTGGGTCAAATACTCACTACAAAGATGATATTAGGTCTAGTGAGATAGTTGAGGTTCCCACAAATACTTGTTATGGTAAACTAGTTATTAATACTTCTCTTGATCTTGATACATATTAATGTGATTATTCTTTCCTGTGGTCAGCATGAAATCAGTGATTGAGAGATATAACATTTGCAAGGAAAACCAACAAGTGACAAATCCAGAATCTGAAGTCAAGGTATGCTTTATCAATCACTCTTTAGTCATGTCCCATATCTTGATCTGCCATGAATAACAGTACAAGCAAAGTGTATTTGAAGTCTATCAACATTTTTTTATTTACTTATGAATTTATTGAATGGATCAGTTAAGCTTGTAATTATGCATAGAACTACAAAACAGAACTGCATATAACTTTGTTCGTATATGTATAAGCAAGACTAACCCTTATAGGAATTGAATTCTTGATCATTTAGTCAAGAAGGTTGTAATGAATCATTTTGTATCAACAGTAGCTGGAATAGAATTATATTTAGAGTGAAAATTTGTACACTTCATGTTTAGTTTCAGCTTTTGTTTCACCACAGCATTGAACTATTATGCCACCTTTTTTTCAATGATATTAGTTGAACATCTGAATTTTAAACCTCACCAATTAACATAAAAACCTTCAATGCTAATTGTATACTTGTTATCATATGCAATTATACATATATCGAAGTGATATACCCAAGTTGCAAGCATCTCACTATGAATTAAAATCATATCATTCAATCACATTATGTTTCCTTATATGATTATTTTACTTCATAACTGATAGTTTTGGCAAAGGGAGGCATACATTTTAAGGCAGGAATTACAGAATCTACAAGAAAACCATCGGTACAACCTTTTTCAACTATCCATCAAACATTTCTCTAATACAACATTCATTAATTATACTACAAAATAGTATATGTATATGAATTCACACTACTCTTATACAACATTCATTAAGCTCAATGAATGAGAACACTAACATTTTGAGGACACAGGCAATTGATGGGAGAACAGCTTTATGGTTTGAGTATCAGAAATCTACAAGATCTAGAGAATCAATTGGAACTGAGTCTCCAAGGAGTCCGCATGAAAAAGGTTAACTACCTTTTGTATTTAGAAGGAATGAATACATAATCTAAATCTGCTTAATTGATCAAACTAATTAACAAGTTTAATCAAATTCTGCAGGAGAAAATTCTGACAGACGAAATCCAAGAGCTGAACCGAAAGGTAATTCTAAATTTTCAGTAGTGACCTTCACTAATTCCTTCACTAATTTTCCTCTCAAAATTTAACAAAACTTACAGAACATTAATGTTTCAATTTACTCAAATATAGGGAAACATAATCCATCAGGAAAATGTGGAACTTTATAAGAAGGTAAATCTCATTCAACATGAAAACACACAACTACACAAATAGGTAGCACAGCTTAGTTAACTAATTTTCATAGCAGTGTTGTAAGATCGCAGAAAATATCAGTTTATTCAAATTCTAATACACTGTAATGTTATAGGTCAGCTATAGGCCTATAGCCATTAGCCGCTATTTAACAATACTTTATATTAAATAGTGGATCACAGAACAATAGCAAAATGTTCAAATTCTGCTATTTTATAGCATTGTTATAGCTACTGTGTGACATTGAAAACACATATTACTTGACTATGATGTTAATTTGAATGTTCCTAGGTCTATGGCACAACAGATAATGCAACAAGCAAAAACACATTTGTTCAATTTCCGTGCGGTGTTCGAGGAGGAGGAGGAGAATATCCACAGACATTATTTCAACTTCAGTTATGCCAGCCTGAACAAGAACAGTACTGTGAGACCTCAGGCAGTGGAAGTGCAACAAAATGAATGTGTCAAAAGTGAAGACTCTCAAGTCTTAAAAGAAAGACATAAATTGATATTGCTATGTTATGCAGCATAATAGTAATCACATTTGGTGAACTGAAAATATTTTTTTCTTGTGGATTAATAATAATAATACAACTCACTCCACTACTCAGAGAAACAACAATCAATGAGTTTCATAAAAGATTATTATCATTTGCATGTAAAATTAAATTACATATATGGAAAAAAACCTTGAAACAGAATCCAAACTCATGATGTAACCGTTAATTAACTGCAAATGCACACTTCGCGCGTGTGAATGGTGTCGATCATTCTTAAATGTCAAAATTAAAATGATCAAATTTCATGATTCATTTGTGTAAAAGAGTGGGAGTGCTGAAATTTGATTTATGTGTGAGAAAAGTAATTGTTTTTTCCACTATAATGTCTGTATTTTTGCTTGAGAAACTGTGTCATATATGTAGTAACAAAATAAAGAACGAAAATGGGTCAATAATAATTAAAAGAAAAGTTACTACCGTGTACAATAAACTTTCCCAAATTCCATGACTCTTGTATTTGGGGTATAAAAATTTGAGAATCATCACTCAACTTTGACCATGAAGGGAAACATGTCTTATAGGCCATTAAATCCCTTGCAACAAAATATGAAAACTAAACAGCATGTCTTATAGGCCACATAAATTTTCTAAGATACTAAACAAACCAAAGTAGAAAACTAAACAGCATGTCTTATGTTCCTTCCCTCTTTCAAAATTTTAAAAGAAGAAACCTCAAACAAAATATAAATTATGAGTACATAAATAATAATAAAAACCGTTTAAAACTCAAAATATATTTTAATTTAAAAAATGTTAAAATAGTCTCTAATATTATTTTCGATCAAATATAGTTTACGTGACAACTAATTCACCAATTTTTAACGCTGTTAATTAATTTGAATTGACAAAAGACTAATTTAATTAACGATGATTAAAGTTAAAAATTATTTTAAAATTATGATTAATTAAAAAATTTATTAATAATAAATTAACAAAGTCAATAAGAACTACTACATCCATAGTTGTAAAATGATATTTAGACATAGTTTTTTTAGAAAATACCGACACAGTATATACGGTGGTATAATTTGTGGGACAAGATTGAGAACCGTACTGACATTGATGAATGATGATGGTTTTAGCGCGTGAAGAGAGGTATAGTGCGTGTGGTCCTCTCTGCATATAGTGTCACACATTTTTGTCTCCCTCTTCTGTCTAAATAGAGAACCTCTTTTTACATACATTTGTGTGTATATATTGGACGGTTAATTAAACCTATATTTATCAATTATCATTCATATCCTGTGTCATCCACTCCCCAAATATGACAAATGAGTGAAGTAACATTTTATTGTAAAAAGAATTTAAGATCCAATTGGGAAATCTACATGGAGTTTTTTTAAGCACCCTGCAGTTAAGATTATTGATTCATTTGACTTCAATAAAAAAGACACGTGGCATTGTTTGAAACATTAGATTAATCCAATAGTCTAAAAGAATAAAAGGCAAAGTATTTTGATGCCACAAAGGAAGACAATCCAGATCCCTTGCCATGTGTGGTTACAAATGTCAATGTTTTCAAAAATTCATTAAAGTCCTTTTCAAAACTTTTTTGGAATTGTAAAGAATAAATCCCACTATCCTTAAGAAAGAAATTAAAGAGAGAAGGAGTTAAATGAATATAAAAATTTATGGTGTACTTGTAAATTGTAATTATAGACACCACCTTTGAAAAAAAGTTGTACCTAAATATGTATTTGGCTAGAAATTCCTAGATGCATTTATTAAATATTTTTAAAACATATCTTTTTTAATACAACTTATAAATCTTGGAAGATTGAAAGTCAAAATTGATGGGTTCAAAAGAATATTAATTAAAGAAAAATAAATGATTTTTATTCAAAAGCTAAAAAATATCATGATTAAATATATCGAAAACATAGAAAAATGTAAGATATAAAGTAATGAGAAAATAATAAATATAAAAAATTGATGTGGACATGATGTAAAGAAAATTTAGTTTTAGAATAAGATGTTCAAATTTTTTACATTTAACAATTTGGTAAATGCTTAATAAGAATCAAACAACGAAAACATTATAACTGCTTCTATTGTAGCTTATCTTAAAAATATTGAAAAATAGAAAGTCAAGCAATGGCATCAAACAATTATAAGATATATTTTTTAAAGGAATTTAAAAATATGTTGAAGAGAAGAAACGACGGAAAGATTTAACAAATTATTTAAAAAGCATAACACTGATATAAGTTGAGGGTAAAAGTATTGAGTGTTATGCACTAAGAGGATGATGGCCATGAACAAATTCCTTTCATTGTCGTCATATTACTCTTAAGTAAGACCAAATCGTTCTACATATATTTTTCATAAAAAGAGTGCATGACTTATTAATATTTAAATGAATGATGGATCTGCTGCAATACAACTATGATCAAAATGATGCACCCCAATTTTTTAGCCACCGTAGAAAATTATAGAACACTCTATGAAATGTACATGTGGGTGAGAATCATAAACAAAACAAAAATTGCTTTAATGATGGGTAACTTATGAGTCAACAAAAAAAATTCTTATATAATAAGACTAATTAAATGTTCTATACCCGATTAAATATCTATTATAATGAGATTAATTAAATGCTCTGTAATTGATCAAATATAATTATTATAATATTTTTGCTAAACAAAAGGTATAGAAGAAAAAAATTAGAGATTGTTTTAATATATTATAATAGATTGTCAATGAATTATCGTATTTGTATTTCAATTTGTTTGTATTCCAATTGAGTACATAATAGTAGTTATAATGTGTTTTCTACAATGCACGTTTAGGTGGACTCTAAACTTCCTTCAGTGACAAAATTGTTGCTGTCTATTAGTGTTTTTCAAGTACCGGAAGGTTTGCTTTTTCATTGTTTGTTGCAAGAAGAGTTTTATTGTTTGCTTTTTACCTTATCTCTAAACATATTATAAGCTTTATTATTTACATCTCCAACTCAAATAAGTTCAATTTTTAAGTTATAACTAATTAAGAATAGCTATATGTGGAGGTAACAAACATATCTGACGCAGTCGGAAATCGCAAAGGGTTAGCAAGCGCTATTCCTAAAAAAGAACAAGTTCTGGAATCTACCAGAGAAGAGAAAAACTCTCAAAATTAATTATTTTATTAAAAGATACTGTTTGTTACAGCATAGAAAGTCTTTAAATAGATAATAGAAACCCTAGTACGAAATTTAGGTAAAACGGAAAAGCCCGAAATTAAAAGAAAAGCTAAAACGGCAGTAAAACAGAAAAGTCCGAAATTACGGGAAAAACTAAAACGGCTGTTTTGAGGCTCAAAACGAGCTCAAAACGGTTCTGGAGCCCATACTTCATGGCAAAGCCATGAGTTGTGTTCGTGGCGCGATTCCCTTTTCGGAAAGGTATAATAATAGACAATATGACACCGGACGATCGTTTTCCGCATTTTCTGCTGCTTTTGTCCGCAAAGCCGTTTCTTCCTCGATTCTGGCCGTAAACCCTCCTACATCAGTCTCCTCCACTTCTAAAGAACTCGACCCCGAGTTCATACCAGAATAAAGGTCAGCATCTTCATGGAACTCATAAATATCAGCACATTAAAGGTATTGGAAATATTCATGGATCCCAGCAAGTCGATCACATAGGCGTTATTATTGATCTTCTTCCGCACCTTGAAAGTCTCGTACTTGCGAAGCTGAAGCTTCTTGTAAGTGTCAACTGGGAACCTCTCCTAACGCAGGAACACCATCGCATCATCTCCCGCAGCAAATACCTTGACTCTTCTGCGCTTGTCAGCAGCGACTTTGTTCTTCTGCCCAGTAGCCTCTAACTTCGCCTTGACAACTTCCTTAACGGCTTGCACATCCTTGGCCACCACTGGGCAAAACCACTCAGTTTCCTTGAAGGTCTCAGTCAGGTCATGCTCATCCTAACGCAGGAACCTCTCCTAACGCAGGAACACCATCGCATCATCTCCCGCAGCAAATACCTTGACTCTTCTGCGCTTGTCAGCAGCGACTTTGTTCTTCTGCCCAGTAGCCTCTAACTTCGCCTTGACAGCTTCCTTAACGGCTTGCACATCCTTGGCCACCACTGGGCAAAACCACTCAGTTTCCTTGAAGGTCTCAGTCAGGTCATGCTCATCCTGCGTCATAACAAGAAAACTGGACTTCTCCTTCCCTGTTTTTCTATTAAAACCAGAAACCTTCCCTATTTTTCTATTAAAACCAGAAACCGGGGCCATAACTATCTTGTGCGTTCCCCAGGTGAACATCATCACATTATCTCTGCCTCTATATGTGATATCATTGTCATACTGCCAAGGTCACCCCAGTAGGACATGACACACATCCATATTCATAACATCATACACTACCTCTTCCTTGTAATGCCTTCCGATGGAAATAGGCACCTTGCAAGTCTTCGTCACCTTGACATGCGAACCCTTACTCGCCCAACCCAAAGCATAAGGCTTGGCATGCGGTTCTGTCGGCAACTCTAGGTACTCCACCAGGTACTCCACGATTAGATTACACACCTTATTCTTAATAGAACAATGTGTTCTAAAAAGATTATTCCTTTGTCCCTTCTCCTTTGAAGACAACAGAACTCTCTCCAGCACAAAATTCACCGCTTCTTCAACTTCTTCTTCAGCGAACTCAACACCGTCATACTCGTTGCCTGCTTCCTCTTCCTCAGACTCCTCATTCAAGACTGCAGTCGTTCTCCTAGAAGGGCAAACATTCGACTTGTGACCCTGCCCACCGCAACGGAAACACTTATCTCCCATCGGTTTCGCGTATGGGTTGGTTGACTTCTGGTTCGCCCTCTTGTTGGGCGTAGCACTACTGGTTCCACTGGTTCCTTTGCCAAGGAGTCAGAATCCTTAGCAGCAACACTCTTATCCTCATCACCAGCAACTTCAGAATTACCCTGCGGAGTGAATCTGCGAAAAGATGAGAAATTTCTGGGGGATTTCTCCATCAGTTCCGCTTTCAAGGCTAGCACAAAATTAAGGAGGACTATCTTGGATGAGGCCCACAAAAGCAAGCTGAGTATTCACCCTGGTACCACCAAAATGTATAAAGACCTTAAGCAGAAGTTTTGGTGGCCAGGAATGAAGAAACAAGTAGCAGATACGTGGCTTCGTGTTTGACTTGTCAGAAAGCTAAGGTAGAACATCAAAAGCCAGGGGGACTATTAAGGCCATTAGACATACCAGTATGGAAATGGGATAGTATATCCATGGATTTTGTGGTAGCATTGCCTAAGACTCAACGGAAGTTTGACTCCATTTGGGTGATTGTCGACAGGTTAACCAAATCTGCCCATTTCATACCCGTGAGGACTAATTATGATGTGACTAAGCTTGCAGAATATACATTGCAGAGATTGTCAGACTACATGGGGTACCTTCTAGCATTGTGTCAGATAGAGATCCGAAGTTCATTTCTCGTTTGTGGGGAGCATTACATGAGGCGTTGGGTACTAAGTTGAGATTGAGTTCGGCCTATCACCCTCAAACCGACGGACAAACAGAAAGAACTATTCAGACCTTGGAGGATTTACTGAGAGCGTGTGTGCTGGATGAGCGAGGAAGTTGGGATAATATATTGCCTCTCATTGAGTTCACCTACAACAACAGCTATCATGCAAGCATTGGGATGGCACCGTACGAGGCTCTATATGGGCGTAAGTGCCAAACCCCCTTGTGTTGGTATCAGGATGGTGAGAACTTAATTGTGGGGCCAGAATTGGTACAACAGACCACAGATAAGGTCTGTCTGATCCAAGAAAGGATGAAGGCAGCACAAAGCAGACAAAAGAGTTATGCCGACCAACGGAGGAAACCGCTTGAGTTTCAAGAGGGTGAACATGTATTTTTGAGAGTGACGCCTACTACTGGAGTTGGTAGGGCACTGAAGTCTAAGAAGTTAACTCCTAAATTCATCGGCCCATACCAAATCCTCCGACGTGTGGGTCTAGTAGCTTATCAAATTGCCTTGCCTCCGAGTTTGGCCAAGCTGCATAATGTGTTCCACGTGTCACAGTTGAGGAAGTACATGGCTGATCCTTCCCATATTATCGTGCCAGATGATATCCAGTTGAAAGAGAACCTTTCTTTTGCAGTTCCACCATTGAGCATTGGAGACAGGACTACTAAGCACCTACGAGGTAAGGAGATCACATTGGTCAAGGTAATTTGCGACCAAACAACTGGAGATGCAACTTGGGAATTAGAGGAAAAAATGAGAGAGCTCTACCCTAACCTTTTCATGTTAGACTAGTTTCGAGGACGAAACTGTTTTTAAGGGGGTGAGTATTGTAACATCCTCTAAATTTATTATTTAAAATAATTAAGACTTATAAATATATATATTTCATTATTAATTTAGGTGTGATAATTATTTGTCTTGTTCGACTTATTGTAGTTGATAAAATTATTAGTAAGAATTATTTAATCAATGGAGAAGTTTTATATAATTATATATATATATATATGTTTTTTTAGTACAAGAAGAATTTTAGCTAAGGGTTTGTGGCTAGGTGTGACCCAACCCGTAATAAAAATTTGGGCTTGGAGTTGGTGGCTTAGTTTTTGTATGATCAAGGTTAAGAAAAAAAAATATAATAAATAAATAAAATAATATTTTCTCCCTTCTTTTCTTTATTTGGGCCCAACACTATCTACCCAATAATCTCCACTTTAAATTTTCCCTAAAGTCCACAATATTTCGATACTAAGTAATAGTAAGCTGAAAAAAATACGGAAACCCTAGCCGTCATCTCCTTCACACCTCATCTCCTTCGTGCGGCAAACATTTCGTGTGAACAACTTCGTGGGGGCTTAGAGTTTCGTACTAGGAAGAAAAGCGGCCAAGGTAAGGGCTTTTCCCCACACAAATTTGAGTTAGACCGTTAGTTGGATGACATAGAACTAATAATTGTAATTGCTTGCTTTTGAAAGAAATAAATGTAGACTAATAAAATAAAATAATGGAATATGAAATCCTTTACGTTGAGTTCGATATGTAATGTATGTCTTTTTAAGAAGTAAAATATGAATTTTTATATTATACATGATAGAGTTTTAATTTTTATGATGGATATGAAGCAAAATATGATTTTTCTTATGTTATATATATGATAAAGTTTTGACTTTGACGATGTATTATGAGCTGGAGTTTGAAGTTTCTTGTTATATATAAAGTTTTAATCTTTATGGTGTAAATGAAGTCAAGTCCCGATTTTTATGCGTACATGGTGAAAATTATTATTGAATGATTATTTGTCTATGAATATATGATTCTCATGATAAGGATGTGTGATATGTGATCTTTGTGATGTGAATAAGATGATGCTTTTAAAAAGGTGATTTTTTGAATGTATATGACATGATTCTTAGTGGGCTGTGTGCGAGTATAATTGTGATAATATATGGTCATGTCATGGCATATGCATCTTCGTGGGAGTTGCCTTAGTGGCAGGTTTATTTTCCCCGTTGGTATGGGTGATCTTTCAGTGTGAAAGTTGCCTTAGTGGCAGGTTTATATCCGGATCATATAGTTTTAGGCACACCCATCACGTCGAAGAACCGATCAACATCAATCTGCCAATCCAGAAACTCTTCAACCCCCATAGTTCCATAGAACAACGGGATGTCATCCTTGACTTTGTAGTCGTTGCGATTATGTTGATTATCGAAACCCTGATTCTCCTCCTGGACCTCTTCTTCGGAACTAGAGTCTGATTCAACACGAGCCTGCAAGACTCCATGTGGACGCCCGGGTGTTTCGTCTCTCCTGCCTCTGTCCCTCCTATTATTTATGACATTCACTTGAACCGTCAAAGCCGCCACCTGAGTCGTCATCTGCGTAGTCAAAGCAGTAAGGGTCGCAATAAAAGCCGCAGTGATACCCTCGATGTCTGCTCTTGTGACTGATTGATCTTCCATGGCTGTTCAAGCTACGAAAAGAAACAAGAGAAAGCCTGCTCTGATGCCACCTGACACAGTTGGAAATCGCAAAGGGTTAGCAAGCGCTAATCCTAAAAAAGAACAAGTTCTGGAATCCACCAGAGAAGAGAAAAACTCTTAAAATTAATTATTTTATTAAAAGATACCGTTTGTTACAGCATAGAAAGTCTTTAAATAGATAATAGAAACCCTAGTACGAAAATTAGGTAAAACGGAAAAGCCCGAAATTAAAGGAAAAGCTAAAACGGCAGTAAAACAGAAAAGCCCGAAATTACGGGAAAAACTAAAACGGCTGTTTTGAGGCCCAAGACGAGCTCAAAACGGTTATGGAGCCCATACTTCATGGAAAAGCCATGAGTTGTGTTCGTGGCGCGATTCCCTTTTCGGAAAGGTATAATAATAGACAATCTGACACCGAACGATCGTTTTCCGCATTTTCTGCTGCTTTTGTCCGCAAAGCCGTTTCTTCCTCGATTTTGGCCGTAAACCCTCCTACATCAATATCCCACCTATTTTAAATCTTTAATTTAACTAGTTTACTATGAATAAAACATGTTAAAATTACTTGAAATTGATATATAGGATCTATCAAAAGTGAGTGAGGTAAACGAGTATAACCACAACTCATTTTAAAAGACAAATTTTAAAATGAGATTTTTTAATGTTCATTTAAAAAATTAAGTGGGATTTCACGGAGATGCAAAGCATCCTTATACACATAATAACAAAAACAGAACGGCAACCACCATAAGATTGTAAAATAATTAATAAAAACTATATGACTGCAAATTTATTTATAAATGAAAAATTCTTATAATATATTTATAAATATAAAAAACTACACACCTTCAATCTTCAATTACAACATTGTATAATTTGATAAATTGTTGGCAACAACAAATTAAAAATATTAAAGTCACTATCTTGCTAACAAATAAATGTCATAGTAAATGTCCTTCATACATTTCAATGTAAACAAATACTACATATAAACCAAGTTTTAGTAAAACAAAATACATAGAAACCAAATACTTCAACTCAAGTGCCAATGAAATTAAGATAAAAACATTTGACCGAAAATTCAAGTTAAAATATTGACCGAAATAATTATTAACTAGACTTTATTTACATTTTCAGTTAAACTCTGAATTATCAAAATCTCTTTCCTCTTAGTTAAAACATAAACAAATACATAAAATTAGTGATGTAAATCCAACCTAACATCTTGGCACACATAGGAAAGGCGTCTAGGTTCTTCTTCATCATCAAGATGACAACCTTCATCGAAATTCTGAGAATAGCTAACAATATCATATTGAAAAGAAATGTGTTTGTGCCTACACAAAATCTTCCTCTGCCTCAAGAACTTTCTAAGTATGTTCCTCCAACTCCACCTTCTTTTTATTGGGCTGTATTGGATTTGAGAGTATTGGAACTCATTGGGGACAGGGAAACAAGGTGGAGACATAATGCAATTGGAGATGTAAGAGGGTTTTTGAACTGTTGTTTTGATTGTGATAAGATCTTTTTCCATTTGAATAATGAAGTTTGAGATTTTGAGACAACACTAGATGGTTTTATTGTTTTTGAGGTGAGTATATGTTTCTCTATCTTGTCAATTATTTTGTTTGGCAATGAGGTGGGTGAGAATCTGAGTGCTTTGTTACCATTTGTACCTAGTACTATACTTGTAAAGGGGTAACTCTTATTCAAAATTTATGTAACTCAACTTCTTTTGTGAGCTTCATTAAACTACTATCTCTATCTCTATGCACCCTCTAATAAAATGAAAATACTAAATTTACTATTAACTTTTTTTCTTTAATATATGTGGAAAAAAACAATGAAAGCTTATAAAAATAAATTGGCGTAGTATTTAGTTACTATATACCAATATTATTTAACACTTATTGAGGTAAATATTTGTGCGTGTGTAAATAATGTATCTTTCACACGTAATTTCATATATTAATTTTTTGAGTTAGTTAAAACCGCAATAGACCGTGTAATTCTCTTTAAAAAAATAAAATAAATCATTAATTTAGCTCTTAAATTATTATTGTCTCTCCAATTTAATCTCTAAACTATAAAATGATAATAAATAGTCCTTGAACTGTTAATACATTATTTTAGTCCTCCAATAGGTTTAAAATATTGAGAAAGATAATTCAATGACTATATATATTGATGAATTAATGATAATTTAGAGACTAATATTATTTTTCAATAGTTCAAGGATCATATTAGAGAGAAAATGATAGTTCAAATAGAGAGAAAATGATAGTGCAAATACTAAATTAATAGATTATTCAAAAAATTAATATTACAACATTTCAATGGATTTTGGCATCTAGGTCATTAAATTAACTGTATTTTGTTTCATTAATTATTTTACATGTTTGTCCTCTTTAGATGATGGGAGTTAGTAACAAAAATAATAATGATGTCATGAAAGAAGATATATAGAAAAGGTAATAATATTTCATAAATTGAAGTAGAAAATCTCTTCATTTTTCAAAAGAAATAGAAGATTTCATTTGAAGAGAACAAAAATCACACAAAACATAGATAATACTACTCTATCCAAAACATAGATAAGTAATAATATTATGAATTTAGTCTAAATTTTGAATTAAACATATAAAAAAGAATTGACCAAATTTTAGCCAATATATTAAAATAAAAAAATTATCATTTAATTTTGTTTAATTGCAAAACAAATTATATTTTTCTCTCTCTAAATGAAATTCTTTATTTCTCTTTTTGAGAAGGGTAGAAGATGTCAACCAATTAGCTGGTAACTAAATAAACAAAAATAATTGTGAAGTAAACCAAATATAAAACTAATTAATTGAATTATTTACATAAAATCTTATATATTAAAAAAAAACATATCTATTGAATTATTTAC
This sequence comes from Cicer cuneatum, assembly GCA_037974295.1. Lineage (NCBI taxonomy): Eukaryota > Viridiplantae > Streptophyta > Magnoliopsida > Fabales > Fabaceae > Cicer > Cicer cuneatum. The sequence continues at coordinate 10,674,078 of JBBPBO010000002.1, read as the reverse complement.
AGAAAAACTCATATTTTTAACAAAACATATCTATTGAATTTTTTTAATTATGTTTTTGGGTGTAAGAGATAGATGGTTTACTTTTTACTAAAACAACGGCTACATAGAGTACAATAAAGGGTCTATGTCTATATATATCATCATAATGGTTACAACAAAAAGGACAAAACCTTGAAGCAAAGTGCCACCCAAAATTGCGGGGTTCTCATGTTCACACAATCCTAATCCTTTGTAATCCTATCCTAGAATCTTAATAAAGTACCACTAGTTTTAAATAATTTCAAATCATACTTAAATAATATTACATTCTTAAACTTATTTTAATTGATTTAAATTTTATTTTTACTAAGCAAGTTTTCGTAATAGATAGTTTATATATGTAATTAATTTTTTAAATATATTAAAAAAATTAAATAAAATTAACTATAATACTTGTATTTTTAATTAGTGTGACTTATTTGTTTTTTTTTAGTAATACCTTTTTTTTGTTATATCCTAGATGGGAAGAATTTGAAATTGTACCAATCATAAATACAATTTTCAAGTTGCTAACAAATGGGCACTATAATAAGTGTTTGGACGTCTTAATTATTTGATAAGAGCTCAATTCCTAACCGATCAACATGAAAAAATATATATTAAAGAAAAATATTAATAAATGTATTTAGATCATTTTGTATTCAAAGATATTGATCCCTTAAATAAATTTCAATTATTTTTAGAGATTAGTCTCCAATTTTCCATAAATATATGTAAAGATATCTTTGAAATTTACCAAAACTAAATCCAAAGGTAGAAGCTGAGAAAACACGATGAAAATGTTTAAGAGAAATGTTATTCCTCAAAAAGAAGCTAAAATAATGTTGGGTGTAATTTATATGCACCATTGTAGGAAAGTTTTATACATCCATCTAAGCATTATATTCAATTCAACAACAAAAAGAGCATTATATTATATTATTACTTCCTAGTCTTTAAATAAACACATATTTAAAAATAATAAAATTTTGAAACACATATTTTAAAATAATAAAGTTAGATGATTTAGTTTTTTTACCTTTAATTCATTTTACAAAAATAAAATTCATTTAATATATGTTTATGATTTTTGTAAGGATATAAAAGAATAAATATAATTAATTATTGCTTGATTTCTTAAAAAATTAAAATTTTGAGACAAAAATAAAAACCTTACATTATTTTTACATAGTGTGATGTAATTAGATTTATGCTTTCCAATTAAACTCAATGTTATGTTTTGAAAACAAATGATGAGTTAAAAAGAGCAACAAATAATTAATAAGAATGGGAAGCATGATTATGATTTTGGTACACAATGAAAGCTCCAGAAACGGCACCTACCTCTCACTGAATTGAATGTGGGGACTGTGAATCTGTCGTGTTTCTCTAAAACAGAGGACAGTGTCGTTAGGGATAATATTTCAGTCCCTTCCTTTGATTTTGGTGCCATCTCTTTGATTTGTTTCAAGTCGTTGGATTTCTTTCATCTTTGGATTCTCATCCAAATAATTAATATTGTACCCATTTTGCACATATAAAACGGATTTTGACTTATATTTCAACTATAAATATTTCTTTTAATAGCCGAATAACTAATTTATATAGATCTAAAGTTTTAAATTCGATAAGTAATTTAACGTGGAATACGTTTTGAATAAAATTATCTTTAATTGAGAAAATATATAAAAAATTGAAAGAAAAATTTATAAATTCAACTAAATTACATAGCTTTTAAACTTATTCCCTCCGACCATTATTATGTAAAACAAATTTATTTTCTCGTCAATTTATTAAATTATTTTTTTAATATCAAACATTCAACTATCACATTAAATATTTTTTAATTAAATAAAATATGTATTTTGAAACAATATTAATTAATTTAAAAGTAGTTAATTTTTAATTATCAAGTAACTAAAGTTTGAAAGAAAAAAAATTCTCATAATAATAACCACAATGAGTGGTGGAGTAGTTAGATCGAAGTGTATTAGTGAAAAAAATTAATTAATAATATAAAGATACAAAATAATATAAATATAAGTAAATATTACAAATGAAACGATTAATATGGACATCATTACCCTAAACAATTAATATGCGACAACGGAAGTATATAATTTATAGAAAGTAGACATCATTGTTGTCTATGCATTGAATTTGGAATTTATGTATTGGATCGTGAACATGTGTATTGAAAAAAACAAAATTCCACAAAAAATAGAAAAAAAAGTCCAAGATAAATTTATAGAAAAATATTTTTCATTTTACAGATCAATTTAATATTAAACTTATATAAATTCAAGTATCACATATATAAAATAAAGATTAATCTCAAACAAATTTATAAAAAAGAGATTAATCTCTCACTTGATAAACAAGTTTAATAATGTTGGGTTAGACACGCAATATAAAAACTTGGTAGCAATGATCAAAGTTGACAGGCATGAAGCATGAATCTATTTGGTGCCTAGAATGTAATGCACATGTAACATTTTGAAGGGTGAGCAGAAGAGCACAGACAGAAAGAGTATCTGCATCTGTGCCCACATGCATGCACCTAGTGAAGGGTAAATCCCTTTCCCTTTACCTTGTTTGTTTAGTGTGTCCATTTTTTTATATGTGAATTTAACTTCTTTTCTTTATAAAAATATATATAATATACAAAATAAATTAATTGAGAGGTAAAGGCAGATGTCCAGCTAACAGTTGTTTAATGGGCTTGCTAGAAAATTTTACTCCATATCATAAGATTATACTCTTATTTTATAATTCATCTAAAAATTCAAATTTACCTCTTACTTTAAAAAAAAATTTAAAAAATTCTCCTATTCCGAAAGATTCTGAATGTGTTTCAATTAACTCAAATAAATTTTTTCAGAATATAGCTGTATTTTAAAAAACTCAATTTAAATTAGTTAGAATATATAAATTTTTTGAATAAATTAAATTAAATTTTTTGGTAAATATGTTTTTAAAAATTTTATGTTCTGAAAATCTCTTTTACAGTTTGCTGGTTCTAACTCTTTTTTTAGTCATTTTTTTTTTTAAAAAATGATTGAGTTTTCGTATGTTCTAAATTCAAAGATTGAGTTTTTTTAAAATATTTCTGTGTTTTAAAAATTAAAACTTTAAGTTTTTAGGACACATTTATTTTCTGTAAAACTTGAATTAAGTTTGGTGGTAAAATTGTAGGTCTACTATTCTTAAAAAGGATTTGAAGGAAAAATTAAGGAGACCTTTAATATAGGAAAATTTAGTGACAATTGAAAAACAAAAGGGAAACAGATATATTGGGCGTGTGATGATTTTTGCAGCATAATTTAAGGAGTCAATGGGAGCACAACCCCAATTTTTGGGAAAGCAATAGTTATGGGTATATATGTCATTTGACTCATGTTAGTCATTTGCAAAGATAAATTGACCTGTTTAATTTGTTGAAAAAACGAGACAATCACATGACAAAGTAAGTTAGTCCATCGAACTATATTAAAAAATTAATATTTTTTAGGCTAAATAGAATTCATGGTCCCTTAACTTAATTTTAGATAACGTTTTAGTCTTTTATCTTTTTTTTTTCTTTTCGATTTGGTCCTTTATTTTAATTTTAAGTGACAATTTAATCCTTTATGTTTTAAAATATTAACAATATTATCCTTTTTTTTTACAAAAATTCAAAAAATTCATCAAAATTTTCAACCAAAACACATAAAATTAATTATATTCTTTAATATAATACAAATTTTATCAAATTCGTAACTCAAATATTCAAATAAATTCATATTTTTATTCTTTATTAGATGGAATTTTAAAAATCAAATAAAAAATGAAAATATGAGTTTATTTGAATATTTGAGTTAC